>CM040395.1:104996972-105266150 GCA_022702515.1 Ilyophis sp. 1 JC-2022
TCACTGTCTGAACAGCCCGTTCAGCCAAACCAGTTGACGCTGGGTGGAAAGGAGCTGTCCGAATGTGCTGAATGTCATTCTGTTGCATAAACTCACTGAACAGCTCACTGGTGAACGTCGGGCCATTATCCGTGACTAGAGTGTCAGGCAACCCGTGGATTGCAAACACTTGCCTGAGCTTCTCTATGGTCATGGGGGCTGTGATGTTGCTCATGATGTGGGCTTCTATCCATTTTGAATGTGCATCCACCATTATAAGGAACATCTGCCCCATAAAGGGGCCCGCAAAGTCCAAATGTAGCCTAGACCAGGGGCGGTCTGGCCACTCCCATGGGTGCAAGGGAGCTGGTGGTGGCATGTTTTGATTAGTCTGACACTGTGTGCATGCTTTCACCTTATTTTCCAGATCCTGATCCATTCTTGGCCACCAGACATAGGATCTCGCCAGACTTTTCATTCGAGACACACCTGGATGAGTCTCATGTATTTCCTCCACAATCCGTGAACGGCCCGGGGGAGGTATGATGACCCTCGCACCCCAGAAAATGCAGCCATCCTGCAGACTCAGTTCTGTCTTGCGTTTAGCATAAGGCCGCATTTCCTCTTCGTCCACCACACTGGGCCAACCTCGTAAGAGGAAAGTCTTTACTTTGGACAGGACAGGGTCCCTCTCTGTCCACTGCTTGATCTGTGATGCCTTTACAGGTGTCTCTGCCAGCCTCTCCAATGAAAAAACAGTCTCCATAGAGGTACTGATGAAAGCGCTTGACAGCAAAAACAATAGCCAGACCTTCTTTGTCTAACTGTGAATATCCCTTCTCAGCTACTGTCAGGGTACGTGAAGCGAAAGCAATAGGCTTCTCTGAACCGTCCTCCAGTTCATGCGATAGCACTGCCCCGACTCCATAGGGCGAGGCGTCACATGAAAGGGTGATCTCCTTGTCTGGATCATAATGAACCAGCAGCTTTGCTGAGTGGAGGAGCTCTTTCACTTCCTTGAACGCTTCCTCCTGCTCATTTACCCACTGCCACCTTGTGTCAGTGTGCAGCAGCTTGTACAGTGGGGCCAAAACCTTTGAGAGATCCGGCAGAAACTTGCCATAATAATTCACCATTCCTAAAAATGATCTGAGTTCTGAAACGTTCTTGGGGCTTGGAGCCTCCTTAATAGCTCTCACTTTGTCTTCCACTGGGCAGAGCCCCTCAGCTGTGATCTTGTGTCCCAGGTAGGTCACACTCTGTGCCAGGAACACACATTTGCTGCGTTTTAGTCGCAGCCCTGCGTCTGAGAGCCTCTTCAGCACCTGTTCCAAGTTAGCTAGATGCTCCGCCTCCGTGGTCCCCGTGATCAATATATCATCCAGATATACTGCTACGTGCGCAATCCCCTGCAACAAAGTATCCATTGTCCTTTGGAAAATGGCGGGGCTGGACGCCACTCCAAACACCAGGCGATTGTATTTGAATAATCCCTTGTGAGTGTTGATAGTGACATACTCTTTTGAATCCTCGTCGAGTAGCAGCTGTTGGTAAGCGTGGCTCATGTCCAGCTTTGTGAATAACTTGCCTCCTGACAGGGTCGCAAACAAGTCATCCACCCTTGGTAATGGGTACTCCTCCAGCTTAGAGACCTGATTCACAGTCAGCTTATAGTCCCCACATATCCTTGCAGTTTTGTCCTCCTTCAAAACTGGAACAATGGGAGCTGCCCACCTTGAAAACTGGACAGGCTCAATGATGCCCTGCCTCTGTAAACGTTCCAGCTCCTCCTCGACTTTGCCTTTCATGGCATAGGGCACCGACCTGGGTTTGAAAAACCGTGGTGGGGCCTCAGGGTCGACATGGAGTTTCACTGCTACCCCCTTCAGTGTGCCCAGCTCGTCCCTGAACACATCACTGTGCCTCCGCAAAATGTCCTCGGTCTTTGTCGTGTGTGCATACTTAATTTCATGCCAGTTGAGTTGGAGTTTGCGAAGCCAGTCGCGGCCCAACAGACTGGGTCCCCTGCCCTTAGCTATCACCAGCCTGGCATTTGCCTTCTGGCCATCAGCTGAAATATCCACATATAGGACCCCTACATGCGGTATGGGCTGCCCCGTATAAGTCCTGAGTTTGAGCTTTGACGGGCTGATGGGAGGCAGGTTAGACCCCCATGTCTTCCTGTAGGTCTCCTCACTGATGACCGATGCAGTAGCCCCTGAATCAATCTCAAACTTAATGTCCTGCCCCTTTACAGTGACCGTGGCATAATAGGGCTCAGGTGGTTCCTCCTCCATTTCCACTCCAAACATGTTGTAAGAACACGCTGCCTCCTCGTCTGCTTCCTCTAGGTGGTGTGTGTCCAGGCTTCCCCTTCCACTTTGAACTCCTGCACTTCTTAGCTAAGTGTCCCTTTTTGCTACATGAATGGCAGACAGCCTCTTTAAATTTGCAGTCTTTTGCATAGTGTGTCCCTCCACACCTAAAACAATCCACCTGCTTTGCCTGTTTACCAGTCTCTCTCCTGACTTGGTGCACTACTGCTGTCTGCGACCCCCCTTTCCCTTTTTGTATATCTTTGGCATTATTAGCAGCCATCTCCATACCCTGGGAAATCTCTAGGGCTTTCTTGAAAGTCAGTGGTGGGGTTTCCCCCAGCAGACGGCGTTGTATGGCGTCACTATTGATGCCGCATACTAATCTGTCACTGAGCATGTCATCTAACACTGCCCCGAAATCACAATGCTCTGATAGCTGCCTTAGCTCCGCCACAAAGTTGGATACAGGCTGACCTGACTTCCTGAAATGACTGTGAAACTTAAATCTCTGGACTATCACAGACGGTTTTGGATTGTGATGGTTCCCCACGAGCTGGACCAGTTCAACATACGGGATTTCCCCTGGTTTCCGCGGTGTGGCTAAGTTCCTTATCAGCTTGTAAGTCCTTGCCCCACACGCACTCAGGAGAATGGAGCATTTCTTGCCCTCATCCGCAATGTCATTAGCACAGAAAAAATGTCCCAACCTTTCCTCATACTCTGTCCAGTCCTCGTTGCCCTCCACAAATTCACCGATACTCCCAAATGTAGCCATCTGAAAAAAAGCAAGGCTCACTGTCCCCGCGCTCCTCTGCAGCCACTGGTGCTCTTGCGTAGCCGCCTAGCTCAAGCTAACAACTAAAATAAAAAACGGGACGACACGGCCATAAAATACCAGTTCACCTCGTCACCAAAAATATGTGGTAACCTGTACTTTGTAACAAAGACCACTCTACAACTTCCTGCACGAAGATTTACTTTATCCAGCATTTCAGATAACAGTATTTTCATACAGCAACTTACAGAGCATGTACCCTGTCGCACGGGAACCTGAATACCATATACACCGGCAAAAACATAGAGTAAACCTGTAACCCGAAAACAGCCTTCTTTACCCACAGCAACCCCTAGCGGTCGTATGACTATTTACCATTACTCTAATTAGTATTAACTTATTTATGTGATGCTAACATTACAACAAATACCTATACCTGAAAATAAGCTAATAGCAAGTCCCTCGTGAACATAAACAGCGTTTAATATCACAAGGCCGCTAGTACCTGGCTGAATGCAATGTCCAATGACAAAGAAGCACCGGGGAAGCGGAAATGAGGAACTTAAATACCCCGCAGGTAGAAGCACAGGTGAAAAAAATAATGAGTGCGGGAAAGCAAACCCCGGTGTCACGAACCAAACACGGGCTGAACCCAAATGCACGACCAAGAGACAGGGAAACAGAAATGAGGGTTTATTAGGAGCTTTGGGGTAGTCCCAAGCTCAACACAAACTTAACAAAATGGCAAAGAGGGTCCAGGAAGTAGCAAACTGCTCCAAACCGGAGCTGGACTTGTACTGGATCAGGAGGCCCACACTGGAACCGGATCACGGGAACGAAGGTTTGTTCCGAACCGGAACTGGACTTGATCTGGACCGGGAGGTCCAACAGGAACTGGATCACGGGAACGAAGGTTTGGTTCCGAACCGGAACTGGACTTGATCTGGACCGGGAGGTCCAACAGGAACTGGATCACGGGAACGAAGGTTTTGTTCCGAACCGGAACTGGACTTGATCTGGACCGGGAGGTCCAACAGGAACTGGATCACGGGAACGAAGGTCTTGTTCCGAACCGGAACTGGACTTGATCTGGACCGGGAGGTCCAACAGGAACTGGATCACAGGAACGAAGGTTTTGTTCCGAACCGGAACTGGACTTGATCTGGACCGGGAGGTCCAACAGGAACTGGATCACAGGAACGAAGGTTTTGTTCCGAACCGGAACCGGACTTGATCTGGACCGGGAGATCCAACAGGAACTGGATCACGGGAACGGAGGGTTGTTCCGAACCGGAACTGGACTTGATCTGGACCGGGAGGTCCAACAGGAACTGGATCACGGGAACGGACTCTGGACCGGAGGGTCCAACAGGAACTGGGCTGGAGGCAGAGCATCCAACTGCGCAGGCAACGTTAATAGTGGCAGGGGTACCGCAACACATACAGGGAGACTTGACTGCTACAGGCTGGATCAATGCAGAACACTGGTCTTGGAACCAAGGAGGTAGACAGGGAAAAACTACAGCAGAGCTTTCAGTCAAATAGCACCAGAATACAGGAGACCATGAAACGCACGAACAACGTTAACGAACTGGTGCCGAATAGCAGCCAGCGGGAGGTATAAGTAGGGGAGTGAAATTGAAACCAATAACCAAAAGCATGAGGAATGTAACCGAGAGTGATTGACTAATTGACTGGTGCGGAATGCATGCAGGAAGGGGGAAAGGGGATAGGTTGAACCTGAAGTGAGGGAACAGAGAGAAACAGACAGAAGGGGCACGCCCAGCCTGAAGCGACAGGGAAAACACGGACACAGGGAATCCACCATGACACGGGAGGAAAGGGAAAAACATGGAGAACGGACAGGAAGGGAGCGGAACGTTACACCCGGAGCGGTATGTGGAAAAAATCTGATAGATTCTCAATTGGACGAGAATCGCAATGGAAAAGAAAAGAAAAACCCACGAACCACGACACTTTAGGGAATAGTTCCTTTTCGCTGTTTTTGATTCTTTACTTTTCTTCTACTCTCTGCTATATTGAGAGTGAGAGGTTTATTTTTATTTCATTTATTTTTCACCTCTTTTTTTTTTTCATATCTCTACTAAATATGAAATAAATTTGAATCCTACCATTGGTTTTACACATAGATACAGTGGTGCTCGAAAGTATTCATACCCCTTCACTTTTTGCACACTTTATTGTGTAGTAGATTTAATTTTAAATGCCCATTTTTGCCCATCAATCTCCACACAATAACCCGTAATGACAAAGTGAAAACATGTTTTTAGAAATTTTTGCAAATGTATTAAAAATCTAAAACTGAAATCTCTCATGTGCATAAGTATTCATACCCTTTGCTTTATTGTATTTTTAAAGTATCATATTTCATATTTGGTTGCATATCCTTTGCATGCTGTTACTTCCTGAAGTCTGTGACCCATCAACATCGATATTTTATTTTCAGGTACTGTTACAAGCGATACTATCACCGTTTGAATGGATCTCTATGGGAATAGAGTGAGACTAGATTCAGCTGTAAATTACGCTGGTACGGTATGGAACACATGACTGGCGAAATGGCGATAAGTAATCAAGAGGCTAAGGTATTAAACAAGCCCCAAATCATCAGCCAGATATGGAGATAATTTCTCCTCATAGAGTTCTATAGGGAAATGAGTCAGGAGAAATAACCCTTGCAGTGATCCATCCACATCTACTCCATATTTAGCAACAGAGTGATGGTTTGGGGCTCGTTCTTTTATCTAATAGAGTACATTATAACCTTAGCAACGCTATATGGGCGGCAGTGTAGTATAATGGTTAAGGAACTGGACTTGTAGCCGAAAGGTTACAGGTTCGATTCCCAGGTAGGACACTGGAATTCTTGATAAAAGGAAGGCTTCTCATAATCCAATGGATGCTCCCTTCACTTTGGGGGAAATTAAGAGAGCCGTACCAAAGTCTGGTATTTAAACACTCACGTTGTTTAAATACCAAGTGATCCTGCACCCATAGCAAGTGAACTGGGCGGGTTGATCCAGGTGTAATTTTAGGCATATTGCTATCTTGAGCCAGCAGAAAGTGTTTGCGCTATAACCACCTGGCCTAAAGTCATGTCGCAGTTGTTTACATGTTATTTTAACAGCGCATATTAGTGCGTCTACATAGGCGTGTCTGTTACACACAGGGGCGCACACAAGCATGACTAAAAATATCAAGATTACAATGTGAAATATCACTGTGCATAAGGTTTTTTCGATAGCCTACAATTAAAAAGCAGAGATAAATTTTAATTGAACTGTAACCATATTCTTCATCCTTCATATTTTTTAAATTAGTGACCAGGTTTCCATACTCTCAACAATTCAAACCCTGCTGATTTCACCTGTTGCTCCATAACTGAACAAAATGATTTAAAAGAGAACTACGAGTCTAATTAGAAACTAAAACAAATTTGCAGCACATTGCACAATTAATTCACAATTAATTTTAATGTCATATATTTTCTGCATGTGCACTTTTATCCTTCAAGTTCAGCACTAAAATCTTTTGTCACTTTAGTCTCGAGGTAGGCCAGATATAATAATTGAAATATTAGTTTTATTCAGATTACAGAAAATTAGTATAGCAGTTCAATGTATGTGGATCCCAGCTCATAGAGGCATATAAGGGAATGAGTTGGTAGATGTTCTGGTAAATGAAGCACTAAAACAGAAAAAGATAATGGAAATTCCATTTAGTCAATCAGAGGTGAAAGGGATCATATGGGGAAACATCAAAAAAAGTGGCAAGAAAGCTGGGATAAGGAACAGACAGGATGACAGCAGAAAGTGGGTGGTAAGAGGACAATAGCAAGGATCACAAAAGAAAAATAGAGGATGAGTCAGTAGAGCATGCTATTTTTCAGTGTCATAAATATTCAGCAGAGAGAGACCCTTAATGTAAGACCTAAAGGGTAACAAAGTACTAAAACCACTTATTTTAGATGATAACTGAAACATTTGGGTTTTTCTAAGTATTACTCATTGATCCTGGTCCAAATCTTAACAAATTACTGCAGTCGGCGTAAAAAAGTATAAACTTTAAGAATCTGGCTCAAAAGTGTCTAGTGGTAAAACGTTAGGTACTGCACGTTCAATGTGTGATTGGCCAGAAAGGTCTTCCCTAACGTATTCGGTACTCGGTGACGATATAGAAATCTGTAAAGCTACGCCCGGACATTTTGGAGCGAGGGCGGGCTACGCCCCAGCTATAAAACCGAATCTCAGTGGTTGATCTGCATGCCGTGGGCAGGGAGAGGAGATAGGAGAGAGAAAGCGAACAAAGTTGTGGAGGGGGGCTCTAATTTGATCCCGTGTGTGTGCCCACCACCAAAGGGGCACTATTACAATGCATTTCCCATAGCCAAGTACATTTTGCTTTGTACATAAAAAACTATGCTTGATGTCTCCGCATAGTTTCTGACATTTCTACTCAGCAGACCATCGACTTTCTAAATCCACAGAGTTCAGAGCTTAAGGTGTCTAGTAGCTCTTTGTGGAAAATGTAGGATGTACATGCATTTTCCCATTGAAGGTATACTATGTAGTTTCAGAACACCAGATGAGGATATAGAGGACGTAGAAGATCACAGTCACTCTGATCAAGCTGTCCTCTTCCCCCATAGATACTGTATATATACGTAGATTCCGTGTTCTACCATTCAGATACGTCTGCATGGCGGCCATATTGCGGCAGGCAATGGGGGAATCAGTTGCTTGAAAAAGGCCACAAAATTGTGGAATTTGGCTAAACAAACGGAAGAAACGACAAAAGCAAGGATCGTGGGATAACTTCATAAGCTATTTGAGTATTTTAGGTAACTGGCATGTAAATTGGTGTCCGTGACTTGTGTCATTTATTAGCGCCTTGCTTGCGAAAGCGGACATATATATGAAAACATAGCAACATAGCTAGGCTGTTAGCTAACGTTACTAAATTATTTTTAGTAAACGGTAGTAATTAGCTATCAAAGCAATGCATGACTTAAATGACTAAAATGATCACATTCTTTGTGTTATTGGTATATAGCAAATTTGGTGCGTTTATGAGATTATAGTCTGTGACACTGCTTGTGACAATTAGCCTAAATCTCGTTTAAAACAATAGGCTGGGCCGTATTTAGGCTGCTTGTCGACTATGCACTCTAGACTATGATTCAGCTACATGCCAGGTTGTAATTAGTAACGATTACAAAATAGTATTTTTGAGGTGGACTTTTTGTCACAGCCAGGTTTCCTTAGGACCCAGACAGAAGAAGAGCCTGGGTCATAGCTGTTTGGCGAAAGGATTTTGGAGTAACGTTACAGAGCCAAAACAACATAAAATTGTTCACTGTACAAGTACAGATTGCACTGTAGGCTATTGGTAACATTATATTTGTGTATTTTTAATATTGGGATTAAGTGGTGAATGAAATGTGAAAAAAAAAACCTATATGTATCTCACTTGGAAAAAAATGAAAGAATAAGATTATATTGGTGCTTTCAGATTTATGTTATTGAATTTTAATAAATCATGGACCAGAAGAACTGGAAATATCATAAAGTGATTCAATAACATGCAATTTAGGATATGTCATACAGGGACGGGGTACTTGCAGTAAGGATTAATATCAGAGGACACTTTTGCATCTGCATCCCAAGCCAGCGAACAAGATGAACTGTATGAGTACACAGGTGGCGATCGTGTGGGTGCTCAGGCGCCTGGGCACCCACGGGCAAATCGGGTGTAGTTATATTCTGGTGAAATAAACGTGAAACAAGCAACCAATTGAAAAGCGCTGTTTGTTGAGGTATGCTACTAGCCTATTACTGTACTGACTCTCCATAGTGGCAGCTATCAATCGCTAGAGGTGATGTTGACTCCACGTTTGTAATAGGCTACCAATTAAACCCAAAACCCACGCAGAATTAAACATCATGCCTGTGTCCAATGATTCTGAGGGAAGTAACATCAGCACCAAAGTTTCAACATTTGCCTCCTAGTGAATATTTTTACGTTGAAAAGTCGCTAAAATGGCATCTCACATTCATGTGAAACACCGGCTAAAATTGGTTGAAAAGTTTTTGAACCGCCACGCACTTTTAACACACTTTTAGTCTGAAAACAGTGTTTAATCTTTCATCAAGAAGCAATGCGTTTGGAAATGTAAAAAATTATTTGAGGGAAACAGAACTTATAAATAGGATTTAGTGTTTTTTTTTTGGCTGCCATCCGCCATAAAATGGAGGAGAGAAAAAAAAGAAGAAGAAGAGGAGGAGAAGGATGCAGGCTGATGAGATTCTTGCGAAAGAGGAACTGTTGGTTTTTTGAGGAACATGGAGCAGGATGTGTTTGGTGCAAAGAATGAGTTTGAATCAAGTGGCGTGAGGCAATCGAGTGATGGAGGTGTTCAAGTAAGGAAAAAGAAGAAGGGAAGTGCTCTTTCAAACCAGCATGAAGTAGTGAAGTGGGTGAAAGCGAAGCTGGGAGACGTGATCCTCATCAGGATAACAAGGAGTGGACTGATCATGATTCAATGTGAATCGAAGAGGCAAATGAAGAAAGCTGATCTGGGAGATAACTTTTAAGTGTTTTGTTTTCAGTTACATCGAAGGGCTCCACTTAAGGGACTAATGTCTGGAGTCCCCGTAGAAAAGAGTTTAAGGCAGTTCAAGATGATAGCAGGAGTATGTGAAGTCTGGCGCTTGAATAGGTTTGTTGACGGAAAGAAGGAAGAGAGTAGATCACTTCTAATATAATTTGATTGTGAGAGCCTACCCAGCAGGGTGTATTTAAAAAAGTATATACCTGTGGAGATTTTGTGAAATTTCACAAACAAACTGTGGAGGGCAGCAATACGCCAGCATGCGTCTAGTCCGCCGGGAATTCAACCAAAGAAGAAGAATCGTTCGCTTCCTGTGTACTTTCTTGAACCGCAATGGTGGTTCATTTATGTGTGTTCCCATAGTTTTCAGTTGAAAGTTACAAGTCCTTGGGAGGTTTTAATGTCCCGTGCCGCCAATATAAAGAGCTTCGGTAAAGCGGGAACCAGCTGGTAAGTTGCCAGTTTGCAATGTACCTGGATTAAATGAAAATGTCAGCAGTTACGTTAGCTAGCAAGTTTCTCATTTGCCGGTGTTTCAGGCACACACGTTCTTCTGTTTTTGTAACGTTAGCTTCGACTGCTAACGACGTTAGTCAGCTTCGCCAATGCCGAACTGATCTTGCACGTAACTATTTAAGTTAGCCACACCATAAAGATTGTGTTGCACACGAAGCGGCAACATTAACATACTTTATTTGTCTAGCTATTAACTAGCAGAATCCTGACCAATGTCTGAAAACTTTGCGGTGGCCACCGTTGTTAACTAACCGGCGAATATCAATATGTAAACATGGTAGCACATATGTTTGTTTTGGTCGTAACGTTAACTAATTTAGCTTCCAAAGGTGCCTTGGCTTGATCGAAGGGAGAGATCAGTGGGAGTAATGTATCTCACAAAGCAGTGGGTATTCTACGAATCCGGATTTACTGAGTTAGCTGGACAGTTGCACTGAGTAAAACCTGGAACAGCTCTTTTTACTTAAAGGGGAATGGACGGCTATTTCATAAACTTCTATTTCAGGGGTTCCCAAACCGGTCCTGGGACCCCCCTGCGTATGCTGGTTTTCGTTGTAACCACAGTTGCAGTCCCAGAATTTTAACAAGCTCTTAATTTCTTAATTAGGTGCTTGTCGTGTTTAGAGGAATTATTTACCCTCTTAAGCCACATTATATCAGAAATAGCTATGGGTGCAATGTATAATAAACACCCCATGTTCACATTGTGCTATATTATTTAAAAGAGATAAGAAAATTATTTAACAGATCCATTTAAAGATTCCTAATTGGTGAAAGTATGAACACATGGCCACTAAAACTAACCATTTGGTAGATAATGAAGAATTCAAACACAAATCAAATGATAAAGAGCCAAACCTGCATTGTCTTAATAAGCTTAAAGAAAAAATTATGAGTTAAACATGTGTTCAACAACATAATTAGGAGCCTATTGAGTCACTTCACTCTTTCATTTGATGAGTTATTATGTTTTATGTAATTGTTGCAATATAGCACAATAAGCACAACGTGAACATGAGGAGTTTATTCTGCATGACATACATAGCTATTTCTGACATAATGTGGCTTAAGAGGGTGAATAATTTCTCTAAATATGAAAAGCACCCAATTAAGAAAAATTAACAGCTTGTTAAAATTCTGGGATTGCAACTGTGGTTGAACGAAAACCAGCATACACAGGGGGACCCCAGGACCGGTTTGGGAACCCCTGTTCTATATCAATTTTATGTTTAATGTGACCTTACCACACTAGAACTGCTCCTCCTGGTTCCCTTGGCTGTGTCCTAATCGGCACGCTTTCATACTATTAGGTAGGCTTGTTGAGTAGACAGGGGGAAAAAGTCGTTAAGTAGGTGAAATTCTATCTAAATATAGTATACTTTAAACCAGTGGTTCTCAGACTAGGTCCACAATTGCGATCTGAGATAGCTTTGCATGCCATGTAGAATAAATGTCCCATTTCACATTTAGCTTATTGTGCTATATTGCAAAAATTTCATTAAAATGTTGGAACTTATCAAATGAAAATCTGAGAACCACTGACCAATTTTTGGTTGTGTAGTTACCTGGCCATGATATGAGTCCAAATGGTGGCGAAATATGTTCGTTAGTTGCTCTGTGCTCTCCTGGGGTGATAATCCAGAATAGGGAATTTGTCGCTCTCCATTTTAGGGTTGACTCGATGGATGATGTCATCGTCCATCGACGATGATTGAGCAGACGCTTGTTGAGACGATGGTTGAGACATTGTGATGTTTGTTTAAATAACAGTGCACTGTAGTGCACTTTTTAAACATGTAGGCTATCTAAATTAATTAATTAATTGGTATTATATAATTATTATAAAATTATGTAATTAATTATTCCCTGTCACAGTTGTTTTCCATATTTTGTCCCTTATAAAAAAAAAAGAAGGATTTGTGAAGAATTCACGTTGGCAAACGGGAGCGAGAAACTGCATGCGCCCTAAAACCGACGTCTATTAGGTAAAAAAGTTATTGCTTAATCAAACACTCATTTACATGATTAACACATTCTGAGTTGCTAGGCTATGTCTCATAAAATGACAGATTATAAATTACCTACAGCTAAGCAAACATTATCTCCTTTGAATGTGTGTTCAACAGCCCGTGCATAGTGCTGTCATGGTCTGTGGTTTATTTTTCTTTTTTCACTACAGTTCTCGTCCTTTCTCTCCGGTTGGGAATCCATCAGAATTTTTCCCAAGTTCCGTTCCGGGGTTTTGCTTCACCTCGCTGATTATTCGTTTCACCTATGCTACTGCCTGTGGGGTATTTGTAGGGAATATTCATAAAAATTGATACAAGGCACCACCTATGTAGGTGTAGCAGTATAACCGCAATTTAGTAATCATAAAATGACCATTATCTAAAATATTTAACCATAAATTTGGAACTTCAATTAATAATCAAAATCACAAGTATTAGTGGATAAATGTAATTAAATCAATGATTTAATAGATAATCTGAAGGATGGAGTGCTTGAATAGACTATTTTGGCTCAGATTCTCTTGTTTACGCAACATCAAAACAGACGCTGGTTTAATAATATAATTTATCAAACAAACATGTAAAAATACAGAGCAATCACAGACTAATCTAACAAGGGAGTGCTACGCTAACTATGGAAGTGTGTGTGTGTGCGTGTGTGCATGTGCAAGCGTCTGCGCACGTGTCCTTTGTCTCTGAACAATGGGGAGAAAACTGCACGTGTGGGCCTGTACAGAACAGTGGTATCGGCGTGGTTGAATAACCTAGCTTAGCTACAATGAAGTGTCGGACCTAGCAGTGCAGAAGACTGATGCTTACTGCAGCTCCGAACCGATAACGTTACATGCACCAAAGGACTCGTTATACACTGAATGCCGACTATATTAATATTGTTAGTAATGTGGAGAGTTGAATGAAGAATTAGTATGCAGGAAGAGAGAAACCACGTAGGGGTGTTACTCTATGTAGGTAGCTACTAGCTAGCCAATTCAAGCAGGGTAAACACGGCGAACAGAACTCATTAAAATAAACATTAAAAGGAAATATATAACCACAGATTCACATTAACCTCAGTTAAGACTAAACTAAACTGTAGCTACTGCCTGGGATGCTTAGTCAGTCTTACTGAGATCCTTCCACCGGTGTTGTCATCTCCGGTGGTTGCTGTTGCGCTCCGAGGAACACATGGTCGTGGAGTTGTGACAGCTCGTCTCCTCCAGTCGTCTGGGGACGTCCCTCTCGCTGTTTGTAAAGTTCGTAAAGGGCCATTTAATAAAATAAATTATAATAAAAAATACGTACGAGGACTGGTTATTATTTGTATCGACAGAATCCGCTTAGGTTGCGTTGGTATATGTGCTAGATAGGGGTGGGACGATTCAATCCCATAACGATTCGATTCGATTACGATTCTTTAGGCAAAGGTTCGAATCATCATAACATCTTACATTTGACCACGATTTGATTCGATAAGATTCGGTTTGATTAATTTTGATACTTTAAAATTTTTTTATAGGTATGCTAATGTGATTTGATACCGATACAGTCAGCAGTAATTAAATATTCAATTAGAACCTTACGCCAAGTTCACATAATTATGTTTATTGTTAAGGCATGCCATACATTTTGCAGCTGTCTGCAGCAAATAATGCAGCAATAAACATGACTAACAGTGTATTTTCTAAAGTTGCCCTATTTAGGTTATTGTTTTTCAAACAGTGTCAGACATGGTACCCTAATACATTTCCTTTATTTACAAAATTAAAATGGCAAAATGTATAACAATTACTAAACTGGGCCAAGAAAAATGAAATAGCCTATAGGTTAGTGTCATGCATAGTACTTTCCTAAATCTTAGTACGATCTAGACCTTCGGTGGAGCAAGATGCCCATCCATCCGTAGTTAAAGCTACTCTCGTAGCGTTTTGCAAGGACAGTCGAACAGTCGAACGTAGTAATAATTAATTGAACGTAAGACATTGGAAATAGTCTGTTGAAAACGACTACTTGATTTTGAATGGAAAATGGTTTAAATTTAAATATCAGAAAGCACTTTACAATTAACTGTCTGGACACGGTATGTATATAAAAACTCATAAAAACAATTATACAAAAAAATAGAACTGTTTGGCCATTTCTCCAGGAAACTCAGGGGAAGTGTCAATGACTCCCGAGTTTAGCTTGCTAACCCGCTTGCTGTCCTTCACGTCAATGGTGCGTCGTCGGCTCAAATGGTTTATCATGTTTGTGGTGTTGCCTGTGTATCTGATTTCTACTTGGCAGATCTTGCATATTGCAGCGGTTTTGTCAAGTACACCCTCCTTCTTTCTAAACCCGAAATGCTTCCATACCACTGATTTTCTGTTCGGAACATCGCAAATTCTGTAAGTTTCTGTCTCTTTTGTCGCACTCAGCGAGCATACAGCTAGCCATTTCGCTCAGATCTGTCCGTCTCATTGTCGCTTGATTCCTGCCTGTCCCTGCTTTCAACTCACGCTTACGTGGGGGTTTGAGCAGAAACATGGATTGAAGCTGGTCAAAACTGTTTTAAAAGTAGTCGTGTCTCAGAAATATATATTTTAAATAATGAAATGAATATTTTTTTTGAATAAATGAATATATGTGCACATTCATTTAACATGCGATATTAATCGATGCTTATCAATTCTAATCTTTCAGATCGATGCAGTTGTATTTACACATTCAGATCGATGCATCGGTGCATTGTCCCACCTCTAGTGCTAGAAGTATCATTTTGAGAACGTTTTAGTATAGAAGTGAATGGAGAGCAACAAATGCCCTATTCTGGATTATCACCCCAGGGGAGCACAGAGCAACTAACATATTTGGCCACCATTTGGACTCATATCATGGGCAGGCTACTACACAACCAAATCCACATCTACCAAAGTTCAGTTGTGCTTTAAAATGAATGGGAAATATCTTGCCTTTTGAAGGCGAATTTAAACTTCCCCGATTTATATTTTTAAACTGACCTTCTTCTTCTTGTCCTCTTTCTCCTACTCCTCCTCCTCCTCCTACTGTTATTCGATTGTCAAATCAATTTTTATATTCTTGTAATGAGTCCCGTTTGGTTGAAAATACAGCTTTTTAAGCTCTTCTTGCAGCCTGTGTTTTTGTGCTTAATATTGGGGACATACTAACATAACATGGTCCACAGTCTCTTTCTGATGAGTGATCACACACTCCAGTTGGATGCTTTTTTATCAGTTACATTGTAGAGTTTAACTTAGCATGACCCAATCTCTTCCTGCTTATTGTACATTATTTTCTTTTCCTTTCACTAGATAGTGAAACCACTCCCTCCCTTTTGTGTTAGAACTTTCTGCTGAACCTAATGCTATACTACCATAGTCCAATACTGATGATCAGTAGCACAATCACTCCTCAATTTAGTGTTACAAAGGTGATTAAAACAAATTTCACAGCAATTTAGTTTGTCTCATTTAATGTATTTTGATGTTAGATCATGATATCAATAGAAAATAATTAAATATAGTAATTTTAGATGCTGTAAGCTGCATTTTGTAATTACAAAATTGTAAGCACACGTGGACGTGACTTAGATCACGCAATTACGAAACTTACTTACTTATGCAATAAAAATGCCCTGAAATCTACTGAGTCCACCCCAGTTATGTGTACTCAGATTACATGAACGCCAAGCGAAGAAGAAGGGAGCATATATCTTCAAAACGCCAAAGAATTATGGCTTGTTTTGAGGGGTTCTCGATGTTCCTCGCTCTAGATTATTCTTCGTTACGCTTTGTGAGCATGGTAATAATAGCAGAAAGTGTTTCAGTTTTGGTAAAAGTACCATATCGTGCGTTTTACTGCATTTAATCGGCTACAAATACACACAAGAGTAGACCAACACAAGCCCAACAGAATGTTGTCATTTCTAGAGGTCTGAATACAGTTTTTGATAACAAAACATTCATGTTCAATGGTGAGTCCGTACATAATTTTGTTGTGTTAAGAGGGAATAAAAAGTGTTATCTTTAATACGCTCTCGCTTCGTACGCTCAAAGCATTCTATTGCGTAGCGTACGAGATATTAAATTAAGAATAAACTACTTTTGCAAATGGAGGGGTGATTGTGCTACACATCTGATCTGATTATAGAAATATACAGTCAAGCCGGAAAGTCTGCCCACCCCTTTCACCTTCTCCACGTTTTATTACATTACAGACATATTCTACAATGGATTGAGTTCATTTTTTGTCTCAAAATTCTACACAAAATAGAAAAATCTAATTAAAAATCGAAAACTGAAATTTCTCATTTACATAAGTATTCATACCCTTTGCTTTAACATATTTTTAAAGTATCATATTTAATATTTGGTCGCATATCCTTTGCATGCTGTTACTTTCTGAAGTCTGTGACCAATCAACATCAAAAGACTCTTGATATCTTATTTTCAGGTACTGTTACAAGCGATACTATAACCCCTCTGCTTTTGAACTGATCTCTTTTATGAGAAATTTCTCTATGAGCCATTTAGCCAGCCATGTGTTCCATACTGTACCAGTGTAATTTACAGCTGAATCTAGTCTCACAGTACCTGGCAATAAGATATTGAGAGTTTTGATGTTGATGGGTCACAGACTTCAGGAAGTAACAGCATGCAAAGGATATGCGACCAAATATTAAATATGATACTTTAAAAATATGTTAAAGCAAAGGGTATGAATACTTATGTAAATGAGAGATTTCAGTTTTCGATTTTTAATGCATTTGCAAAAATGTCTAAAAACATGTTTTCACTTTATGGGCTATTTTGTGTAGAATTTTGAGACAAAAATGAACTCAATCTATTGTAGAATATGTCTGTAATGTAATAAAACGTGGAGAAGGTGAAAGGGGTGTTCAGACTTTCCGGCTTGACTGTATATGGTTTTTAAGGTCATCTTGTCTGCTCCCCATTAGGGATGCAAATTTTAATCGATAGTTGTTAACCTTAACAAACAATAGTCGATTAATTGATAACATAATATACTAAATATAGCTTATGATATACAGAATACAAAATGCATGTTATATTCCTCAATCAAAGATTTATTGTAACATTTGAGAAACAGGCATTATTGCAGCGTAACAAAAATAGAATATGAAGGCGTGTATAGGCTACTTCAACAGAAAAGAAATTGCGCTCCATCTCATCAGTTGCAAGCGAAACCGTTGCTGCGCTAGCCGCTAGCAGCATTAACATAATCTCACTTGAAATGGAAAGGCGACAGTTAAACTAGTAGACCTAGCCTAGAACAGTCAACTTAAATCATAGGCTATTATGTTTTGAATAGGCTTCTCATATGCATACTAGATAGACCTACGTATTTTTATTCAAGAACATTTAAGCTACGTGGTCAGGAGTGAGTCGTGTGCGCAGCCCGTTTATTAGCTCTCGAAATCCCTCACCGTCAATGGTGCTTATTGGCATCATGTCCTTTTCAACCATCAACCTCAGTGAGTCCTACTGAACTGACTAGCCTATATGAACTGCTGACTATCGCACCGCAGTAGCCTACATAATTGTCAACCGAATCAGTTACTCTGCATAGGCTACGGGCTACTCAATAGCCTAATAAATTAGTTAGCAACAAATGGCGGGGGTATTAGTAAAATAATATATAGCCCGGTCAACTGTTTTTTGGTACAGTTTCAAATTTAAAAAATATAGCCTGCAATCTTGATCGGAACCTGTAGCCTACCTACTGGCATCTGACGTCCACCCAACGTAACGTTACCGAAAGCAAAACGGTGCAAGCATTTCTAATCAAAATCGCATAGGCTACTGTAGGCTATATTGTACATTTTCCATGTAGGCCTATTCTGTAACTATCAAACTAAGAGTTAATGAAAGTCTGCCCGTTATTAATCCATTTAAAATCTGTAATAATGATATTGATTAAATGAAGCACATTCGTGTTTTCTTTTGTATCGAAATAGCACAATAAATGTAGGCTATTTTAAGAAGGCCTAATATGCTATAACCATGTTTTATATAGGCTACACAAATATAACCAATATGTGGCTATACGTTTGTTTCTTTACACTTGAAATTCAGTAAGAAGTTTAGCTAAAGCCATTTTCTTTATTTGTTGTCAGGTAATTTGAGTCTAGATCACGCACTGCGTGAATGATTGCTATTTTAATCTGAACCGCTATTTTAATCTAGTAGCCTACTGACGAACTGGGTGATTAATAGCACTATGCTACATCAGTGCACCTAGCTCAAGCCTTTGTATAAGGGCTCCCCCCATAGATGACTGAACATCGACATTCAATTTGGGAGAAAAGAATCATCTGCTTTAAAAATAAAAAAAAAAGAGGATAAACTATGGCCCTTGTCACCCTTTTGACAACTTTACCATTTGAAAACGCAATGTTTTACAATAGGTTACTTACCACGAAATGGTCAGAACTTGAGAACACACAAATTGTCATGTATTTCCGTAGTTTCTAATCCATATTTAAAACGCTCACCTGGAGCGGCCATATAAACCTAATCCATAAAACTATATAACTACAAGGACAAAATACAAAAAGTTCATACGAGGTTTATAGAAAAAGTTTATATTTTTTACTTGCAGTGCTTTTGACTGGAATCATTTTGCACAATACCTACGAATGATATACTGATCTACGAGTAGCTATAGTGAACTGATCATGCATGCTGTTGGAATATTTGTGCACTTGCGCAACTGACCCCAGTGAACAAATCACATAGTCAGTGACTAGAATCTTTGTACTGAACTATTCGAATCAGTAAAGTGATTCGTAATTTCCACCACTACTCCGCTCGTCTATCGTCACATACCCTCTTTGCCAACACTGAGGTGATGGTAGATTGCGATCCACTTTGCCCTGACAGCACGGTTGGAAGTACGCTTTTCAGGTGGTAGCCTACATTAACTTCGTGTGTAGGCTCAACTTCACGGCTTACACTAGGCTGAATTTGGCGCCCTCGCGTGGAGACCTTAAACCATGATTACGTTTCACACAAAAACTCCCGTTGAAACAAGACCGCAGATTGTTCAGTTAATTGTTTCATTTGAAATCTTATTGATTAAATTCTTATTAGCAATTAATCAATAGTCGATTAACTGTTAACATCCCTACTCCCCATCCATATTTGTTGAACATCTCATGATGTTCAATACCATTTTACATTGTGCTTCCATTTTGTCAATATGGTATGAGGCGCAGCTTCGCTGACGTTTTTTCTTCAAAAACAACACGTGACATGGCCGCACAAGGGTGGGGCACAGTGTTTCTAGGGCTGTGGTCCAATCCGTTAAATGTTCTGCCCTCCTGCACTTCCTCTCGCCACTTCCACTTGGGGGAATCCCTTTAGAAATTGGAAGTTGGGCGTTGCCGATGGCGAGTGCGGTCCAATCTGTTAGAAATGCAAGTGAAGTACGTGAAATTAGTCCCTCGACCTTTTGATATGGCTCATTTTTAAAAAAAAAAAAAATTTTTAAATAATTTTTACAATTTAACCCCTTTTAAATTTTAACCCCTTTGCGTATCTCCAAAGATTTTAGATATATGACAAGATACGCAACTGGTGCTTTTTTCCATTAGATTTTCTGTCCGCACAAGAGGACGTGATCAGGCATGCGCAGTAGTGTTTTCAGTTAGCTTAGCAACTAAAGTTACATAACGTATGCTTTAGAGTGGCACGCATCTGACCGGCGCCAACCGGATTTAAAGTTGGTTTTCGTTGGATAGTCAAAACCATAACGGGTTATAAGTAGTAGTACTGGGTCCTGACAACCAAGGCATATATAATCTAAAAAGAAAAGGGAGATTTTTGATAACTAATAAATTTTTTTAAAACTCCATTGACCGCCAATAATTGAGCGCCTGTTGCCTGTCTAATAAGTTCCAAGTGCGGACGTTCCAGTCTCGAAGTTGGACCTCTTGCTCTGCCTAGCCTCTTTGGTATCTCCCGGGAAAAATCCTAAAAAGAGAAAGTGGCACCCAAGAGATCTTTTAAAAGTTTTTTTAAAAGACTGAAAGGTTGAATAAATTAGGAAATAACATTGATTTAGTGGTCTGATAAAATCGCTTTCTCCAGCGAATAGTTTCATGTTATCCTACTAGGATTCAGTATTAGAATGATTATTTCAGGCCAGTTATCTAGCTATCTAGCTACATAATCAGCTCATTGCAGTTCCCTGTTGGGAATATCCGCAGGAAGAGTCTTCCCTTCCCTTCTCCATGCTATGGAGATTACAGACTAATTTTTGAACAGGATTATTTCAGAAATTAGTAGGATACATTCTTTTGAAAGTTTCAAACCACTGCAACATCTTTGTTTAAAATAGTTACTGGAAAAGCGGGACGTATTTTGTCTGCTGACAGGTGACGGGAAAAGTTTAATCTTTCAAACATGGCCCACAGCTTGTTTGTTCATGTTGCTGATGACTACACAACCTATGGATGAGAATGGCACACTTAAAGGGGAACGCCGGGTTATTTCTATATCGATTTTATATGTTTAATGTGAGTCTTGAAGCTTACCACACTAGAATTGCACCTCCATTTAAGAAGTTTCACTCACCTGACTGACTAATGTAGGGCCCTATGATTTCCGCGATGCAGAAAAAGTGGACGGAATCGCGGAATTTGGTACTAAAAATGGAATCGACTGTAAAACGTGCAATATTGCAGAATTGTCCATAATTTGACTGAAATTGATTTAAAAAATAATATTAATAATGAAAAATAAATCTAAAGTAGGCCTAATTATTAGGGCTGCCCCCGACCAAAGATTTGCTTAGTTGTGACCTGTAGTCATCAAACCCATAGTCGACAAACGTCGCACATTTATGGTATTAATTTAATTATTTCAATAGACTATGTATTTTTGAGCATCATAAAATGGTTTGACTTCCATTTGATCTATAGTAAGTTTACTATATTAGTACAGAGAAATACCAAACCGTCATTATGAGCATTTAAAATATCCATTAGGCTATAGCTACAAGCACAGGCTGAGATTTTCTGGCCTGCACTGCCTATTAACGGCATCGGGTTGCTTATGACCCGCGCTGTAGGCTATTAACGTCATAGACAAAGCGGTAAATTAATTTTTCGGAACAACAACCAATGAGATGTTTAACATTGTTATTTTTATTTATACTTTTTATGGTAACGCACAACTTAAAAATAGTGAATAATTAAATAAAAAATCTGCCTTTTGTCTGGTGATACGAAAGAGCAAAAACAATATAGCTAAAAAATCTTACTTTCTTTTTAAAATGCAAATTAATAGGCTATAGCCTAAATTATATAAACAAACGAATAAATATAAAACACAGCAAACTGAAACCCTTAAAAGAGAAATATCAATAACAGGCCAACGAAAGATTAATTATAATCTATATTAGCCACGTAAAAGTGTGTTTTAGCCTACTTGTGACCAGCGAACCTCGTCACATTAAGCAGTCTTCTCATATTATGCATGAGGAACACGAGTTTGTTGACGACGTTGCTCTGGAGAAGTGAGCTCCGGTTCATTTTGCTGACAATGAAGCCGGTTTTTGAGAAGATGCGCTGAATGATAGGCGAATTGTTGCTTGCAGACTTTACATTTAACTCTTTTGGGGTCGTCCTTTTGATGCTCGAAATGCTCACATACTTTAGATTTTTTTCTCAGAAATTCTATACAACTGATCTATTCGTTAATTAATAGACCAATTGTTTGTTCCAAGGCGCACGTCCGGAATTAATAGCGTTTCTCACGTTTTTTCACACTGCGTCGATTCGACCAATTAAGATTTTGGTCGACAAAGTTCTTTTGATCAACTAATGGTTTAGTCGACTATTTGGGGGCAGCCCAAAGCACTTTATTTTACAAAAAAACAATGAATGCAACAGTTTTTTAGGTTTTGCCTATTGCTTGCTGCATTGTTGCATTACTTCTTTTCATTTATAATGAAACACTTGGTAGAACTCTGTATTGAAGCACTTGCCTTTATAAAAAATAGTGCAATGTTGTGTTGCATCATTACAAATGTACTGTTATATCTTATTAAATTGTTGACGTTTTATTCATTCACATTATTAGACACTCTTTCTGATGATAAAATTAGCATAAATCGTAAAACACCGAATAAAAAATTAATTTACGGAATTTCTAAAAAAAATAAAAACTGATTTCATAGGGCCCTAACTACTAGTGGTCCTGAAATTGGACTCGCCTGAAATGTAAACTACTTGCATGAGGCAAGCGGTCAAGCTTAATTTCCAGCCCTGCAAGTAACAGAAGTTACTCTCCTCCCCGATCTCAAGATGACGGTGACAATTTTCAGTTCTTTTGACAGCTTTTGAGGCGTGAGTTTGTCTGACAAATTATCGCGACACAAATCTTTGCTATGCCTATGTAGTCTACTCTACGCGCAACATATAGCCTAGTTTATATTGCCATATGTTCCATCATCGTATTATCACCAGGCCAGAATACGAATAATTGCTCGCATTTTTCTGCCGTTTTCTATTCAGTGGCAGTAAATGTTTCACTTGATCAATGTAGCTGGTTAAGTATATATTTTTCTATCAAATCCTAAAAATTCATGCAGTGTTTTGTCGCTCTCAATCTTGTTCTGGAATCAATAAGGAGGAAGGAGGGATAGGAGTGCGTGTAAAGTTAGCACGTGTACGTCACTTAACAACTAGTTTTCCAGTCCAGTTCTGGTACACGCAGACCAACCACAACCATCCTCTTCGATATTATGTGCTACTGGGTTTAGAACAATCTAATGATTAATTTTGGAATAATTAGGCTAATGCATGTCTATATAGTTTCTAAAGTAAGCATGTTTCTGTTGTCTGCTGATAATGACGCCTTGTTCGTTGGTAAAAATCTGAATTATTACAATCATTCATGAATTGTAGGATAAAGAATTCCATGAATTCTACCTTGTCTATGCTTATCCAGGTGTTAATTTTGTCAACCCGGAAAAAAAACTAAAACATTTTAGTCAATGGCATTTTCATTTGTGAATATGACCATTTTTTGGCTCTTCTTAAATTTTCACAATGGGACAGCCCTAAGCACTCACGGACTTAACGAGAATGTGCCTTTGAGTCCACAAGTCTGCGTGTCCAGAGAATGGGATTCAGCCTTTGTCAAAAGTTGGAAGGAAGAAAAGGATGGATATATGGACTCGATCACTTCATATACAATGGGCCTAATTCATCATCAACGAAAATCTTGCGTGTGATTCATCAAACTTGTGTAAACCATTGATCTGAGCATAAATTTGTTTGCGGGTTGATAAATTAGACTTGATCGTATATCAGGAAGCGCGTGCACATCACTATGAATTACCACAGTCACACGCCCATTTACTACCATATTTGACAAGGCCACCTGTTTTAAAATGCACATGCCAATGCGGATTTCTCAGTATTCTAGGCCATGGCGGGTAACGGGAAAGCAAAGAAATATGTTTATGTGAGGGTGAAATTTAAATGCTTCTCAATTAAGTAGCCTACATGAAAATAAACGTGTGCTTTTTCGGAGCGTTAGTAGTGGTGTGCAGCCTACCTCAAAAGCCACTATGCCGGAGAGGATAACCAGGGATGTAAATGTTGCTTCCTCTGAATAGCGAACTAGGCTACAGCTTAGATTTAAAAAGAAAAAAGTTGGACATGAAGCTCACAGCGAAAAAGAAAATTTCAGTTCACAAAAGTTCTGACGGGAGCCTAAAGGTGGAGGAAAGGTTATCCCCTCACCTGTAGACGAGAGGATGGGGGATAGCATTGGGAAAGTTGCCCTGGCAACAACAGCGATTTGTCCCCACCAGCATATTTTTCACTTACACTGGAGGCATTGTTTGCTATGTCTTCTAATAAAGCTAGATCGACCATTCTTAGAAAAATACACCCAAGAACCCCCTATCCCCCACCCCCACCCTTATAGATAGCATAGATTGCATAGATTGCAAGTTCCTTGCACTTGCACTTGGAGCTCGACAACCTGGAGCTGGATTAGCTGGAGTCGCTCATGTTCTTTGTCCGTACACACACATATTTAGATGACCGAGAACGCATACAAGTATGAACAAGTAACAGTACTCACTCTTGTATTTACAACACTGTCAGTAAGTTTGTAATAGTGTTTACTCTGAATGTAAATCTCACATTTAAATTACCGCGCAGGTGTAAACGTGATCTCCAATGTCAACAAGCATGGACGCGGCCATTCAGTTTTTGTTAATCTCTGCCGAGAGAAGCCGGAGAAGACGTGTGTTTCCACATCTGATCTGGTAGCGAATGAAGCAACGTCGACTAATGCTTCTTTTAACAGAAGCCTACTGAACATCGCCATTAGCACGCTCTATGGAAGTCAGGGGGTGTTGCGCAGTTAATCACTGCGCATTTGCTACCAGTTGTCAACTCGTTCCCGTCGACACTCGCACAACCAAGCTAATTTTCATAAGAGCAGTAGTCAACTTCAGTAGTCACTACCTGGTCCGAACAGGACTCCTTACTACTAGTTGTCGCTCTCGTTAATAACCATACTAAGTGTGAACTTGACCAGATTAAGCACTAAAATGAGGAGCGACAACCGTATTTAGCTGTCGTGTGAACGGGGCCTATGTGGGACAACATATGAGAAGCTGTGGCTTGTATTATTGTTTGTTCATGTATTTATAAATATGCACAGTGAAAATGGTGATGGTTAAATCTCATATCCTTGCATATCACATAGTACTACCACATTTTGACCACAAATTTAAAGGCACAGTCAACTTAGTTGTAAACGTCTGACCCACTGGAATTGTGATATAGTGAATTAAAAACAAAATAATACATTTTTAGAAAAAGTACTTGTGTCATGCACAAAGTAGATGTCCTAACTGACTTCCCAACACTATAGTTTGCTAATATGAGTATAAGTACATTCTGTGGTTCAAACCTATTTTTATACAGTCTATTGTAGGCTGGATGACGTCAATGGCACTCGGCTAATGAGGGTGTGGATTTAGACCACACCCCTACAATCCTGAGTCCTTTCAAGACTGAGTTTATTAGCTGACTTTGAGATATTAATATACCTATTCACATTTTCTTGAAAATATATTTGGTGGGTGTGTAGGAGGGGTGGGACAATGCACCGATGCATCGATCTGAATGTGTAAATACAACTGCATCGATCTGTAAGATTAGAATTGATAAGCATCGATTAATATCGCATTGTAAATGAATGTTCACATGTATTTATTTATTCAAAAAAATTATTCATTTCATTATTTTAAAAAAATATTTCTGAGACACGACTACTTTTAAAACTGTTTTGACTAGCTTTAATCCATGTTTCTGCTCCAACCCCCACGTAAGCGTGAGTTGAAAGCAGCGACAGGCGGGAATCAAGCGACAATGAGACGGACAGATCTGAGCGAAATGGCTAGCTGCGTGCTCGCTGAGTGCGACAAAAGAGACAGAAACTTACGAATGTTCCGAACAGAAAATCAGTGGTATGGAAGCATTTCGGGTTTAGAAAGAAGGAGGGTGTACTTGACAAAACCGCTGCAATATGCAAGATCTGCCAAGTAGAAATCAGATACACAGGCAACACCACAATCATGATAAACCATTTGAGCCGACGACACACCAATGACGTGAATGACAGCAGCGGGTTAGCAAGCTAAACTCGGGGGTCATTGACACTTCCCCTGAGTTTCCTGGAGAAATGTCCAAACAGTTCTATTTTTTTGTATAATTGTTTTTATTAGTTTTTATACACATACCGTGTCCAGACAGTTAATTGTAAAGTGCTTTCTGATATTTAAATTGAAACCATTTTCTATTCAAAATCAAGTAGACGTTCAAGACAAAAAACTTAAATAGTAAGACTATTTCCAATGTCTTACGTTCAATTAAGTATTACTACGTTAACTGTCCGATTCACTTAATGAATGTCGTGGAACCTAGTCCTAGATACACCATACCATGCAGAAAACATTTTAGTGAAAAATGTATACCTGCTCTGTATGAAGAGGTGAAGAAAACTGTTCGACTGTCCTTGCAAAACGCTATGAGAGTAGCTTTACCTACGGATGGATGGGCATCTTGCTCCACCGAAGGTCTAGATCGTACTAAGATTTAGGAAAGTACTATGCATGACACTAACCTATAGGCTATTTCATTTTTCTTGGCCTAGTTTAGTAATTGTTAAACATTTTGCCATTTTAATTTTTTAAATAAAGGAAATGTATTAGGGTACCATGTCTGACACTGTTTGAAAAACAATAACCTAAATAACCTAAACCTAAAAATACAGTTAGTCATGTTTATTGCTGCATTATTTGCTGCAGACAGCTGCAAAATGTATGGCATACCTTAACAATAAACATAATGCTGTGAACTTGGCATAAGCTTCTAATTGAATATTTAATTACTGCTGAATGTATCGGTTAAACCTTTGCCTAAAGAATTGTAATTGAATTGAATCGTTATGGGATTGAATCGTCCCACCCCTAGTGTGTAGTGGACACATCCCTCTGTGATATGTTGTGGTTATTTGAAGTTTTTAGAATCCCTTGACCATCACTTTAAAGGAACAGCACAGTAGCAAAAATACCCCATGGCAAATTTGGTGATATGAATATAAGGCTATATCGCCCATGCGTAATATAATGCAATTTATTCAAATTAAATTTTTTTTTATTTTGATGTCACTATCAAAGCTCTGGGAATTTCAGTTCTGAAGGACCCACGTTATTGAAGTGTCCACTTCTCAGGTTCTACTTCATGCCATATTTTTTCCTGTTCATGTCACTGAGAGTGGTTTCCTCCTGTTCTGAGCAGGCACTTTCACCGGACGATGGATGAGCTGGTCCATGACTTGGTGTCTGCGCTGGAGGAGAGCTCGGAGCAGGCACGGGGTGGCTGTGGAGACGGGGGTGACCATGCCCTGACCGTGGGATGCCTGCTGAAGCGCCAGGCCCGCAAGAGGAGGGGCCGAAAGCGGCGCTCGGACAACCCCCACCCGCCTTGGGAGCCCTGCCACCTCCAGAGTGAGGGCTCTGAGTCCAGCCTGGAGGAACACAAGGGTTACCGTACTGCTTCTGCCCATGCAAAGGCCAACAGTGACTCAGATGAGCAGCTGCAGGGGCCCAAGCGCTGCCCCCCCTTCACCCCAGAGGTTGGACGGAGCAAGAGGCCCCTGTGGCACAAGGATGCCCCTGGGGGAGAGGAGTTGGGCACCCGCAGCCTTCGGCGGCGGAGGAAGGTGAAGCGCATGGCGGTGGACCCACCACTGGAGGTCGCCGACATGTTCACCCTGCCCCTCTCAAAGCAGTACAGTAGCACCAGAGATGCAGCACTGAGCCCAGAAAGCAATGGACCCGAACCTGGAAAGAGCAGGGTGAAAAAGAGGAAACTGGCTATCAGCAGGCAAGGCCTTGAGGCCACTGATGAAGGGGTCGTTGTGGAGACAGAGGAAATGGTCCAAACGTGTAAAGACAAAATGGAATACGAGGAGCACAAAGGATCAGATGAGGAGATGAGTGACAGGTGGTTCGTGTTTTTAATTTTTTCCCTCTTTTTTTCACCTGCCTTTTGTGTGTATAGGACTTGTGTGTATAGTCTACTCTAATCACTGGCTAGTGTCTACACTGTCACTGCTGTACCCCCCATGTTGATGCACAGTGTTCTGCAGCTGACACATCTATGAACGAAAACTGTTTTTTGCTTTACAAACTAGTCCCAACACCATGTGGCAGCAAAGCTTGCACTGATATGAGGAGTTTAATTTGTGTGGCTTTATGGTGACCTAAAAAGTCAGGCTAACAGCCTGCTAATGGACAAAGCTTCCTGTGATATTCGCTACTTAACTCCTCAAAACAAGCAGGGCATTGATGACTTCCCCTTTTGAAAAAAGGAAAAGTTGTGGCTTTCACTCTGCACCAATATCCAATGGGCTGAAATGGACATCAAGTCTGAAGGCAATGAGGCTTAAAAGTTAGGCTGGGAAGGTGAAGGTGCTTTTCTTAATAATAGCATCCAGTTAACCATAATTAAAGTAGCAGGGTAGTGACTAACTTGCACTGCCAACTAATTCGCTTAGGATCTTGAGATACAACCAGTCTACTACCGTTGTGTATATGTATAGGCACAGTAGCTGTATTCTGTAGCTTGCTTGCACAATAAGATATAAAACTAAAGGGAGTCCAACCTTAAATCTGGTAGTTTTCATGTTATTCTAGCGATATGCGTTCTATCGACTGTATGACATGCTTAACATGAGTAAAAAAATCGATCGACCGGTTACATTTTCAAAGGCCTGTCTGATCTGAACCTGGTTTATTGGATGGTATTGGTGTTCCATTGATATTCTATGAGTTGGGAGTAGGAAGTAGACGAAACATGCTGGAAACAAGTTGGTTTAAGGGATATTTCACCTTAGTGTGTCATAAGTCATTTTGTGGAGCCTACCCCATTATATTTGCATTGTGTGAATATTAGCAACACCAGCAATCCCTGATGCGTTAACGGCATCGCCGTTAGTCCGTCCGTCAGGGTCCCCATTCACTCCCATTCATTTTTGCGACCTCACCAAAATGAATCGTTTTAAAGCACACACTAACTACGGAAGATAATACATCGATAAAAGAGAACACGACAGTGAAAAGGTATGTGTTTGTTATGAGCTTATAAGATGTTGTCACGTTTAAATTAGCTATAATAGTGGAACTATTTTCGGATTTACGACTGCGTAGAAATACAACAAGTCATAGTTAGATTTTTTGTTTTATTATGACATAAACCTACAACTAATGGTAGCCTACTACAGTTGGTGAATTGATGTCAACTTTATCGTACGCAAGGATTCTTCACTGAGTTCAAATTAAGGCTTTTGCCGGATCTTCTTTTTCTTTTAAAGGGTAATAAAACATTGAAACTACATTAAATATTCCCCCTCTTGATTGATTGTATTCAAAATACGCAAAGAGCTACCTGGTAAACAAATGGTGTCGGTGCTCCCCATGAAAGTGAATGAGGAATATCAGACTTTTGAAGGCAAAATAAAACTTATCCGATGGTATTTTGAAACGCGATTAACGAAGGTGTCCCAAGACAACCGAATAACAACCGTTCGATCTGGAAGACTTCGAAGTCTACATTGATGAATGTTTCAGCGGACTCTGCACCATGAGCGACACGAAAAAAGCCCAAGTCAAGGGAAATCCCGCCTCCACACCACTCAGCAAGAGATCCTGGCAATCCGACTCCATCCATAGCTCCCCGGACAAATCATGCTGTGCTGAGGTCAGTGAAATCTTACTCTCAATTGACAATAAACTCTCTGGACTAGATGCTAGAATAGCCCTTGTCGAAGTGCGTCACAGTGAATTCCAGTAGCTATGCGAAAGCCTGGAATTCAGTCAGGAACAACTTGCCACACTGACTAAAGAAAACAAAACCCTCCAACACTCGTTCAAACAACAACAACAACAACACGTCACCTCTCTCACAACCCAGCTAGTATCCGTTGCTAAAGAAAATAAGAACATGAAAGAAACCATACTTGATCTACAATCACGTAGCATGAGAGAGAACCTCGTTTTCTCCGGTATCCCAGAAAAAACACAGGACGACAACCCAGAAAAACTGATACAGAAATTTATGACCACTCACCTCAAAATCTCCCCGGACAAAGTAAACAGCATTACATTCCACCGAGTACACCGCATAGGACCAAAAAAACCCGCAAACAAATGCCCACGACCCATAGTGGCAAAATTCGAACACTTCAAACAAAAACAACTGGTACAACGTAACGGCAGACAATTGAAAGGCACGGACTATGGACTTAACGACCAATTCCCCAGAGAAATCCTGGACAGACGCAAAATAGTCCTCCCAATCAGAAAACAGAATATGCAACAAGGAAAGAAAGCAATCAACTCAGTCGATAGGTTGTACATCGATGGCAAACTCTACTGAGACAGAAATATAACCTCCTGGCTATTCCCAGCATAACCACTCTCTTTCCCCCTGATTCATCTCTGTTCACTCAACGATGCTAACTTGTAGGCTATATATGAAGATGCACCTTGGTTTCACTAGGCACCCAAGCACTTGTAAGGGGGAAAAAAGTTAATGTGAAATGTTTACAGTTTATGTATTTGTATATTATGTCTTCCCTGTTTTCTTTTTTTTTGTTTACTCTGCTTTTCTCCTCTCTCCTCTTGTCTTCATACTAGACCCCCCTCACCCAGGCAGGCAGGCACACACACATACATTCCACTCACGCACCTATGGAAGAACACTTCCCCACCCATCTACACACAGACATGACCAGACACATAGTGCCCATACATACACACAGACATGCACAAAACACAACAACCTTTCATACAACCGATTCCCACATCCTGCCATCATGAACTCACTTAAATTTTTAACCTGGAACATCCGTGGAATTGGTTCACAGGCAAAAAAACTTAAGGTACTCAACCACTTAAACAAATTACAAGCAGATATATGCCTTTTACAAGAAACACCATCATACATCCGAATCTGACTATCATAAATTAAAAACATCACAATTTAATAAAATCTACTCTTCCTTGAAATAAATGATTCACCGGAAATAGCACCATCACAACTTTGAGAAATAGGGAAAGCAGTATTAAGAGGAAAAATCATATCATATTCCACTCACAAAAAATGGAAAGACAATGAACAGGAAGTGTACTTGGAACAAAAGATTAAAGAACTAGAAAAAATCAACACAAATAATCCCACAGCACAAATCCAGAACGATTTACGTAAATACAAGTTACAACTGAATCAACACACAAATAGTAGAACTCAATTCTTCATACACAGACACGAGAATTTTGAATACATTAATAAATCTGGAAAATACCTAACCAACCAGATCAAGTGAAACAAAGAAAAAACAACAATCTCAACAATTATGAACTCAGCGGGAAAGATCGTGCAGACACCTGAAGAAATAAATAAGACCTTCCAAGCTTTTTATACCAACCTATACTCATCAAAATATAAACCAAACCAAGAAGACATTCACACATTCTTAAACAATATTGATTTACCATAACTTACTGAAGACCAAGCAAATGCACTTGAAATACCGTATACAATAACAGAATTCTACAATGCACTCAAACTCATGCCTAACAATAAATCACCAGGACCTGATGGCTTCCCCGCTGAGTTCTATAAACACTTTCGGAATATTCTAGCTCCTGTTTTCAACAGATTAACAGCTGAAATTAAACAAACATCCAGACTTCCCATAGACGTGAACACTACTACAGTCTCACTTTTACTAAAATCTGACAAAGACCCCACCTCCCCATCAAGCTATCGCCCCTTATCTCTCATCAATACAGACACGAAAAACATTAGCAAAGCCCTAGCTTCACGAATCAAAACAGTTACTCCATCTATCATCCACTCAGATCAAACTGGTTTTATTAAAGGGAGACACTCATCTAACAACCTTCGCAGACTATTTAACTTAATCCATTATACATCTCACGCGAACTCACCAACAGCCATAGCCTCATTGGATGCAGAAAAGGCATTTGATAAAGTAAATTGGGAATTAAAATTTTCTACACTAAAGAAAATTGGTTTCGGTGAATCATTTATCCACTGGGTGAGGGTTTTGTACACATCACCAATGGCCACGATCACCACCTATGGACTAATATCACAACGCTTCACTTTGCGCAGGGGTACAAGGCAAGGATGCCCAATCTCCCCATCTTTATTCGCCATCTTCATTGAACCACTTGTAGCAGCTATCCGTCAAAAAATAAACATCACAGGAATTCAAACAAAAATATCCACCATAAAATCAGCCGTTATGCAGACATTATACCAGGACAAATCCTTCAAAATTCTTCATCTTCATTACCTGAAACTATCCACCTCATAAACAACTTCTCGAAAATATCAGACTACACTATCAACTGGTCTAAATCCTCCATTCTCCCTCTTAGCCCTAATAGATGGGATGTGGCAGTCCAGACACCACCTCTCTCTCTGTGCTCTGATAATATCACCTATTTAGGAGTCAACTTTTCCCCTAGGCTGTCAGATTTAGTCAATCTCAACTTCAGCCCACTTCTCAAAACAGTAGAGGACAACCTTCAACGTTGGATGAATCTACCAATATCCCTCATAGGCAGAATTGCTATAATCAAAATGACCATACTCCCCATAATAAACTACCTATTCTCAATGATCCTCATGAAGCCCCCATCATCCTGGTTCAAATCCCTAAACTCCATCTCAAAATTCTCCTGGAAAAACAAGACACCTAGAATCAAACTAGCCACTTTACAAAAATCCAAAACCCAAGGAGGTTTGGAAGCACCAAATTTCTTTAATTATTTTATTGCCCACCAAATCCAATACATTCACAAATGGACCAATTCCAATCAATCCCACAGCTCCTGGACAGACCTAGAACAAACTTTATGTAAAGAAATCCATATTTCAGACTTACCATTCATAGGCCGCTCTATTGTACACCATCCTTGTTTCAAAAACCCTACCATAGTTACAACCCTGACAGCCTGGTGAAAATTTCATCAAATAACTAACACTAACAAACCCTTCTTAATGAACAAAAAACCACTAAACTTTTCAACATGAATTAGTAAAGGCATCACTTACCTCAAACATATCTTCCATGATAACACTTTGGTCTCATTCCCTCACTTGGTCCAGAAGTGCGGCATTGGGGAGAATCACTTTTTAGAATTTCTCCAGATCAAATCCTCTATTCAATCCAAAATAAACATTAAATCGTTTCATTTAGATCTTCCCCCAATAACCTCAAACCTGATCAACATCGCTACTACTAAAAAAATAAATAAATACTATCCGAAATTGACAAGATAATTTCCACATCCGACCTCACAATAGCCATCCCTTTAGAAAAATGGGAACAAGACCTGCAGATCATCCCTGATGCCGACTTCTGGACCCAAATCTGCAAAAACATCTTCTCCATATCTACCAACACAAACATCCAACTCATACCGTATAAGATTATTCATAGAGTACACTACACGGGGAAAAGGATGTTTAAAATGGGTTTATAGATTCAGAAATTTGTCCGCACTGCACACAAAATACCACAGACAGCTATATGCATGCCATGGGACTGTACACCAATTAAACAATTCTGGCGGGACATCACTGACAACCTCTTTTCTCTTAGGCTGCCACATCCCCCTATCCCCTCCACTCTGCTTTCTAGGAAACATATCCAACAACATCTACAGTAGAATACTTTCCGTAGCCCTAATCATCGCCAAGAAAACCAAGGAAAAAATCAATATTACACTTTGGAAAAACCTACTAATCGAATACATATCACTGGAAAAATTATCTGCCGCAATCAAAAAACAAACCGCTGATTTTAACACAATCTGGAGTCCATTCATCAAGAGCATTGTAGCTACATAATTAATTTATATTATTATTATTGTTTTTATTTTGTTCATTTATTTAAATTTAAATTTTATTTCTCCCCTCTTCTTTTTCTCTACTTTCGGTCAATACTGTCTCCCTTTTCGCTTTCTCTCCCCTCTACATTTTTCACACAAAAAGAAAAAAAATTACAATTAAAACACGTATACACATACACACACACATATATAAACATAACTTTTCACACACACACACATGCAAATCATTACCCCACACTCCTCATCGCCTTACTCCATGATCTTGTCAACCCTACATCAACCCATAAACTTCTCCATTAATTATCATAAATGTTGACAAACCCCTTGCTTGTTCGTCTGTCTCATTCTTATGTCCCCATTTTTTCCCCCTTTCTTAGTCCCTATTAGGATTAGTTTATTAATTGTTTTGTCTTTTTGTTATTTCCCTCCCTCAAAGAGGTGACATTGTTATTACATTTAAGTTATAACAATTGTAAATAAATAAGAAAGTTGTCCTCCGAAGAGGGGGGGGTGGTGGTGGTGGTGGGCCGTGTTCTTTTTTATCGATGTATTCTCTGCCGTCATTAGTGTGTGCTTTAAAACAATTCATTTTGGTGAGGTCTCAAATTAATTGGTGTGAATGGGGACCCTGACTACCGGGGATGCCGTGACTAACGGTCAGCAGGGACATCTGATGTCGCTCATATTCACGCTATGCAAATATTATGGGGTAGGCTCCACAAAATGACTTATGTCACACTAAGGTGAAATATCCCTTTAAATTAAATGTATTCAACAGGATAACGTTGTATTTATTATGGGTTTATGGGTTTATGACCCGAACGGACACAGACCGAGGGAGCCGGACGGACGCAGACGGAGGGAGCCGGACGGACGGACGGGCACAGACAGAGGGAGACGGACGGACGGACACAGACAGAGGGGGACGGACGGACGGACAGAGAGAGACGGACGGACGGACAGAGAGACGGACAGGGACGGACGGACAGAGAGACGGACGGACGGACAGAGAGACGGACGGACAGAGAGACGGACGGACGGACAGAGAGACGGACGGACGGACAGAGAGACGGACGGACAGAGAGAGACAGATGGACGGACGGACAGAGAGGGACGGACGGACAGACAGAGAAGGACAGACGTATCGCATAATACTCCTCTTAGCCCCCAGGTGTCAATAAATGTACCTACTTTTGAGACTAATTTGGAGTATGCAAACTCAATTTTAAGTCAAGCTGCCACTAAACCTTTAAGCGTGGGTTCAGGTTCAACCAAACCCATCCCTTTCATTTTATTTCTTCTCGTCAGCCAAATTGAAAGTTTTGTTTGACCTATCAAAAAAGCCAATAAACTTATTTGCTTATGTTTTGAAGCTATATATTTAGGACCAAAGATAAAACCTGCCTCAGTCCGAACCTATCCTAGTCCCCTAGACTATTCCTGAATTATGCTCAGAAGTTCGGCAAGCCTAGGACACTTCAACAAAAGGTTCTAAAGTTTCCTCCCCCGGACAAAAAAGACATCCCCTATCTACTGTTGGATCAAAATGTGTCGCAAGTCTGTTCGTGGCCACCGCCCCATGAACAATCCTCTATTGGAGATCTGCCATACGTTTCTCTATAGGAGGCTTGTACAGGGACCTCCTAAGTCCTTCAGTCCAACCAGTGATGGTCTAAAGATCACTTTGATGCTGATGATATATTGGGCTTTGATTTGAAGTGTCTGAAAATGCTTTCAGTTGCATTTTATAGGAGAGGAGTGACCCCTCTTCTTCTTGGTGGTCCTCACCCACAGCAGAGATGATCAAGGGTGGAAACTGTTGTTGCCCCCTGTGTTGACTTAAGGCAGCCTCCCTTCATAATGCCTCTCTAAAGGGAACAGGGAGTGAAGACACCACTTCATCTAAAAGCCTCTGTAACAGACAAACAGATTTCTGCCCTGTTTCTTTACTTAATACTGCAGCCTTTTTCTGGAGTTAGCAGTTTTTAAAGGGTAATTCCACCAAAAAACGGTAACCTTATTTAACAGATCAGGGTGTAACTAATTAAGTCTGTCTTTGTGGCTGGCCAAATAAATGCTGTGCTGAGATATTTGAATATAGTTGAAATTTTGGTAGAGGCATATGTCATTTTGACATATACCTCTACCACTTCCTCCATTTTGAAAGACTACAGTGGCGTCAAGTGGGCATGTAAATTACATAGGCACGTAGGTGGAGCCAGCGAGGGGGGAAATGCTGTGTGAGTAGGGACACATCGTAGATCAAGCTAGCTATCATTGCTATTTTATTATAATGTCAGAAAATGACATTGATAGGCTAAGTTGTTTTGGCAAACTAAACCAAACAGGACTCGAGTGCTGTTGGTTACAGAGTGGAGTGGCCTCCGGTATCATTCCCTGACATCTTCCTCTCTGCCTTATTGAATCACCCGGTAAGCAACCATGTTAAGTAATGTTACATTCTGATCCATGACCATTCGCTTTGAACATTCGATTACAGAAGCAATGTTAACGATTTTCTGGGCTAGTGTTGTTAGCTGATAGCCACGGGTTTCTTGGCATTAAACAAAGATGCAACTCCGGGTTTACCATGCAGTAGCTAACCCTGCATTAATTTATGGCAGGATATCGGAGGTGGTAAATGCATAATTTCTACGTTATTACCGACTTCGGTCCGTTCGAGTTGTGCAACTGGGAAAGTTTTGGCTTTTTATTCAGGAGGAGAGCTACTTTTCTACAAATCAAACATAATTGTTTGGTGGAACTCGCCTTTAAGTCAGCCAGCTTTGTGATCCCAGCACTGACAAGAGTCTTCTCTCTGGGGGAGGACCATGCTCGCGCAGGACTGACTGGTAAAGGGGGTGCTTCCTGACAGATCCATCCCCTCTAGTTTCAGCATAAAAAGGTGTTTGTCATAGTTCATGTTTCTTACTTTCCGCAGTAACAGACATGCTGTATCCGTCCAAACTAACTCTTCTCTATCAGGGCTCGACATTAACGCTTGTCCGCTTGTCCGGACAACCATAATACAGCTTCACTTGCTCGAACGGACAAGTAAAAATAAAATACAAATAAAATATGAATCACGTTAGTAATTCCGTCTGATCAGAAAGTGTTGCAGTGTCGCACTGAACTCATTCTCTTCATTATGTGAATATCACTAGGTTCAGAGATTGGGAGATTGGGAGTTTCTGCGGCGCAAGTAATTTTAGTTCCAAATTGTGAAGCTCGTTGACTGACTGGAAATCGAAACAAGCAGCCTCCAAAACCTAACCAAGCCCAAGACAAGCCCCTGAGAAAGCTGCTGGCTCCAGATTAGTTTACAAGGTGAAACGAACAAGCTGCCGCGATTCGCCCCAATAGAGACACACAAGTGCTCTATCGGGCGAATAGAGCACTTGTGCTTTTTTTGTTAAAAAGTTAACAAACGTATCCTCCTGTGTAATGATGATGAGTTGAAATTGAAATAAACCGTGACTGTGAGTGTGAAGTCTAAGTTAGCAAGCTAACGTTAATTGTCCTGGCTGACATTCAGGCAATTGACAAAAGTTGTGTAGGTAAATGCTAACGTTAGGTTGGCAATTATTATCATTCCAACTTTGTCACATCATTGCGTCAAGTCTCTCAACGAGAAAGCATACGTTATATTAGGTAACATTAACGCACAAATCATTAGGTTGGGGGATTGGATTCTGAGTCGGCAGTTATTTCAGAAATGGGGGAAAATCTTTATTTGTGCATTCACTGAAGACAAAAAGAAAACCTTAAGATTCTTAAATATTTGGCATATTTTTTGCTAAATGCTTCTTTATTTGAAGCATATGGCTGTTCAGCTCCAAAGTTGACCAACAATGCAAATAATCATAATAACAACAACTTTATTTATATAGCACTCTTTTAAACACTGGATTATAAAGTGCTATACAAAATAAAAGAACAAAAAACAACATGTATGTTATCAATAAAATCTTGCATAATTTGACAGGGGGACAAGCAACACCAAGCTGCTGCCACAATCAGACAGAGGGTACCTGATGCCCCACCATCACCTGTCCTCATAGGACGGAGGAAAATATGTTGGTGAAAATGGTCAATATAATACACACTGCTTATTTTGTAGCCAAAGAAGAGCAGCCCTTCACCTGATTTACAACCCTACTAGGGATGTTCCTAACGACTAATTTCCCTGACGTTTAAACGGAAGTTTAGTCGACGAGTCTAAAAGTAAAAAAACACTCAGAAAACAGTCAAAATTGAGCACAATTTAATGTATAAGGTTAAACATTGTCCGAAAAAATATTGCGTATATTATAAGAGCCATTTGAAACCGTTAATCACATTCTTCAATAACCAAATCATATTTTAAATGCCGCTGAAATGTGTGGCACTTTGCGCCTTGCATTATGAACATTGAACATTATCCTACAAAACATGACAACTCACTAAATAAAAGTTAACAAATAACATTTATTGAAAACAATATTCAACGTAACAAAGCATTTTTAGGAAATGTGTCTGATTATTACAACGGCATTTTCATTTGGTGAACGCGATCGCATAGCAAATACAGTAAAAAATAATAATCGGTCATCAGAAAAGCTACCAATAATAGGAACACAAAAAAATAGGCCTACTTACTCTTTCCACCTCGCTGGTTTTACTTGCAGGGCTAATGCGTTTAGTTTTTTTCCTTCTTTTTTTTTTAAATTTTTTTTTTTTAATCCGGCGTTGTTAACATTAGTAATGAATGCATCATTTGACCAGGAAAACATTACATTTCAGTGCAAATTATGTCAATATGTAATTTAAATGTGTACATTAATAAAATTATTTCTGGTGTCGACTAGCGAGGGTAGCAACGTTTAATCGACTAGACTAGCGCACATCCCTAAACCCTACATAGTTTAATCTACATAATCTAACTGCTATGCATCCAACAAGACTTGTGTACGGTGCAAACGCACGCACACGTACGGGCATTGCACAAGCCCTGTCTTGTCTATATAGCATACACTGTATTGTCAATAGGCAAAATGTTGTGATACAGCTTCGCAAATCGATCAGCTTCCGAGTTTGGCAAAAACAGTACTGCAGCCCTGGTCCAATGGCACCCTGACCAAAAAAATTATAAATCAACAAGCTTCTTCTGCACTCCTTTTACCAGCATATCAAGTGGCTCCATAATAGTGAAGCGATGCCATAGCATGGAAACAATCAGGTTGTTTGCGACCAGAAGCCTTCCCTTGTAGGATAACTGCGGCAGGACCCAAATCCACCGAGACAATCTGGAACACACCTTCTCCACTACTCCCTCTCAGTTTTTCTTTTGGAAATCCCTATTCCCAAAGGAGGCGCCTAGACACTTCATGCCTGTCCTACTCCACTCTAGCCCTGTACCTTCCCACTGCCCTACTGCATTCCCCTCACACCTTTCCCAGTTCACTCTTGCTGAAGATGCTTTTTCATACAACTCCAGATTGTTAATAAGTGCTTGAACATCCTCTTGTCTTTAATGAACACAGTGACATCAAAGGCCAAGATCTCCTTTTTTTGGCAACAAAGCTGATTAGCTCTTGTTCAACGTACAGGTTGAACAGTCCCAGAATTAAAACAATCCTTGAACACCTCTTATAACTCGCTTCCTATCAGTCCCCAGAAGCATTTGTAAAATTTCCATCGATGCCAGGTGTTGTTGAACTCTGACAGTTCCTCGAATGTTATGTCCATGTCCAGCGACATTCCGGTGTTGAATCCAACATGGGTAGTCCATCCACAACAATAACAATAACTCCACAACACAAGATTAATCTATGGCCCCAGCAAAAAAGAGATCTGTATAAAATTCTATTGCTATTTTTCTCATCTCCGCCAGATCCGTTCTTACAGCCCCACGAGGTAGTTTGAGATGGAACATTTGGTTGTGCTCATTTGTCGTCTGCTCCAGTTTAAAGAAGAATGCATTTGGAGCATCCATGTCCTCGATAGTGGAGATTCGTGCTCTAATTGAAGCCCCCTTTGCTTTTTCCTGGAGAAAGGAGCTCAGTGCCCTCTTTTTCCTTCGGCTTTCCATCCACATAAGTGCCATTCCTGTTGCTCATCTCAGCTTCAATTGCTTTAACTTCCTCTAATCTCTCTGTTGTTTTTACTCATGGCTGTTGAGTGAACTGTGTACTGCTGACAGAAGATTTTCACTTGTGTTTTCTCCACTTCTCACCACATTTTCCTTCAACTTCCATTTTTACAAAAAAGTATAAAAATATTGACATAACACCACATTTTGTAATAGTCTATGAAAATTCCAAAAAGAGCCACACCTTGCTTTTCTAGTCCACTGTAACCATATGATGGTCATACAATCCTAATGGACTGAATAACTGCCCTATTACTATCATTTTGGCTCAAATAAATCCGGTCAAGTCTGGCTGCACTAATCCTACTGTTGATCACATTCACCCATGTGTACTGTTTAACTGCCGTGTTCATATCTCTCCAAATATCTTGTAGACTGCTCTTTAATTAGTCTGGACAATGATATTGCTGACTGTAAATTAGGCCTCTCCCCAGTCCTATCTACTGTCAATTGTGTAGTACAGTTTCAATCTTCTGCCACTACCAATAAGGAATTACTGCTAAATTGTCTTAAACTATTATTTACTTATCAAAGTAAAGGCTGTGTTATTAATTGTTGCCTGCACCATTAATACCCGCCCCTGTTCTACTTCGCTTGGATAACTTGGTAATCTTACATTTCTGCGATAGCAATATTACTATCTGCACTTAGATTTTATCTGTGATTAAAAGAATAGAACCCACCCCATTCCATTCCCCACTCAACCTCATTGACCTTTTCAATATGCGTTTCTTGTAAAAATATAATATCAACCTTTTTACTTTTAATAAGCTCAAACAACATAGCCCTCTTATTCCTGGCTCTACCTCCATTAATGAGTGCGTTTACATGCACTCAATATTCCGATAACTGGGAGTAATCCGAACATGGCAATAATACGATAAATGCGTTTACATGCACTTAAGTAATGCGATAATGGGAAAAATCCAGGTTTACATGATTCTGTCAATATTCCGATTTCTTTCCCTGAACGCGATGTGTAACTCAAACGTAAATTAGAAACATATATTAGCCTAACGTTATATATTATAAATTACATATTTTAACGTTTATACATAACGTGACTATACTTCCTGTTGGGTTGCTAGAAACAGCACGCGGGTTGGTATGCGTAACCGTAAGTTAGTAAACACGTTAACTATAGCCTAACGTTAGTTACATAAGAAAGAACAGTAGCCTATAACGTATAAGAAAGTAACGTTAAACATGGCAACGTTAGACAGGAATGCTCTCATGGGTTTCGTCGTCATATGGCAAATGTTATGGTTGCGGTTGGCAACTAACACTGTCTTTCAAGCGTTCTGTGTTATGAGCAGAAGACGACGAAGAGCTTTAACGTTACAACAAGCGCTGATTATTGGACCCAGAATAGGCCTTCCTCCAGCACTGTTAAGGACCCGGTCGTGCTGGATGCGCGTTAAGAGCAAGGACTGGTGGGAGAGAGTGGTGCTAAATTAATTCACCGATTCAGATCGTAGACTTGTGGACACCAAACTAGTTCGCTATCAGCCTGTACTCCCCGCAGCTACCGAATTTGTACAGCGCTATTGCGACTCGCATTTGAAGAGGTACTGTCACTTCGTCAGGGCTCATTATGTTCTGTACCAAACCACAAAGTTTCATAAATGATCTCCGAGCCATACTGAAGTTGCCTCTCCATTCTGAATCGGTGAATTAATTTACCATATGACGACGAAACCCATAAGAGCATTATTGAGTGCATGTAAATGTGCTCATTATTTCCGCGTTTCTAACTTTTTTCCCATCTATGAGATGAAGTATATTCCTCTTTATTATTTCGGATAACATCAGGAGGGTTTCCTCCTCGCTCCAGAAATGACTTCTCCCGTTGGTTGACATCTCTCTCTGACCTCTCAACTGTTTTGACGTTAGCGTTACGTTACTAACAATATCCGGAGTAGCTGTTGCCATGGCTGTTGTTGTCGCACATGCGCAGATTTTAAAAAACGAACTAGATCGGAATAAGCGTTTACATGCAACCAATAAAACGAAAAACACGGCAGAAATCCAGGTGTAGTTATCGGATTTCTCATATTCCGATAACTGCTTTTTTCCGAAAAAGCTTTTCGGAATATTGCGTTTACATGACAATTTCAATAATCCGATAACAGCCATATTCCGAATATGATCGGATTATTGAGTGCATGTAAACGCACTCAATGTTTAAATATCCTATTATCAGCCTCTCCATCAAAAAGAACAAGAGGAAGAGAAAACAAGGTAAATACAAAACAGGAAGAAGAATACACCCTTTGTGCTCGATCCATTCTTTTTTATTTTTTCCTCAGAGGAGCTTTCCCCCCTCTTAGTTTTGTCCATAATTTTCTTAAATGAAACCTCCTTTGTTTACTGAAATGTTCAAACATTTTTCATTTTATTTACTGACTGAATACATCAGAAAAAATGTATTCAGTCAAAGGTTTCATCCAAGAAATAATTGATTCTCCTGCAGTAAGTACAGCTGTTGATCTTCCCCAACTTGTGATGCTATGAAGTCAGAAAGGAGGTCATCCTCCTGCATTTCCTCCTCATTGATTTTTGCCTTTTTAATAACTGGCTCAGTACTACAACTTGCTTCTGTCCCCTCTCTGGTATCAGTAGTACTTCCTACATTTAGCTGCAACTCTGCTAGTGGAGAAGACACCAGGCCTATCCCAGCCTCCTCCACAACTGGCATATTTCTTACGGTGGATATGCCAGCACTTACTGCCTCCTTTGAGCAACCCTGTACATCACTTGTCTGTTTTTTTAACCCCACCAATCTCCCCAGATCTATCCTGAAACTCACCCTGCCTTTTCTTTACCCCACCAATCTCCCCAGGTTTATCATGTGCCTCACCCAGGCCTTACATGTTCTTTTACCCCACTAATCTTCCAAGATCCATCCTCTACTTCTACTGCATGCTCCATAACCCCAGCAGTTCCCCCAGGTATATCCTGTGCTTCACCTGACTGCTCCCTAGAATGCCTGCTCTCCCCTGTGGAAGGCGAGTTTGTTTCCTGCGACCCGATCGTTTATGCCCTACATCGCCACACTCAATGCACTTCATATTACCGGAGCTAACATTAACCATATAATGCCCATCTCTGTGTTCAACACGAAAATACATTTCCAGTGTCCATGTAGGTGACATGAAAACGTGCCGCTGAAGAGACTGTACGTGTTTTAATTTTGGATCTTTACACCCTAACACTGGAAAACTTTCTGAAACACTGCAAATCGCTCTCCAGCACATCATTGGGAATAAATGGAGGTGCACCAGACACCATAACCCGTGCAGATGGAACAGCCAGCGGGAAACATTAACACAAGTATCATCTAAAAAAAAAAATATATATATTTTTTAATAAACGCTTGCAATCAGCTGATTAACAAGACACTCTTCCCTGACGAATACAACAACAGCTTTATTCATCCGAGAGCCATACGAGATATTATTATGCCCAACCTGTTTACCAACAGCGAGGAGAACTTCCTCCACTGTGAACCGTAGCTCGGCATCTATCCTCATCCCATGGCGAATAGAAAGGGACAGTGTTTCTCCCATACCGTGGGGACGCCATCCCAGGTCAAAACTATCACCTATTAGCTATTTTTAGTTTGCGTTACGCTCAGTACGAAAAATCTAAACACCTCTTACCTTATTGTGCGAAACTAAAAAACGAAAGTGGGAAAAAAGTTAAACAATGACAGCTTTCACTTGCTAAAAATGCACTCTCAACACACACTCAAACACCCAACTTCCAGCATGCAGAGAGACACAGAGAGAACGAGACTTTAACTTTTATGGCACATTTAGTTAGAATCGAGAAGAAAAAAAGAAGAAAATAAAAAGGAAAAAAGAATAAACACAATAAATTAATATAGCTTGGGGATTCCGGGGACCAAGCAGGTAGTGCAACATAACACCATGTCCAGCCATGATCAGTCGTATCCTAGCCTGTTGAACGTAGAAACATGCGCTTCCCAATGAAGTAAGTGAAGCATCCAGAGAAGTTATGAACCAAATTTTATGTCAATTGGACTTACAACCTTTAATTAAGCTTTAACTCCTTTGCGAAGATGCCTAGTGACCAGGATGCAGGCTCTCTCTTTCTTTGTAGCAGTGTTCAGTCTCTCTTTCTCTGTTGCAGTGTTCAGTCTCTCTCTTTCTCTGTAGCAGTGTTCAATTTCTCTCTTTCTTTGTAGCAGTGTTCAGTCTCTCTCTTTCTCTGTTGCAGTGTTCAGTCTCTCTCTTTCTCTGTTGCAGTGTTCAGTCTCTGTAGCAGTGTTCAATTTCTCTTTTTAGCAGTGTTCAGTCTCTTTCTCTCTGTAGCAGTGTTCAGTCTCTCTCTTTGTAGCAGTGTTCAGTCTCTTTCTTTGTAGCAGTGTTCAGTCTTTCTCTGTAGCAGTGTTCAGTCTCTCTCTTTCTCTGTTGCAGTGTTCAATTTATCTCTTTCTTTGTAGCAGTGTTCAGTCTCTTTCTCTTTGTAGCAGTGTTCAGTCTCTCTTTGTAGCAGTGTTCAGTCTATCTTTCTTTGTAGCAGTGTTCAGTCTCTCTTTCTCTGTAGCAGTGTTCAGTCTCTTTCTCTGTAGCAGTGTTCAGTCTCTCTCTGTAGCAGTGTTCAATTTCTCTTTCTTTGTAGCAGTGTTCAGTCTCTTTCTCTGTAGCAGTGTTCAGTCTCTTTCTCTTTGTAGCAGTGTTCAGTCTCTCTCTTTGTAGCAGTGTTCAGTCTCTCTTTGTAGCAGTGTTCAGTCTATCTTTCTTTGTAGCAGTGTTCAGTCTCTCTCTTTCTCTGTTGCAGTGTTCAGTCTCTCACTTTCTTTGTAGCAGTGTTCAATTTATCGCTTTCTTTGTAGCAGTGTTCAGTCTCTTTCTCTTTCTTTGTAGCAGTGTTCAGTCTCTCTTTGTAGCAGTGTTCAGTCTCTTTGTAGCAGTGTTCAATTTATCGCTTTCTTTGTAGCAGTGTTCAGTCTCTTTCTCTTTCTTTGTAGCAGTGTTCAGTCTCTTTGTAGCAGTGTTCAGTCTCTTTGTAGCAGTGTTCAGTCTCTTTCTCTAGTAGTGTTCTGTCTCTTTCTCTCTCTGTAGCAGTGTTCAGTCTATTTCTTTGTAGCAGTGTTCAATTTCTCTTTCTCTGTAGCAGTGTTCAGTCTCTTTTTCTGTAGCAGTGTTCAGTTTCTTTCTTTGTAGCAGTGTTCGGTCTCTCTCTGTAGCAGTGTTCGGTCTCTCTTTCTCTGTAGCAGTGAAAGAGCTTACAAAAATACAGCTAGAAATTGCTTATGATGAAAAGACTCTAAAATAAGAAGCAATTAAGTTTATTTTAAATACTTTTTAGATTAATTGATATCCACCACTGAGAAATACCAATTAGAAGTACAGAAGCAAATAATTCAGAAATTCAGAAGAGACAGTATTGCTTATAGGGATGCGAAAGTCTATCCATGGCTCTCCAATGATAAGTTGCCTACCTCTAGGTCCAGATATGTCAGTTTTCCTGACAATGCCCACACATCAGCATCTAGTATTTCATAGCCATCATATGCTTTTCTTCAGACAGAGGAGCCAGATCTGTGGACGTTGTGTCAATCGGAGTAACGGTTTAAGAGTTACGAGTGTTTAAAGATTGCAGTTTCAATTCACTGTTATAGTGCCACCATGAGGCCAATCTGAATAAAATTTTGGTTTTCCCTGTTTGGGGTACCCCTTTATCAATCTGCAAAGTTTCGTAAAAACCGACCAGGCGGTTATGCCAGAACTGGAAAAACAGCGGAAGAAAGCGTAATAATACGTAGAAATACAATAGGGTTCCAGCAGCTTCGCTTGAGATTGTTTTGGTTTGACTTAATGCTGTGTTTTGGCCTCTTTGTTTCACATCTTGGTTTGTTTGGTCCGTTTTGTTTCACATTGTTTGGTCCGTTTTGTGCCAACTTGTCAAATAAATTCAATTCTTTAACCCTTTTTTCATTGTTTTCCCTGTCTGTTCACCAAGTGGTACAGCGACCTTCCCCAGCGCTCTACCACAATGTATAACCTCACAAATCACATGTGTAGCGTTGCAAATCACCTGGTTGTTGATGGAGTGGGCTCCTTTATGTTCCACATATAAGATCGCTCTCTGCTGGGGCAGAACTCCAGGAAATCCAAACCAGCTCGTGAATTCCTATTTTACCCGTTTTTAGCTGACAGGTGTGATGGGGACTTGAATGTAGGCTTGACTATTTGGTTGTTGGCATTTCGAACTTTGCTTGAGGTACATAACTGCATGTATGGCTGAATTTACGATATGCCTCCAATTGAATTTAGGAGATGCTGGAACTAGCCCCACTCGCAAAAAATAGTATACGATTACTGTTAATTGTTAATTTTCCAGCAACTGGGAGTGCATATAAGGACAGCAGGGATTTGTCTCCAACTCAGCTGTCAGGAGATGATATAAGTCTGTTGGAACCTGTCGGGATAAACACAATTTAAGGTGGCATTTCCCTTCGCTGAGAGACAGGTGGTCCTTGACCGATGGACCTTTTTATTATTATGTGTATATTTAATAGTAATATTTCACATTGTAATCTTGATATTTTTATGTTTTGTGTGCACCCCTGTGTGTGTAACAGACAGGAGGGGGGTGTTTGCACGTTGTGCACACGCCTATGTATACGCATATTAATATTGTGCCGTTAAAATAACATTGAAACAACTGTGACATGACTTAAGACCAAGTTTGTGGTGGTTTTAGCGCAAACGCTTCCTGCTCTGTTAAAATAGCAACCACCAAATATTATCCTGACCATACCTCATCTTAAGACCAACCTGGAGGAGTTAAGGAACCAAATATCTTACTTGGTTATGAAGCCACAATTGTTTACTGATGAACCCTGAAGATTTTCTCAGGGAAGATTCTTCCATTTAGCCAACATTTGTTAAAATTTGCAGTACAAAAAGGAAAGCAATGTGTGAACTCGTTAGACGCTGCTGCCTACTAAAGCTCTTTCTGATATGTGTCAGTGTTATGGAAGGCCTATCAACCGAAGTGAATTTGGGTAGTTGCCATGATGGGTCACTTTTACTGTAACCAAATGAAAAAACACAAACTTTTCATTTAGATTAATACAATTTAAATGAACAATAAAACATTGAGTTTTCTATGGATACTTTATTATCAATTGAAATATGCCTTTATTTTTTTAGTAATTGTAAGTTAAACATGGAAAATGTCCTGCAGTATGACTAACTCGCATGATCTAGGACAGGGGTTCCCAAACTTTTCCATGCCAAGGACCCCCAAATAGTCGTAGCCTCTGGCTGGGGCCCCCCTATTGCGAAATGGCTTTAAAAAAATTTTTTTTTAAATTACACTGGCAAATATACAAAAAATCTAACATACAGCTTCTTAATACACAACACAATACTTTTGACCCTATTTTGATTCCATAATCTGGCCGTTAGCAGCTCAACGTAACACTTTGACTGACAGGCAGACGGTTAGTTATTGGCTGCGATTGAAAGAAGGGCATGGCAAAGACCTAATTTCGATATGAAAGGATTTATAACAATTTATATCTTATTTTAAACCGGCACAGTAATCTTATGAATTTAATTAAAATTAATTTTTTAAAGACATTTTTAAAAAAAAAAATGTTTTTGTTTTTTTTGTTTTTTTTCCCATTTTCCTCTCCCTTCCAATTGGCCCCCCTGGCGCCCCCTGGCGGCCCCCACTTTGAAAACCCCTGATCTAGGAAATGTAAACATCTATAAAACAATCAATTATGTGAACCTGCTCTCATCTGTGAAGAGAACGGGGCGCCAATGGCGAACCTGCCAATTCTGGTGTTCTCTAGCAAATGCCGATCAATCTGCACGGTGCTGGGCTGTGAGCACAGGTCACACTACAGAACGTCGGGCCCTCATGCCACCCTCATGGAGTCTGTTTCTGACAGTTTGGTCAGAAACATGCACACGAGTAGCCTGCTGGAGGTCATTTTGTAGGCCCTGTTCCTCCTCGCACAAAGGAGCAGATACCGGTCCTGCCGCTGGGTTGTTCTTTGGCCCTGTCCATCTCCCGGTATCTCCTCCACGCTCTTGAAACTGTGCTGGGAGACACAGCAAACCTTCTTGCGACCGCACGTATGGATGTGCCATCCTGGAGGAGCTGGACTACCTGTGAAACCTGAATGGGCTGCAGGTACCACCTCATGCTACCAGTAGTGAGACAAGGGCACTAGCAAAATGCAAAACTAGAGAAAAATCAGTCAGGAAGGATAAGGAGAGAGAAAATGGTCTGTGGCCACTACCTGCAAAACCATATACTTTTTGGGGGTTGTCTTGCTGTTGCCTCTCCTGTCCATCTGTTGTCACTTTCATTTGCACCAAAGCAGGTGAAATTGATTCACAATCGTTTACGCTTCCTAACTGGACAGATCGATATCCCAGAAGTTTAATTGACTTGGTGTTATACTGTGTTGATTAAGTGTTCCCTTAATTTCTTTGAGCAGTGTATGTTGCCATTGAAATCAATATTAAATGTGACTTCATCAGCTTGCTTTAAAAATGAGCAGTAAAGAGCAAAGAGTAAATGAGATGCATAGAGAGGATTAATGCAGATGAAAGGGAGGGACAGTCATGCATAGCTATTACCTTATTAACTATGGGCCTGATTTACTAAGCATTTATACCAGTGCAAAGTTTGCACCTGTTTTTTCAGAAAAAAATTTAACTTTAAATGTTAACGTTAAGATGATAAAATTATATAAAACCCAATGGTGAAGAAGTTGTCAAAATATTTTCATGTTTAATCTTTGCATTGCTTAGAAAATCAGGCCGACTGGCTTTTAACTGATTTCAAGTTTCATAAAGTTTTAACACACATTGATCTGAATACATTTAATTTCTTAACAGATATCATGAAAAGAAGGCCAGCGGAGAAAGTGAAACACGCACGATAAAAGTACAAAAAGCCATTTTAAATCTAACCCCTCCATCTCCCGAGAATATCGGCCAGCCTGAAGTTCTGGTATCTCAGGATGTAAACATTCCTTCAACAGTGGACTGATCAGAGTAATAGTATAAGAGAGGAGCAGGGGGGTGGGGTGGAGAAAGGAAAGGAGCCCTGTGGGCAGGGGAGGGAAAGGTAAGAGGTGGGGTAGGGGGAGGAAGGAAACAGGAGGTAAGGAATAAGGAGAGGGGATAGGGGGAGAAGGAGAGGGGGTATGGGGAGCAGGAGAGGGGGTATGGGGAGCAGGAGAGGGGAGTAGGATAGAGAAAAGGGGAGAGTATTTTTGTTAACGGCAATGTTGACTCTTTCTTGTTCATTATGGTTTGGTTGTTGTTAACCACAATGTTGACTTAATTGTTTTTCAATATAAAAAACGACAGAAATAATTAATATTTGTGATGCATTTTATATAAGCTGATTGTAAATTAAGTTACCAACATGAATTGTATTGTTTTCTGTTTTGATTCAATCCTACAATTTTGTCTTGTCTCCCATCCTGCCGTGTGACATTATGTCCAATGGTGTGACACTAATAGAATGGGAAATAAAAATGCTGTGTGAAGCTTAAGCTACTATATTTTTAAATTACTAAACAAAACATTGAATCATCTTATTGTCTTGACAGTCTGAGGCATTTTCTTCAAGATTTTAATAGATTACAACAACTTTCAGTAAGTTTGTATAGGAAAAACGCGGCCATGTCAAACAAATGATTTTGAAAATAGAGTGTCTTAATTACAGTGGGTATGATCTGTCCCCAAAATTAAGTTAATATTTTTTATATATTTTAATCAAATGTGATTAATGGACAATTTATGTGCAGTGTTGAGAGAAAAAGTTGATGACCACCTATACTTTCTGAGTTAGTAAGTTATCAATTTCTAGTATACAACCATGTACATTTACTCTTAAAATAAAAAATAAAAAAAAGCTTTTTCCATTCCATTTGTCAACTACCCATTTAGAAATGTTTATTATTCTCATCAAACTATATTGTCTGTCATTCATTCATGTTATTCAAGGTGTTATTTTGAATTATCATGGTTAGTTTCAATACAACATTTTATCTACACTTTTATATATACACAGAGATATCACAGAATGTTTAGTCATGAAAACTTGGCTTAAAATCATTGACACGTCATGGAAATCCATTGGTTAAAATGTGTATGAACCCTGTTGTGACCTCTGCTTAGTGATTTACAATTAAGGAATCTGTCATTTTGATATTTTTTCTCTCTGTGAACTATTCCAGTGAAACTAGCAGCGTGAGTAACAGCAGTGACGGAGGCTTGTACACCAATGACGAGGGGAGACTAGGTAAAACATTATTTTTCCCCATCATTTAATGAAAAAGACATATTGATGCAATGTAAAAATTAAACAATTATTTTAAATACGCTTACCCATATGATAAGATATTTCTTAACCCCACGAGTTAAACAAAAGGGGGGGTGTTTTCCGTGGCACACAGAAAGACACACATTTGATAAAAATAAGCACAAATGAGCATTCCTTTTTTTTCTTCCCCCAGTGCATTGATATATGCTATTCCTTTGCACTCTGGGCAAAAAAGCTGAATTATTGAGGACTGTGCACTGGAGCAGTGAAAATAATGCTGATTTACTACTAGAATTGACCACTTTACCATCTATTAGAGACCACCAACATTTTTCCCCTTGTTCCCAGGTGATGATGAACAAAGTGACTGGTTCTATGATGGTGAGCCAGGTGGAGCCTGTGGCATTGCGGGGGTGATCCCCTGGTGGGAGAAAGAAGATTCCTCTGACCTAGAGAGGGAGCTGTCCGACCCCGTTTTCAACAGTATTCTCAACGGATCCTTCCCCATCATGTCCAAGAAAGCACAGGGAGGTCAGTGTTCTCACCCCACCTCCCTCCAATAAGGACAGGTTGTGCGTGTCTGTGTGTGTGTGTGTGTGTGTTGGGGAGGGGGGTTATGTGAGTTCATTCAACAAAAAATAGATTTAAGCAAGTGATTGACAGGTCATTGTTGCTCCCCTCATGGTTCACAAAACCTCACTCGCATCACTATCTCAAAGCTTTTTTTCATGCATCAGGAGGTACAGAACATCCTCCATCACATAAAAAATGTTTACAGCACAACTGAACTGTGGTAGAACTTTGGGGTGTTGTGTGGCCATGATATGAGTCCAAATGGTGGCGAAATATGTTTGTTAGGTGCTTATTTTATTTGGAACGTAGATCCGGTAGGTAATTCTTACGCCAGAAACGGCGTTAATGCACCGATGTGTCAGAAATCACTCATTGGTCCAACTTTCCACGGAAGCAAGCGTTGTAGTATATATCTATGGTAAACAAACCGACCTGCCAATATTTTGCTAGTCTTTTCTGGTAGCTTGTTAACAACATAGAAAAAAATGGTACTTTTATCAATAATTTTAATTACACAGAAAAAAAAATATGTACGAGGACTGGTTATTGTTTGTATTGAAAAAATCCGCTTTATTCCTGTTCGTGCTCGTCATTTCAGACCGTTTTAGCTGCCTTATAGAAGTGAATGGAGAGCGACAAATGCTGGATTGTCACCCCAGGGGAGCACAGAGCAACTAACAAACGTATTTCTATGGAAGCCGACGGGTATAAAACACAATGACATTTTGGAAAACAACTGCAAGTCAGAAAACACAACGACATTTCAGAAAACAACTGCAAGTCAGAAAACACAACAACAAAACCCAAAACACATTTACAAATCACGTTACGGAAAGGGTAGGTACTAGGCCTACGTGACGGGAGATTGTATCCTCCTTCTGATTGGACATGCAGTATGAGAGCGCGAGTGACCAACCAACAACAGTTTCCGTTATCTAATATCTAACGTTACGTGACTTTCAAGACAAGCCTATGGAGTTTATTTAGTTCCATAAATAGCATGCGTGGAATTCTGAAATGAGTGCACAGAACAGTATTTTTCGCCATTTTGAGCTTGTTAAAATGGCATAAAAAATCTGAGTTTTTATTAACTCAAAAACGGCGAAAAACACTGCTTTTCTTTCCAAAAAAAAGCTGCCAATTAGTTGTCTCCTGAACCTGTGTGGTTACGTTCTTCCATCACTTTCCCATAAACTTATTTAACTTTGCACAGATGGCAAATTTGGGCAATTTTCATCTATTTAGGCTTTATAACTCCAGTTGTGAGCATCACATAAACTTTGTAAATGGCTTAAATAAAACCATTTACAATAAGAACTTAGATTTGCTTATTTTTATAATTTAAGTCAAAATAAAGTGCCACAAACGCAAAAAAAATACTGAGACTCAGTGAAACAGGTAAATATATGTGTTTCCTGGATCATAAACTCCATGTCAACAAGTGTGCAAAATCTGAGGATGATATGCAGAACTACTAAAGGTCTATGATGCGAAATATAGGCAGTGTACCCTGTTGTCCATTAATGTCTCCAAATCTATCCAAATGGATAAATTGTGTACTGCTCTAAAAAAAAATTAAAAAAAAATTTATTATATATTTAACTACAAATCAACAAAAAAATCAACTAAAAAAACTAACTTTTGCATCATTTTCATGTGACTATGTGACTATATGACGATATTTTCATCAGTATAGGGGGTAGATATCTATGGGTCCAAAACCCCTATGCAAAACATGTCATATAATGAATAAAATTGGTTTTGTCCAGTATAAAGAATATACATTTGCTTCTTCTGATGGATTAGGATAAAAATATTGATATCACAGTGTTACATACACCTAAATATGTAGCCTAATCATTCACTCTTAAAACATCACTTTTTCCTGTACTCAGTATGTATACTTTTGCCCCGGGATTGCATTTTTCTGTAGTTTTTTTTATATTCCCAATCATATTGACTCCAAGGAAGATCTTTACCTTAATCTACCACATATCAGCGCACAGAAAATTGGAATGTGCATCTGCCATGCCATAAGTGACAAGTATATACGCCATAGCCTATATTATGTACAATAACATTAAAATAAAATAGTATTCCACCATCTGCAAAATGCTGCCAAATGTTCTATTTTCAACGAGAATCAGTAGCCTACATAAAAAATTAAATTAACCATTGCACTACAGCAGAGGTAGCCAACATGGTGCCCGCGGGCACCTGGTAGCCCGCAGGGACCACGTGAGTCGCCCGCGAGGCATGTTCTAAAAATAGCACTAATCACCATGGAGATCTGTCTAAATAAAAATTGTCCCGTAAAACTTTAGTTTCACCAGAAGAGGGCGCTGTTGTCTAATAAAGTATTAAACAGGGCAATAAAATGAAGTAATAATATCTAAGTCTCTTCACAAATATTATTATTATTAAAAGGTGATCTGTGCAACTTTATGTTATTCAGGAAGTTTGTATCAAACAAGTAGCCCTCTGTACTACTCAGTACCCTTGAAGTAGCTCTCAGTTTCAAAAAGGTTGGTGACCCCTGCACTACAGTATTTGACATGCACTCAAAATGCGAAAATATCAATAGGCCTATCAATCATATTGGAAAGAGTGGAAAAGCGAATGTACATATTTAGCAAGAGAGACCAACTGGATTTTAGATGCAAAATTGTTTACATATCGGTATGGGGGAATTCCCCTTCCCAATGCGTTTTTTTAAAAAGCTTGCGTAATATGAAACTGTGAAAACTAAAACTACTGTTACGCTGGGCTGTAGAAAATAGTTCAAAACACCCCAGAAGACATGATATCATTGCTAAGGTTATAATGTACTCTATTGGATAAAAGAGTCAACAATTAAACCAGAATTAACTGTAATGAATGAGACAGGCTTGCGGGGCAAATTTGAATCGTATAATTAACAGAGTTTGAGAAAACATAACTACACTACCCAGAATCCCCGGTCGTACATTGCCGGCTCTCGCTTTTGCTAGCTAACGCAGTAGCTCCCGGCCGCTATGCTAGTGAAAATGGCTATCACTTTGTCTTATTATGGAAGTGAGTATCACCCAGGGCGAGAATCACTATCAGTCTGGCCATGTCGAAAGTGTCAGCTTTATGGCTTTCACTCCTGCAGTGGTGGTGAGCGAGTAGCCCGGATGTTGTAGTTGTTTTTTTGAAAACGTGTTTGTTGTTTATTTGTTGGACATCATTTATAAATCATTTAAAAATTTTGACAACCCCTCTCTTGGGTGTTTTGAATGTCTAGCTCCCTGAATATAGAAAAAAATACATTTTCAGTCCATTGACTCCCATTATATTTTTTCCGAAAAGTGGCACCAGAAGTTTGTCACCAAAGTGACTCTGGAGCTCTATACCTACCCTTTCCGTAACGTGATTTGTAAATGTGTTTTGGGTTTTGTCGTTGTGTTTTCTCACTTGCAGTTGTTCTCTGAAATAATGTTGTTGTGTTTTCTGATTTGCAGTTGTTTTCCGAAATGTCGTTATGTTTTATAACTTGTTGGTGTGTTTTCCGAAATGTCCCGTTGTGTTTTATAAATTGTTGGTGTTTTTTCCGAAATGTCGTTGTGTTTTATACCCGTCGGCTTCCGTATATTTCGCCATCATTTGGACTCATATCATGGCCAGGTAGCTACACAACCCAAATTTCAGTTGTGCTTTAAAACATGGCTATTATTTCTTATAATAAAAAAATGTGGGTGGCTAATTGTGTCTGGTGAAATACAAACCCTATTCCTATTTCTTATTCATTATGATTTGTTTTTACTGGCAAATAGGCCTATATTACATAACAACAATTGTAATTTTAATTGTGAGAAATAACTCCTTACCTGTATGCTTACATATAGTACATACAAAAAATTGTATTACCTATTTTTATTACTTTGAACCCATAATGTAAGTTTGCCCTTTAAAAATGGCATAATTCCCTTTGAGATTCACAGATTGACGGTGCTTGTTTGTCCTCAGATTTTCAGGCCAGGCTGAATCTTCTGCATGGAGTTCCTTCCACCACGGCAGCTCGACAGCAAACCCAGACAAAGGTATGTGTGCTTTGGATTTGGAACTTTTAGTGCATTCATCCAACATGCCTTATGTTTGACAACACACAATCCCATAAATTTAAAATGACTTGTTTTAAAAAGGGACACAAGTGTTCTGTGTGTATCTACAAATTTGGTGGTCTGAGTGTCATCTTTTTTTTCTGTTGCTTCAAAAGTGTTTAATTTGAACTTCCTATATGTTACCAGGCACTCTGAACATGGTTTTAGAACGAACAACAACGACCACCTACTAGTGACCACTAGAAACATGTACGATGTAAAAAAATAAATAAACACGCTACAAATTTAGCTTCACGTTCACAATTGAATCACTGAATTCTAACATCATATCATTTGTTTTTGTTTTTAAAAAACATTTTTTAAAGATGTATTTATTGCACATTGCTTCTAACAAAAGATGAATGCCATGCGAGTTCTGAATTGTATGGATAGATTTTACTGATTAGTTACAATAATGTGGCTAATATGCCAGTTTTTACATAAATGGGCTATAACTCGCATTACTAGGTTTATGCAAACATTAGGTGGCAAGGTAAGTTTGCTGAATTGCTGTTTATCTCTTCTAGGGGTTGGATAGCTAGAAATAAGTGCACTAGTTAAGGGACTTGCAAACAAGTGATGTAAAATGGGAGATGTTTTCTGTGTGAATCCGGATGAGACTTCCAAAGCACTCAATATGTTAGGCAGCAGGTTTTGCTCTAAACATTTGTATTAAAAGCTGTTTAAACTTAAATACATTTTTAAAAAGCTTCTGCGGAGAAATGCGAGTAGACAAGTTTTCAGAACAATACCTAGGACAAACTAGAACTGGCATCTCAACAGAGATGCCAACAGAAGACAATTCGGTAGTTTTCTGATAAAGTGTTGCTGTCTGGTCTTGTCTCACTGCATCTTTGAGCCAAACTGGGCTCCGAGCTAGTATTACGAGACATGATGGCAAAAGATCACTACAATAATTGCACATAAATGCGTAAAATACATAGAGTATTGCTTTGTTATCACTATGGTAGCAATGCTGATTGCTGGAGCCTTGTACTCAAAATGAAGAGAGGAAAGGAAAATGTGTTGAAATTGCATTCAGCATTCAAATGTAATTTAGGCTACTGATGCAAATGTGTCCAGGTGAGAAGATTGGTCTTATTTTACTATACTATACTATTTTACTATATTTACTATATTTTGTGCTATATTTTCCCGTTTTGTCAGTTGTACTTGCTGTTTATGCTGGACTGGTATTGTTTACTGTTTGACTTGTCATGTTGCCTTTGGATGCTTTTTGGCAATCAAGACCGTAGCTAATGATAAGATTTCATTGGTGGTTGAGGTTGACGTCTACTGGTTGAAACATGAAGGATCCTGTGCCTCACACCACAACATAACATGTAGCCAAACTCACTAGTATATTTGTTTATTATTCTTTGAGGGCATGGAGCATTTTTGATGATGAAATTGGCAGAAAAAGGAAGGAGACAAATACAAAAATAACCCTAGTTTGGGACTTTATTGCTTGGATGTTTGAAGTTGTAATTGGCTCTATGCACGCAACGCTTCTGAGTTTGTCTCAGCCAGCACTCATTTTCCGTTTAAGCATAAGTGCATATTTATACACAGGAGAGATTGTGTATGAAGCATCACAACTGCCGAGATTAAGGACAATGTGTGCAGAATTACTAAACTGTGCACAAATGTAGCAAAAAGCTAACTAGAGAAGGGCTTCAATTGCTTTATGTCCTCGCATCTAGGCAATTATGAAAGTGCTTTGCTACCAACAGCTAGCACTACTAGCCTTAGCTAGCTGGGCTAAGTTAGTGGCTGGGGGCAGTTCACAAAGTTAACGTTAGCTAGCGAAGTTACCTAATGTCATGTACAAGTTAATGTTTCTAGCTGCAAAGTAACCGACTTCCTGTTTAATTTAACTAAGGTTAATTATATTAAATAAAACATGTTGCTAATGTAATTAACGTAATTAAATAACGAAAACAATATCTCTTTGTGCTCATTGCTAACTTTACCGAAGAAACATGAGAAGCCACACCAGTTAAGAGTAGTAACGTCGGTGTAGTAAGTGTTGGTCCCCATAGGTGTAAAAAAATCTTAGCGTGGAAAACCGTATGCACGGATTGCCAAGCAGAAGTTATGAATGTAACTATGGTTCTACAAATACCTGGAAGACCGTCAGTACGGTTGAAAGTATGGATATTATCCCTCGCACTCCGCGCAGGTCAAGTAATTATATCAACAAAGTCACGTCAGTGACGTGACCATGTAGGCCGACGTGCCCCAGCAGTATAAAACCGCTCGTCAGCCTACGCACTGCCTCACAAAATGTTCTCGCCCAAAAGATTCTGAGTGATGGGATGTACTGATGTTTTTCCAGGTATTCGTAACTTCCGGTCTACTTCATACCTTTCAGACCATCAGTACAGTTGAAAGTATGGATGACTCAGCAAGGTCATAAGGAATAAGCATAGCTTCCTTTCCTGCACCGAAGCCACTGGGAGAACAGCAGCCCCCAATGTGTGACGGGATGCAACATTGACCTTGTAGAATTTGGAGAAAGTGCAAGGCGATGACCAAGCAGCCACTGCTGAAATCTCACTCATTGGGACGCCTCTCAACACTGCCCAAGTTGTAGCGACACCTCTGGTGGAGTGGCAGATCACGCCTTCTGGCACTGCTTGCCCTATGCTCTCATAGGCCTGAGCGATAACATTCACAATCCAGCGTGAAAGGCTCTGCTTAGACAGAGCCGAGCCCTTAGCCTTCCCACTGAAGCTCACAAAAAGCTGATCAGATTTTTTGTAACACTCTGTCACTCGCATGTAGCATTTGAGTGAGCGAACAGGGCACAGGAGATGTGCTTGCTCTTCCTCCGCGCTCTGAAAGGGGGGTTGATAGAATGCAGACAGTTCTATAGGCTGGTTCATATGAAAAGGAGACAGAACTTTAGGTAAAATAGATGGGTTGGGCCATAAGGTCACCCCCAGTTTGTCTGCCTTCCACCGTACACAAACTGGGCTCACGGAGAGTGTGTGGAGTTCACTCACACGCTTCACCATCGTTATCACCAAGAGGAATGCCATTTTCATGGACAACTATTTCATGCCCGTTTCACCCATAGGCTCGAAAGGGGGTTTGCACAAAGCCTCTAGGACCAAAGGGAGATCCCAGGAAGGCACTCGGGCAGTTCTCGGGGGACGCAGCTGTCGGGCCCCCGCAGAAACTGGCAGATAAGGTAGTGAGCCCCTATTGTCTGGCCGTCAATGTGCTCATGCCAAGCTAATATGGCAGAGGCATACACCTTCAGAGTAGAGGCTGAGCATCCCAATTCCAGAAGGGATTGGAGAAAGCTCAATATGACAGTAACAGGGCAAGATATTGGATCCTCTGCCCTGGATGAACACCATTCAGTAAATAGCTTCCAGCGACAGGCGTAAAGTGATCTAGTCGATGGAGCTTGGGCATTTTGTAAAGTCTCCATGATCGCTGGGTTAGAACCAAATATCAAGGGGTTAGCCCCTTCAGAGGCCACACCCACAGCTGCAGCAGGCCTGGATTGTGATGCCATATCCTGCGGTCCAACTGCGACAACAAGTCCTGGCGAAGAGGGAGCTGCCATGGCTCCCCTGCCAGGAGACCGAGCAGGGATGTGAAACATGGCCTCGCTAGCCATCTGGAGGCCACCAGGAGCACTCTGTGGTGAGACTGAGCAATCCTGTGTAGGGTTGTTGGAAGTCGCTGGAGTTGGGGGAAATGCATACAGAAGGCCCTCTGGCCTTGAGTGGGCCAGAGCATCCATTCCCAGTGGGCGAAAGGGCTTGGAGAGAACGATGAGGTTCACGGCCCTCAGGTCTCATCCTGTTGCGCCTCACGGCCGTCTGTGCAGAAACTCTCTGTCATGGGTCCCAGTGTGGTGGGATTTGGTTCACCTGCTGCCTTCTCTCCAGGGCCCGCTCAGCTGCGGGACCAAAAATGCACCCAGGGATCACCGGGTGTTTCCTCAGGGTCCCCCTTAAGTCATCTGACAGGGGGCCTGGGCAAGCCAGACTTGACAGCGAGCTACCACTAGGGTGGACATTAGCCTGCCTAGCTCTCTGCTCATCAGGGTGAAAGCCTGAAAAGAAGCCTCATTCAGGTCACCGATGCTTGAGTCTACAGGCTGTGGTTGTAACATCTGGGCCTGGACCAGCATGAGCATAGAAAGAAAATTCCCCAGCGCGCCGCTGTGTCATATGACCGTGTCAACAGGTCATCAGTGACCTGTCACTGAGGGCTAGGGCAGCAAGCCTCATCTCTCAAAGCTCCATCTAGGGAGAGTACTAGAGCTCTCACACAGTGATCGACTGCTGGCATGTGGTCTAAGTTATTTTCCTCTAAATTACGCATTGTAGATAGCAATCTGCTATCTCTGCTATGGTGGGCGAAGGCACGCGGATCTGCAGCTCCCGGAGAAAATGAGGTGACGGGGGCACACTGAAAGGTGTAGTTGGAGGCAGCCTTCTAAAGAAGGGGTTTGCCGCAGGGGCAGTCACTTGAGCATCATCTAGGCCTACTCTGGCTAGAGCAGTGCGTAGAATGGTGCATAGTGATGAGGGGTTCTGTCCTGAATCTGACTGCTCTGACCTTTTTTGTGAGCTCCCTGAACCATCTTTAGCATTGACGCTAGATGGTTCCAACTTAGCAGAGGGGAGGTCTGAAATTGGTTTCATCGTGCTCAGAAAAATCCAGATTGGATGCATGGGTAGAAAGCATATCTGTATCATGGTAGTAAGGGTCCTCCAACTCATCCCCCATTATACTAGGGGGGGTGGAAGAGGGGGCAGCAGAGCGCACCAGATTTGGGGGGGGCAAGGGTATGCAAGTATGCCTTCAATTTCTGAGGTCAGCGAGGCCACCTGCACAGAGAGTCTCTTTTTCTCTTTAGCTGGGGGCACACCCGCAGCTTCATATGGATTTTCCCGTTTGCACCTGTGGCGAGGTTCCTGAGTAGGGCAAACAACACCTGATGGTGCAATGCCATCAGAGGATTGCCTGCCTTCCACTTATGCGAGGCGGGCCTCTCATTTTAATGGGAAGAATACTGCAATTAATACAGGGGTTGGAGAGGGCTTCTCTTAGGTGTAATACACCCAGTCAAGCTGGGCATTTATCATGCCCATTTTCCACAAGCATCTCACACCCACAGTCACAGAACTGCTACAGCACATCAAGCATCATGGCGGAGGGTAGGTGGCGGGGGCCAGAAGCCGACTGTGTCCACTACCACAATACAACCGGGAAGCTGGCGACACTCAATGGTAGCTATCCGGGAAAATTTTGAATTTATTTTTACATTTTTGTACTGTGATTTCAGCTGGGGTAGCCAAGCCGAGAGACAGCTAGCTAAGCCACAGGGTTTGCTGATAACCGAGAGACAGCAACCAAAACCCGCCGTTTCAGGCAGAGCACGGCTAGGAAATCCGAGCGGGGACCGTGGGCGAAATGTCTAGTCAGACTAAGAAAGACAAGAAAGCAGTCTAGTGCAATGAAGGGCAATTACTGGAATAAAAAATACAGAAATATTCTTACACACAGGGAAAAGAAAGGACAGGGAGGGAGAAAATCGTCTCAACCTTGGAGGGCGATTCGCACTCCGACCACAGGTCGCAGGTTGTCAGACAATTCAACGCGTAGGTCCTACCTTGCGCTTACCCTACCTGGACCTGCAAGCTAGCAATCCGAACAACGGATGCTGCGGAGCTGAAATTGCGAGAAGATAAGAGGCAGTGCATGGGCTGATGAGCGGTTTTATACTGCAGGGGCACATCACGTCACTGACGTGACTTTGTTGATATAATTACTCGACCTTGCGGAGCGCAAGGGATAATATCCATACTTTCAACCGTACTGACGGTTGAAAGGTATGAAGTAGAACCGAGAGTAGGCACCGGATTGAGTGTTTCCACGTTATCCACATTGCTAGTAACCTGATAAATTCAGCAGACACACACCGCGCAATCTATTAAAAATGATACTTGCGTTGCCTTTTTTTAATGTATTATTATAAGATATATAGGCCCAACCCATTTTATAAAAGCGAAATAGCACTCTAACGTGGTATTTAATGAATATTGACACAGCTGTGGGGTTTGCCTGAACCTCGCTTCAAGTCCTGCCACAACATCACCTAGCCATACCGATATATGAACAGGTTGTTGTCATATCGGTTTAATATTTATCCCGTTTCCCCTTGTGTGAATTGTAGCCATGATACTTTTGTGTGACTTTCCTGCAATGAATCTTTTATTTACAAATGGATTTAACATTGCAAAAACGATTGATTTCACTGAAAAACCCCACGTAGGCTATGCCCAGATTGCAAAACTGAAAGTAGCTTAGCCTATGGATTTTCACGTTGAAGATTATTCTTTTTTTTTTTTTTACCTATGCCTTGGGGGGGGCTCGGTAGTTTAGTTAGCCCAAATCTGAGAAAAAAAAGAAGAGAAAAAAAGAAAGAAAAACAAACGCGTGGCAGCAATTAGGCATTTGTGGGGCAAATGCCCAATTTATTTTAATCAAACGTTTGCATTACATGAGCTTTTGTTGCCATTCTTATTATTGAGTATTATTATTATCATTATTATAGGCTATATTCAACAAGTCTACAGCCAGTAGGCCTATTTTCATTTGAAATGTGCAGATATTGATAATCATCGAGAAATTTCCCCAATTATTGCTGCTTGAAAGAAGCATGAGGCCAGGCCTAATAAATGTAGAAAGCAGCCTTTCACTCATTCAGCTATCTTGAAAATATTCCTGCTTATATGTTGTCCTGTCTATACTTACCATTTTTAAACAATATTACAAAGTAGCAGGTATAAACTCATCAGTTGTTTTAGGTTATTTACACTAGCTAACGTTATGTTTTTTATGCATTAGGCCTACAGAAGACTTTATGTGATTCAGAGCCATTTGTGCTGGTTAGGAATACTCCAAATTTGACTAATTTCACACTTTTAGAGCTAATAATGTAAACGCAACAAATGGACAAATACTTAATAAAGTCACAAATATAGAGTTTGTCTCGAAATGACTGACAGAAACAAAGTTCGCTAACTAGCTGGCTGCTGTTTGTGTTGTGTTGTGTTGTGCTCTGGCTGAGATTTTACTGGAAATACGTAGGATAGCCGCCATCCATAGAGCCAATTGAATTCTGTGTGTTTACATGAGGCAAGAAGGTACGGAAGTTAATGTTATTAAGGGCTCTGAGTCCATTTTTTGTTGTTGTATTTATTTCTGTAGCAAACCCTGGAAAGTGTCAAATGGTGCTGTATAAGTATGGGGCCTGCCCCACCAAGCCGTAACTTAGCGAATGACATACCTGCCAAGACCACTTCCAGATGACCGGAGAGACCAAAATGGCTCATAAGCTGTCAACATCTCAGAAATGTAACTAGGCGCCAGACCTTTCCATGCTTTATAGACAAGCAGCAAGATCTTAGTCAACTCTAGCTCTTACTGGTAGCCAGTGCAGTAATGTGTTCATATTTTGTTTTCCCTGTCAAAGCTCTGGCTACGGCATTTTAAATAAGCTGCGGTTACTCGTAGGGTCCTCCCACATTGTTAGCATTGAAGTATGATAAATTGGCCCCTAATAAAAGTCTAAAATGTTTTGAATTTATTTTGCAAGTATAACACTGAACAATACAAAAACACAGAGATAAAATGGAGATAACAAAACTAAATAGAGATAAGGCAGTTTTGTTTTGTAATCTCCCTTTTTCCTTGTTAATCTGTGAACATATAAGATGAAACCTTTTACAGTGTATGTTTGAAATATGTTGGGTCTAATAATTCTCTGCTGTCATCCCCCTGGTGCCGTTCAGCTCACATTTTGGATAAAGTATGGTGTGTCCATCATTTTGATTAGTTTTGACCCAGAATGACACCTTGGGCCCTATTTTACACCCGGCGCTAACCCAAACGCAAGTGTCTTTGCTATCTTACACTCATTATAGCCCCTAGCGCTCACATCGGTGAAATATAAAGTGATGTTACGCCCATAGCAGGTGAACTGGGTGTGTTGGTCTTAAAATGAGGTGTGGCCAGGATTATTTTTGGCTTATTGCTATCTTGAGCCAGCAGAAAGCGCTTGAGCAAAAACCTGGTCTAAAGTCATGACGCAGTTGTTTACATGTTATTTTAACGGTGCACATAAGTGCATCTACGTAGGCGTGTGCATACACCCTCCTGTCTGTTACACACAGGGGCGGGCTCAAGCATGACTAAAAATATCAAGATTACAATGTGAAATATTATTGTGTAGGCTATATCAAAAAATGCATAATAATAAAAGGGTCCATAGGTCAAAGACCACATACTTGTCCCTCAGTGAAGGGGAATGGTGCATTAAATTGCTTTCTGCCCACTCCAACATCCAGGCGATATGCGATGGTAGGGTGAATTTGGGTAATCTAGGCAATTTTGACTTCTGCGACTTATTCCGATATCTATCGAACACATTAGATCAACACATTAGACCCTTCTGAAATCCCTAAGATGTTTTCTAACCACACAAGAAGAAATAATGTAGATATCATAGCCAGAGGAGACATGCCACACCTATTGGTGTTCTTTGTGCCAAAACAAATTGCCTGAATTTGATAATCTGGGACAGGCGTTTACTGGCATGGATATTTTTATATTTTAGCTGACTAATGACTCTCACATTTGTACATGATGAACCACTACAAAATACTGTGTGTGTGTGTGAGAGAGAGAATGGGTATGGCAGTGATGAAGAGAAAGAGAGAGGGAGAGAAAGAGAGAGAGAGTGTGTGTGTACACAAAGAACATTGAGAGAAGAATCAGGTATGGCAGCAATGAAGAGAGAGAGAGTGTGTGTGTGTGTGTACAGAACGTTGTCTACTGGCATTAGACTTTTTTTTTTTTAAAGAACTAAAACACATTTTCAACACTTTAGTGCATATTGTGTTGCTTGAATAGATCACAAACATAATTTGATAACAATTAGGAACATTGTCTTATTTATGACAGATTTATATCCTTAACATTAATCTTGTCAGAATCCTATGTCACTGACCTTGTCATGCAATTCCCAGGGGAGCTTCCTGATTGACAAATGCCCTGCCCCTTTCTGTGACATCACCAACATGAAGTCATGTAATTTCAGTCACATGACATCCATGCTAGACCTATAGTAAAAGTCCTGTTGACTAGATTTTGTTAGAACAGAAAATAAACACACTGGAGTTTAGCTGTCCCACATTACCCAATGTCCCAGATTACCCGAATTCACCCTACGTGTAAGATTACATGTATAGACTATTTGCAATTGTCCTGGATCAAGCTATGACTTAGCCTATATTTGCCAGTAGTTCCTGTCATCTTCTGGGGAGACAATATTCTGTTACGGGACAATGGCTATCCATTAAAAACTTTGCTGATAACACCTATATCAAGCCTAATGCGCGAATTGTCATTTACACCTAATGTGTGAATTGTCATTCAATGGAAAACTCACACACTGCAATAGAGTTTTGAAAATGCACTTCAGATGTCATTACAATACAAAATACAAATACAAAAAAGTTCAAAACCTTGTCCAGTGAATATTGCATTTATTATTTTTCAAATAGCCTAGGCTACAGTACCCGTGATTCGCTGCGCATAAGGTTTTTTTGCCTATACGGTTAAAAAACGGAGATAAATTTCACCATGTTAACTGAATTTTAGCGTTATTCTGCATCCTTCATATTTTTTCAATTACAGTGATCAGGCTTCCATACTCTCAGCTTATTAAAACCCAGATGATTTCACCTGTTATACCATAACTAAATGAAACGATTTTAAAGAGAACAATTCACAATTAATTTTAATGCCATTCTCTGCATGTGCGCTTTACTTCATGTCTGTTTCACCTGCTGTAAATTGCACTTTTCACAGTCTTCCCAGGAAAGTTGACTTGTTTTTAAAGCATTAAGCTGCTAGTAAAACGCGTTGGTCACATTTCCATAAGCAGGACATTATAAAACAAGGGAAAATATGCGTGAACCTCTGGATTGCCAACCTGACAGCTTTATTGTATTTAGTGTCATCATTAAGGCAAAATAACAGTGTATTTATGTTATTAATCAATATTAGAATGCAGGTAATGAACTTCGGATGAAGCTTGATGAACTTTGAGAACTCCATGAGAACAGCCTCATGGAATTGATGTTTGACAATGTTTCATTGCATAATCAAACGAAATTCGTTAAAGGGATAGTTCACCCATTTTGAAAAATTTTATATTGTTTTACTTACCCCCGAAATAGTATGTTAAGCTGTCCTGGTCTCGCCAAATTATTCTAAATCCTGAATTGGAGCAATGCTTACAATTAGCATCTTGCCATTGGATGTAATTGCCCCCAGGCTAACTTGCTGTAAATTAACTGTCGGAATCCACTCAAATAAGGTTTAACAACAGCTTTACAAGTGTCGTTGTTGGAAACGAAAATGCACATATGATTTCCGAGTGTCCAAGGACAATATTTTCGCTCAAATTACAGTATATTATGTCGTTTCAGATTTCAGATGTCGGTGTTGTTCTTATTTAAATGTAAACACCGACATCTGAAATCTGAAACTACATCATATACTGTAATTTGAGCGAAAATATCGTCCTTGTGCACTCGGTAGTTCTATGTGCATTTTCATTTCCAACAACGACACTTGTAAAGCTGTTGTTAAATTTAACCTCATAAATCTTCTAAAATAACAGCACTGTTGGGAATTACCGGGAATTAAACCATAATGCTAAAGATTATATTAAAACGTGTCATAATGGTTAGTCCGAATAATATTGATAATACTATTGATCCATATAGCCTATTCCTTGCTCGCACTACACACACACGAGCATGTCTGTTTTGCCATCATATAAGTAATCCACCAAGGTGGAAAAGCAGGCTTTTAAAGGGAATGGGATATGACATTTTGATTGGTTTATTGCATCCTACGCCCAAGACACACCTATAATTAATTAAGATGCTAATCTCCGCACATTAGCACATTGCGCCTCACTTAGCGCTCAAATAACGTGCTGTCTAACTAGCAAAAGTGAACTTGGACACGCCCTAAATGCACTTGCGCCTAGCATTTTAGACGATGCATCAAGAATAGAGCCCTTTGAGTTTTATATATGGCCATGAAGAGGAGAGTCTTGGCTTTCTTGTGACATTAATATCATCATTCTACTCCAAATTGTCAGTAAAATATGCAAATTTAAATCATACCCAAATTAATATTCCACCAACAAGAAAATGCTGCCAAATGTTTGAGTTTCAAAGAAAGTTGGTGCATCAAACATGAAACTGCTTACACTACACTAGTGTGTGAAATGCACTCAAAATGTGAAAATAACCACATCTAACATAGCCTACTGGACAAAACAGTGATCGAGTGGAAAAACGAATGTACATATGTAGCCAGCAAGAAGAACCGCATATTTACAAGCAGTACTTTTTTCATATCGAGGACAAGGGGAAGTGCGGTTACCCAATCTAATTTTGTTTCTGCCATTACCTTAGTTAACTTGGTTTTGATCGTCTGATTCAATCGCTCCACTGCACCCCCACTCGAGGCGCAATGAGTCTTTAAGGTTATTCCCAAATTGGAGCTGATTTTGAATGATCTCATTTATGAAATGGGTTCCGTTATTGGAGGATATTCTAGACAGAATGCCAAACCTTGGTATTATTTCTCACATGAGGGCCTTAGCCACTGCAAGGGAAACATTCCACCCATTTGGAAAACATGTCCATTATCACCAGACAATATTTATAACCTCTGCATGGACTTAATTCCACAAAACCCATCGTTGGATAAGAGAATGGCTCCTCAGGAACAGGCTGTCCCACTGCTTCCACTGATTGTCCGCGTGCAGTTATTCTGTAAACAGATCACACTTTTGTCACAGAATCGCTGCGCAATGGCTGAAAGCCCTGGTGCATACCAGTAAGCTTTCACCAGATCTAACATACATGTTTTTGACACATGGTCAACACCATGAGTCATTTTTGTAACAAAATGATATGTACATGCAGGAAATACAGGTTTTCCTTCAGGTGAGACCCATAGCCCGTCTGGGCAGGTGCGCATCGATGCTTGCTCCACTGGGCTTCTTCCTGTTGTCCTGTAGATTCCTGCAATGACTTCAACTCATCTTTATCAAACACATTTATACTATTTACATTATTCACATTCATTTTCAACACTGGGGCATCAGAGGAGAATTCTGCAGTTTTTGCCTGATCAGCATGAGCATTCCCTTTTGAGACATCTTGAATTTTTGTATGCCTGGCATTTTCACACCGCTATTTCTTTTGGTAGGAGTATTGCTTCTAATAGGTTTGCGACTAACCTATAGTGAGACACACGCTTACCCCCTGAGGTTATGAAACCTCCTTTTTTCTATAAGGCTCCGAAATCATGCACCGCTCCAAAAGCGTATCTCGAATCGATGTAAATGGTCACAGTTAGCCAAATGGCATGCTCTTGTGAGCGCGAATAACTCACATGCTTGTGCAGAGAAATGTGAGGGTAACTGCGTTTTTTTTAAACTTGATGCTCCATAGGTAGCTCAAGGAGATCCTGTTGTGGGGTGTCTCCTGATCCGTCAACAAAAATGACAATCTCGGGGGATAGCGAGAGGCACATCAGTTAAATAAATCCGGGGCTTTAACACTGTTTCCACAATATGCTCACAGGAATGTGGTTCTCCTTCTCCATCTGTGGGAAGCAAAGTAGCAGGATTAAGAGTGGTGTACCGTTTCAGGGTAATTGAAGGCAGAGCTCACAACACTCCAAGCCAATGCAGTAGCCTGGCAGGAGTTAGGTGTGCTGTTTTAGCCTGTAATAACAGAGTATGAACAGAATTGGGGATGTGGACAGTCAGGGGCGAATACACTACGAATAATACAGCTTCTGTGGCAGCTTGCAAACAGGCTGGTAGTCCTCTAGCTACGGAGTCAAGTATTCGCGAGTAATATCCAATTGGTTTATACTTTTCGCCAGTTATGACAGCTGTCATACATCCATTCTTTTCATCGACAAATAAGGTTTTTTTAAATTGGAAATTCCTAAACACTGAGTTTTTATAAAAGCCAATTTTAATTCTTTAAATGCAATTTCAGATTGTCCAATTAAATTTTTTATTAATTTTTTATTTGGACCTATGGTTAAGCTCACCTAATGGCTGTACAATCACAGAGAAATCTACTATCCAGTTTCGGCAATAGCCAACCAATTCTAAGAAAGACATCTTTTTTTGTTTTTTTGTTATAGGCCTTAGGCATTCCAAAATCCCTTCTACCTGTTAGGGAGCTAATCTCCCTCCCTCATGACTGATGCTATGTCCTAGGTATCTTACTTCAGGTTTTCATAACTGCAATTTTTTTTTTGTTCAGCAAGAAAGGAAAGCAGCAGAAGTGTGTCTTCTTTGCAAGTATTTTCAGAGGGAGCAATATCAGCAAATTATATCAGCAAATTGTCTACATATTGTACTAAGGTGCTTCCATATTTAAAACTAAGCCCCTTTAAATTTTCACTTAAACATGTGGAAAACACAGCAGGAGACTCGGTATAGCCTTGTGGCATGAGAGTCCAAGTCCATCTTTTCTCTCTAAAAGTGAACGAGAACAAGTGCTGACTAGATTCTGCTACTGGTATATACTAAAAAATGCATCTGCTAAATCTATTACAGAGAAATAAGTAGATTCAGAAGGACATGCAGACAGGATAGTAGTAGGACTAGGGACCACTGGGGCTGGGGGTGTACCGCTGCATTTACGGCTCTCAAATCTTGTACAAATCGCCAAGTTCCATCCACTTTCCTTACTGGGAGAATAGGAGTGTTACAACGTGATTCAGGGCACGGCACAATAATTCCTTTTTCAACTAATGATTTGTGTATTCCCTCCACTCCTTCCAGCGATTCTTTGCTTAATGAATATTAGGGTTTGTTTGGCCTATATTCACTCTTTGGTTGCACATCTATTGGTGTTGCTCTTTTTATTAATTCTACATCATACTTGTCTTTTGCCCGCAAATTCTCAGGCACTTGTGATAAACTCTCGGGTATAACTAAGGGAGCACATAGGGACTGCATTCTGCCTATTTCTCTCTACCAGGGTTTTTAATAAATTTCAATGCCTTTATGTATGCTGCGAGGGCGACCACCAGACTTCACTACTATGCTTTACTCAATACTTTGCTCTGACTATCTGCCACATCCATTTCCCTATTTCCTTCCAGTCTCGATCTGCTTTCGCCAGTGAAACATGGGGAATGATCTCATGTGGATCTCCATTCCCACAAAAACAATTGTCCTTCACTGAACATTACTAATGCTGCCATCCGGGTGTCAGAAAAAAAAATGTCTCCAATTACTACCTTTTCATTTTCCATATATGTATCAAAAAAACGTATACATTGCAGTTACATGTAAAGCTGAGGGTTCTTCCATTTGATATTCAGCATATGTTCGTAATGTACTTATGGGGTGATGATCAATTAAATCCCAGGAATAATAGCAGGGCTTTTCCTGAGGTTTAATATTTATTGGAAACGATCCTACATCCAGGGCTTTTATACTGCATTCTGAACTAGTCACGTTGAAGTTTAATTTTGACATTAGGTCTCTTCCTAACATATTTATGGGGCATAAACTAGACATTAAAAATGAATGCCTTTACACAATATTTTCTATTTTCACTTCTAATTCTAATTACAGATATTGTTGCTCCTGTATCTACTAGAAAGGGCCATTTCTTACCTGACACCCAGATGCTTAAGAATAGTGGAGTCGTGTGGTTTCCCGTTAATTGTGGATATTGTGCATGTGTTGCTATGTGTATTGTGCTCTCTTCTCCAGCCTCATCCTATTGTGTCCCAAACCCTTGTTCTCCCCCAGGATTATAGGTGGTCACTCCTGGTGGCGGGGCTTGCCATTGCCCTTGTCCACCTTGGTTGCTTCCTTTCTGAGGACAATTCTTGGCAATGTGTCCTCTTTGTTGACAGGTGTAGGAGACACAGCTCTCACTTTGATCTTGTGCTGGCCTATTCCACTGTCTATCTTTCTGTCCAGGCGTTTCTTTTCCCCTGCCTCTTTGTCCCCCTCCTTCTCTCCGCTTGCCTCTTCCTCTGCTGCACATGTCTCAAGACAGTTGGTAGATCTGCTTGTTCCCATCCAAAGCAAATCTGTTTTACTTGTTTCTTAGTCTCTGGTCGCAGTCCGTACGCTAAATACTGCTTTAACAAGTTTTCAAAGGCTTGTTCAGTGGGACCATCTGGGTCTAATCCCAAATGTTCTTTACAGCTTTTCTCCAGGCATCCCCTGAACTCACCGCAGGACTCACCCTTTTGTTGAACACATTCAGCGATCTTTCCCCAATCTGAGTGATGAGGGAAGCGGCTCTAATGCGTTCCACCAAACCAGTCCATTGCTCTGTCCATCTTACTGTATTTCTCTCAGTGGTCCTAATGGTCCTAATATATTCCATTTTGATTAAAATTCCCTTTCAGCTGCGGCCACTGTAATCCAAAAACTCTACTCTACGGAACACCGTCTCACCACTTAGTCTGTGCATGTCATCAGTGGTATTTAAATGGTTCAGAAATACCTCACCTCAGCTCCATGTTTTGGTTCTGGGAGGCTCTTTATGATGTCCGCCAGGTCCTACACTGTCCACGGTCGGTAGACATACACAGGCTGATTTGGCTCAGGCCCAGGATACTGGATCATCGGCATAGTCACTGTTGGTCCCGCTGGACTTCCTTTGGTGAAGGGTTGATGCTTCCCGGATCCCCGCGATGGTGTCTGAGGATCTGCAATTTCCTCTCCATATTGTACTCCAGACCGTGTGCAGGACGGCTCCAAGGCTGCAGCAGGCAGATGCTTCGTGTTCTCTGCCTCGTCCAGTTGCATTGTTCTAACACTGTCTTTGATGTCCTCCACATCGGGATACCTGAGATTGGGCTTAGGCTGTTTCTTTTCCTTGGGTCGGACAACACGATCGGGTAGGGGCACAGCGGCTTGGGCTGCAGGGGGTTGTGCTGGTCCGGCTGCTTCCTGCTGATCATCTGCAGGAGGGTGAGGCTTGGGAACAAGAACAGCTGCGACTGCATACTGAGGAGGGAGTCCCTATCCTTCTCATGTTTTCCCTTTTTTCCACTTTGACACACTATGCGGGAAAACACTGATAACTCAATAACTCAAAATCAATCAAGAAATGCTTTTTTAAAAAGTACATTAGCAATGCCATTTTTAAAATTATTTAATTCACATTAAACTATCTACGAGTTTCCTTAACTCTACCCTTTCCCAACATTCCTTGCAAGGCATATGCAAGCAACTTCCATTGCATACATTTTCTTTATTGTCTTCACAGAACTACAATTTGCCATACCATTGTGTATAACAAAAATATGAATGACTAAGTCTGTTGATGCACAGTGAGCTTTTTGAGCCAGTTGGTTGTGAGTGTATTGTGGGTTTCAGGCAGTGTAGTAGTCACTCACTCATACAGCAGCTAATGTACAGGGCCACAGACAGCGATACTTCCCCTGAGATGTTAACCCATGGACAATGGGAAATCTGAAAATAGGCAAAGTGGCTAGTAAAAGGATAAAGAGTATAGGTCTGAAGGATAGCTGAAAGTAACTTGCTAGACATTTAGCCTGTTGGCTAATGATAGCTTTTTTTAGTAGACATTTTTTAGTAGACATCAAGTCAACAAGCAGTCTCAAACACACAAGCATCCCACTTCTTAAACTTAAATCATGGCTATGTGCCTTTTGTGTATGCATGTTGCACCTTTTGATAATCTTCCTTGAATTTAGTTGAAATTGATTGATGTCTAGCGAAAACGAATATTCCTTGCATAGTACTAGTATAAAGATATGGCACCTGTAATTTTCTCAGGAAGCTTGTGGATAGTAACCAAAAGCTTTTCATAAAAAAATAAAACTACCAATGAAACCTTTTTTGTTTTAAAATAAAAAGAAAAGGTATTCTTATTCACGTTATGCCAAAGACAAACAGCCTAGGTGATCTTCCAAACATCAGCACAGAGTTGTCCATACATACAGGTTGCTTGATAAATTGCTCTGGATTAGAGCATATGCAGGGAACCTAAAAAGAAAGGATTAGGAATAAAATATTTTCAGAGAAAACATTTTTTGGTAATAAGGTTTAGCTTTTCATGTTAAAGCACTCAGAATGCACCCATGGCATCTCCGCTGTAATGAGGTTTGGTCAGTTTTATTCAGAACAAATTAAGTTCAACACTCAATTAGAATTTTATACGTCAGTAGAGCCTAATTTAGTGAAATGACGTAGACACGACAATGGGTTGGAAAAATTACATGTTTTATTGGCTACAACTATGAATATGTGAATAATGGAAACAATCATTGATATAACATGAGGAATATGTTCTATGACTTAATCTTAATCGGAGGAAATGATAATTATGTGACAGCTAAATATAGAAGCTAACAGTTCTACCATTAACAAAGGTTAGTTTGTGTTATGGGTTAATGACACGCTAAACTGTATTATGTGTTTAGTTCATTTTATCAGTCTCATAAATAGGGAAATTGGCTATTCCCAACCAACACACGCATAGCAAAACAAAATACAAACAACAATAGGAACCAGCAGTAAAATTACCTCAACTGGGTATTACAAGTTTTATGCAAGCCTATCAATTGATGTCAGTGTTAAATAAAATGTGTTTCAATACTTAACGGTAACAAAGGGGAGGCCAGTCCCGATTCCGTAAATTATGTCAGCTCGTCAGCTGGTCCAAGGTCTCGGCAGGTGCGTGGACTCCTGGAAGACTTCTTCACTGAAGCCGGGTCGCGACGGGGTTTCAGTCAGGGCAACGTGGACGTGCACAGAGCTCCACTTGGGTACAGGAAAAGTTTGAAGAAACTGTCCTCAAAACAGCTGTTGAAGGAGAATAAACCTGCTTAGTTTATTCTGTGGATGGTGGCAGGCCAACTCTGTCTCGGTGACCAGATGCGGTTTGGGAAATGCAGCGAAGTCTGTCCGGGTTTCAGTGGTGCATTTGGTAGGGTGAGACAACATCTTCCATCAGGGCAACGTTGGTAGAGTTTGCTGGGTTTTTATGGTCAATTTTCACTGACACGACCAAACCCGTTCCTTTAATCCCAATTGGTAGATGGCTTTAGGGCACCCATGCAATTGATTGGCTCATTTCTTTGGAGCCAGCAATAAAACACAGATGGATCAGCAATTTAGGATGGATTACCTCAGGGTGTGTGTGCGTGTTTGTGTGTGTTACATTGGGGTCCCCCCCTCTCCTTCTCAAAAGAGGGGGGGGTGTTCCTGCCCAAACTGGTGCCTGATCGATGAAGCAGTCTGTGTTCATCTCAGAGTCACATGAAGAGAGCAATAATTTGAGAGCAAATACTGAGTGTAACGTTGTGGATTCAGATTTCTGAAATTCCTGTAAGAACTCAGCTAACTTTAGTGAAAATAATTATTTATTTTTTTGTGCAATTAATAGCAAATGTAATTAATAATTAAAAGGCAAATATATGAAAGCGTAAAATTAAAAGCAGGAAAAAAAATAAATGGTGTATTTTTGCTCTTGTAGTTGTCATTCAGTGCCACGTAAGTGCTTGCATTTCAGTAACTGGGACGGAAGAAGCACTTTCGTGTACCTAATTACATCCATTACCATCTGATGAGTAAATGGGCAAGGCTGTGACTCACTGATAAAAATACACATGTAAAGTATGACTCAGGGAGTACTTGGTACATGGAGGCTAAAGGTTATCATGACAAGGCGGACTCCCTGCTAACCATGTGCATGCATCTCTCTGCACAGCTACTGTGGGACACACGAACAGACCGAGGTCACCGCCATAGCTGCCCATTAAAAACTGCCAGCAGGTAAGGACTGTCCATCTGTCTATTCTGTGATATACTCTGGTAAACTCTCCTCATTACAGTTATTTTGATTACAGTTATTTTGATTACAGTTATTTTCTGTTGCAATTTTGCCATTGCGGTTTTTCTTTTACCTTGTAAGTATTAGATCATTACTATACTGTGGCTAATGCTCACATTATTGTGATTTTGCCTCAAAATCGGATTAGTTTCATGCATTAAAGTGAACAATTAAAAAAGTGAACATATATGAAGTTTTTTTCTTCATATATTTATTTTTTGAATTTTGCCCCTCTGAAAACCTTATCCATTATAAATCCACCCAATTCTGCAGAGTAAGGTGTGATTTGTAGTGATCAGAGTGTGCAAAGTACAATTATGTTATCCTACCCACCTCGTAATGATATGGGCGATACCACCCACACAATGGGGAAAAAGCAAAGATCCAGAATTTATTAACACTAGAACCACCAAGTGCAACGCCAGTCGGCGTTGTGATTGTAAATTATTTAATCAGTGTTTATGCCTTGTTTCTGTCCTTCCATGACTTTTTCTAAATAGCTATACTGCAAAGGCCTACGTTGTTATAATTTTTAAATTACACTTACAAAACCAGAGATTAGTTTTTCAAAAAAAAATTTACCTCAAAGACTTCCGTCTAGCCACCACGTCCAACACTGTTGAACGTTGGTACCCAAGTGTGAATTGTTGCTTCTCTCCTCTGGGAGAACAGAATTTTCATAATGATGCATTAGTGCATTTAGACAACGATTGTGATATCAAAACTTATACGTTTCTTACAAGATATGGCAGAAAGGAAAATAAATAGCCTGTTGAAATGGTCTATTCCAAACTGCTAAAATAAAAAAGACTCACTTGGGATAAATAAAGAATCACTTGGGAAAGTGAACAAAGTTCTCAGTGAGCCCTATCTTTCACCCAGTGTTGTAGTAGTGCCTGGAGAAGTGGGTGTACTGTAATTTAGCAAATCCATGACTACTCATTGATACGTGCACCAGTGAGGATTAATAAGTGAGTATACTCTATGCCCACTAAGAAAGAAGTGGGTATACCTCCACTACACTACTGCTTACACCCGGCACTAAGTGGCACTAACCCAAGCGCAAGTGGTTTTGCTATCTTACACCCGGAGTAGGGTTTATTATAGCGCCTAACGCCTAACAGCACTGTCGGCAACAGTGCCGGTGTTAAACCCTAAATCTAAAGATTATTATTGTGTATATCATAACGCTTCATAATGGTTAGTCCGAATAATATTTATCATACTAGTGATCCATATAGCCTATTCCTTGCTCGCACTACACGCTCACCATCATATAAACAATCCGCTAAGGTGGAAACGCAGGCTTTTAAAGGGAATGGGATATGACATTTTTATTGGTTTATTGCATGTTACGCCCAAGACACACCTATAATTAATGAAGAGACTAAGTTCAGCTCATTTGAATTAAAAAACATGCCATCTAGCGAACAAACGTGGACTTGGATACACCCTAAATGCACATTGCACCATGCGTTTAGACCAAGCGCTAAAATCGCCAAGATAGAGCCCAGTGCATTTGTTTTATTTTATTTACCCAATTAAAATGTGTTTTGATTACAATGACACTGCATGAAAAGCTGCATTTATGGGGCGGACACTACAGTGCACAAATCTGAAAACGGACTGTACCTGGCCATTTGCGAATGTTTGTTTGCCATCAGAAACGGACATAATCTTGTGCACAGAAGTGTTCTTGTACAGAAACTTGCCATAAATTACCAGACCTTGCCATCCACTTTTCCTATCTGGGAATATCTGAGAGTGTGGTGAATTTTCTGGAAATATAGCCTATGTGTTGACACGGGAAACTAACGCACACGACACAGCAAATTTCACAGAAATTTAACAGGTCGGATATCTTCCAGAAACTTCTCTTTTCATACCCTGCTCGCTTATTACACCCTAAACCACATCAAACTTTTTTAACTATACTATCTTATCTCGTATATCTTTCCATGAAAAAAATCACATAACCTTTCAGCTTTCAGGACAACCTGAGATCACAAATAAATAATTCAGAGATACATTTTAAACGTCCATATGTATTGTACTTGCAGTGCATTCATTTTTGGCATATCCAATAATTTTGTCCATATAAATGTTTGTGTAACCTAAAATGCCTCAGTTTGTATTTAAGCTAAAGTTGTTTGCTAGGTCAGAAGCCATTTTCAACTCAATCCGACAAGTCTACTTGGCTGGCATATCTGACCACCGACACTCTTTATGTACAGAAGTCTATTGGCGGTCAGACGTTTGGATATTTGAACAGTGATAGGTTTGCTTTTAAGTCAGTAAAGTTGTAGGACTGATTAGACAAGACTAACCTTTTAAAGAAGCCTTCATTATTGTATTTGGGTACAGAGATTTGCAACTATTCCAAGTGTGTATCTGCTTCCCCTGCCCTGTGCATAATTTTGGATACAGCTGATTGTGAGAGCATGCACAGACCAAAGCAAGCTAGTTATAAAAACAACTTAGTATTTTGCTATAAACTATATTTGTAATTATGGCGGATCGGAGAAAAAAGTTTTACACTGTGCCAGATAGGGGTGTGCAGCGATGCCACTATCTGTATCTGTATCTGTTTGACTATCAACATTATCTGTATTCATATCTGTATTCGGATTTAAAACCGGAAATTGGTGTGGCTTCGACCAAACGTTGTGTCCCATATGGGAAGTGCCATATTTTCTAGTCTAAAATTAATTGTTATTGCAATTTGAGAACTTTTTTAAGAACAATATTCTGGACTTTATACTTATTTATCTATTGTTTTATTTTGTTAAAGGTTGTTTTTAACCTAGCTATTTAAACCCCCCACCCCCTAACTGGGGGACACTGAACAATAATTTTGGATAGGAACTGGAAAAAATTGGTACAATATACAGTGGGGATGGAAAATATTTGGGCAGTGACACAATTTTTGTTGTTTTGTACTCCAGAACATTGGATTTCAAATGGACCAGTGACTGAGGTAATGTGCAGACTTTTAGCTTAAATTTTTGACATCCATATTGGGTGAACATCCATATTTTTTACATCCTTATTGGGTGAACCGTGTAGCAGTTGTAGCCCTTTTTATACACAGTCCCGTCCCCCCCTATTTTAGGGGACGAAAAGTAATTGGACAAATGACCATAAACTTAAATAAATCATATTTCATCATATTTAATATTTGGTTGCATATCCTTTGCATGCCATGACTTCCTGATGTCTGTGACCCAGCAACATCAAAAGGCTCTTGATATCTTATTTCCTGGTGCTTTTACAAGCGATACTATATCCTCTCTGCATTTGAATGGATCTCTTTGGGAATGTGTGTGTGTGTGTGTGTGGGGGGTGGCTAGATTAAGCTGTAAATTACGCTGGAACAGTATGGATCACATGGTTGGCTAAATGGCTGTAAGTCATCAAGTGTCTGAGGTAACAAACAAGCCTCAATCCATCTCTCTGGATGGATCTCTTTAAGGGTTGTTTCTCCTGACTTATTTTTCCATAGAGTTCAATTGGAAAACCATGTGATCCATACTGTTCCAGCGTAATTTACAGCTTAATCTAACCCCCGCCCCATAGAGATCAATTCAAATGCAAAGAGGTTATAGTATCGCTTGTAAAAGGACCGGAAAATAAGATATCAAGAGTATTTTGATGTTGTTTGGTCACAGACATAAGAAAGTCATGATATGCAAAGGATATGCAACCAAATATTAAATATGATTACTTTATTTAGGTTTATGTTAATTTGTCCCATTACTTTTCGTCCCCTAAAGCGAAGAAGAACCTATGGATGAGATGAACATGTTAGTTAAAGCAATAACAATATAGTCAGATGACAGATGTGATCTAAAAACATTGATATTACTTTACCTAGCCATCTTCTGTTGAACTGAGAGTTGTCCACTGGCTGGCCTTTGCCTAACTTCACCTGAGCCTGGAACTCACTCTGCATTGTCTGATTTAATGACTGCGTAATTTAATTAATTAGACTCCGTGTAGCTGACTCAATGTCAGCAAGTCCCTGTTAAAAAGTTTAAACACAGGTTTATTGACTGCAACCTTGCTACTTTTACGCCAACTGCCTGTAAGTTTTCTTATTGCAAGCTTCATCAGCCAATAGGGTAAAGGTATTGCTGGCTTTTTCGATAATCGACTGGCCAGGCATGGTTCTACGTACGGATACAAAAAATACGATTGCAGTCCATGTGAAAAGACTGCCAAAATTCTGTACATAAATCCGAATGAAGAGATTCGTAAAATAAGAGACGTACGTTTGTACAGACAGTCTTGAGCGTAAAAAATATAATCGTATTGAATACAACTCGTCTTCTTTATTCACACCTTTTTCACAAGTTTTTATTTGCAGATTATTTTTATGCATTCACACTTTTCCAATTTACGGTTACGAACCACAGCTTACATTACGAATCTGTAATTTACTTTTACGAATCTTTCTTTTGTAGATACGTATTTTTGGCAGCGATTTCACTTCATAGTTTAACCCATTGCTATTGTCAGCTGATGCGGCACTGGCGTGAAGGCTGTTTGGCTGCGCGGGAGCCGCTAGGCCCGCTACATGGGAGGTATTGGGTTGAGGAGTTGTCTGAGACGCTGGGGGGCTTGCCTCTGTTGATGGCTGCTGCAGCATTAGGGAGGTTTAACACTAAACGGTGCATGATGTTGGTGAGAGTGATAGAGAACATAGGAGAGAGAGACAGATATATGACAGTGTATTTTAATATGTGAGAGTATATGAATCTATGAAGTAAGTATTCCAAAGTTTGAGGAAAGCAGGGCTGACTAGCCAACATGCAGCAGTAGGCTAGCTACTACTACACACACACACACACACACACCAGCTCATGCAATGCTGCAGATGTTTCGCAATTTACAAAAATGCAGATGTTATGCACGAGTGCAGCTATAATATAAATCTAGGCTTGATGCATGTAATTTAATAATTCTATTTAAAATCTAATCTTCCTGATGGAGACACTCATTGAGTAAGCTAGGCTAGCTAATATTATATAGACTAAGCAATGTGTATCAAAAAGTGACAGCATAGAATGATCAGAGAAAGTGACACCTCTCTCTCGCTGCATCTCCATGTTTTATACAGCCAAACCAACCAATCAGATATTACAGAAATCGATGTGGCATTTTTATGATTGGCCGAATCGAGGAAAAATTATAATGACTTTTTATTTTTTAAGTTTGGGGAGAGGAGTGGGGGGATGGGCACTTGCTTTTGGGGCAGGACTAACCAGCCCACTAGTTAGGCTATTCTCTGTGTCTTTTCTCATTTGTTTTGACCTTCCCATTATCCAATTTTCATACAGTCACCTGCACATGTCAATAACTTTGGCTGTGTTTATCCCACAAAAATCTATAACCCACTCGCTAATAATGTTTATTTACAGGCCAATTGAACAATATACTATTTGCAAATACATTGAAAAAGATCCGTTCAGTGCTAGGTGCTAGTAGCTAGCGAGACGTAGCCTACAGTCAAGCAACGGACCTGGAAGTGGGAAAATGAGTAACTAACGTTACGCTACACTGGTCCGACTGTTGCGAGAGAGAGATGGAGAGGGGTAGGACAGTTGTTATTTTTATATTCTGTTCTATTAATTTATGGCTTGGCCATATATTGATTGGTCATGTAAAGGCATGTAAAGTTGTCCGTGTGTGTGTTTTTTGGCCGCCCTGCCATGTGCTCGTATGTGCCCTGAGCTGAAGGTCTGGCTGCACGAAATAGCTACTCACTCACTTGCTCTCCCAACCCCCCCGGAGCGGTCTGACTCGGGTTGCACGAAATAGCTACTCACTCGGTCACCCAGTACTCGCTCCCCCAGGCCCGGAACCCACCCCCTGCCCTGAGCTCGTTAACTCATGAGTGAGAGTACTGAGCAAGCCCCCAGAACAGCACCGGGCTTTGAAGCCAATTTTATTTAGTGGTCAGACCGTGTAATTACAACTTCCAGGTCCGAAAAGCAGTTTTCTTGCACACAATCATGGGAAAAGGAGCGGCTATAAAACGATGGGAAAATTTTTTTGAGCGTTACAACCGCCGCGAAATAACTCGTTTCACTATCAGAATTTGATCCATTCGTTCCGATAACATTTGGAAAGTCTCAAAGTCGCTGCACTATTAAATTACTGTATCCCATTCAGGAGGGCTAAACCGGAAGTTAGACTGACTTGATGACTCGAGTGACTCCAAAACCCGACTCTCTTTGGTGAGTGACTCATACAAACTCGAGTTAGTAAAAAGAGTCGAACCTCCCATCACTACTGTTTCAGAACAAGGGCGACCTGCACCTAAAAAACTGAGGGGGCACAGAGGAATAATGATAGGAGTTCATAACAATAACCTGTTTGGAGAATAGTTTTGAGGGAATATACAGTCATCTTCCAATATTTTTGGATGTATAATAATATTTGGAAATAAAATGTACTTAATTATATGTAGAATTGTAGATAGATTCTGAGAAAGCTTAATCTGAAATCTGGCCACATCGGGGGCTCGTTGAATGGGCAGATCGCCATCACTGTTTCAGAATGAAGGCAGATATTTTTACTCACGTAATTAACATGAAAGATCGCTACTGCTTTGCTGAGTCGCTTGAGCTAAGCCATCGGTCCAGAACGCATTTTGAGGAGACAACATCGTTTGCAGTAATTATCTATTTGCTAGCTACATCGATGTGAATGTGGTTGCAATGGTTTAAAACATTATTTCCAGCATCAAGTTAGCAAAGCTGTATCCCGACTGTGAAGTTGAACATGATCTCTAAATCCGACGTAGCATGCGGTGCCATATATTTGTACTGCAACCTTGGACTGTGATTCCAAACACTTTAAATAAACCAGTACAACAAACGTGACAGCTTTTATGTAATTTATTTGATGGATCAAATGTCTTACAAGTTGATGGGTTTTTGGATTGTTTACAAGAGCACACAATGCTTCACGAATCTAGCGTCTTCGTTTTCCAATTTTCAAAGTGCACCAGATGGATGCATTTAACTGTTAAAATTTACAAAGATTTCTCGCAGGGGGGCATGCCCCCGGACCCCCCTAGAGGGTGAGGGGTTTACCGCCTCGTAGTAGAGCCAACCATTTTTATTATAAAATTTTTTGCCGGATGCATTCAACTGTGTGAACCGGAGTTATTTGCTAAATGCATTCAACTGTATGAACATAATTAGAATTATAGTTGAAACGTGACATATTGCATAAGCTACATATGGCAAAATTAATAGGCTATATTTTTGAAAGGACATGGGTTAACGTTAAGCATTGAAGGTTGCGTTTCCTAGTAACAAACACACTGAATTTATAATAAAAAATTGCTATACATTTGCCTGCGGTGTCTTAAACACATTTTAGTTTAAGACATCACCGCCCGGTTTACAATAGCCTACTGGTGCATAAATAGCATTTACTAATACTTTAACTCATACATGAATAATGATGAATAAAAGCATTAACATATCTAGAATTAATGAAGCACCTACCTGAACAACTAAGTGAATCATATATGAATAACTACGAATAACGTCCGAATTAATGTATTAATTAATGGTGTTAATTAATACTGTGAGTTCATGTATTAACTACCATTTTGTTTCGGGATTGCCGGTCCACCTTAAATCGGTTACGTTATGCGATTGTATGCGTTCACAATCTTCCTTGTGCTTTGATGTGCTTCGAAATTTATTATTTATGCTATGTTCACTTTACATGTTGCTTGAAAGGCCGTAATATGGAAAGATCAAATATGAGCGTCACAGAATTTTTTCTTCCCCAAATATAATTCTCAACATTCTGCCAATTGTAGGCTATATGAGAGGTAGCCTACTTATGTACAGCTGAAATTATTTGGATGAAATAGCACCCCTCCGAGTCCAACTTACCTTATGCTCCACGCTCCTCCTCCAACATACAGTGGTGTTCAAATAAATAACAGTGCGTTAAAAAAAGTGAATAAAGTGCAAATATTTTTTAATAGCTTTTAGTTCCATATTTAAAATGGAGTGGAAACATTCAATTCCAAATCAAAGCATTAACAAATTTTATCAAGTCTGCGTTATTCTTTCACAGGAAGCAAGAAAAGGAATATTAATCTGTTCAAAAATATAGCAGTTCCTGTGAATTTTTGGGTTTTGCTTCAGAAACCGCATTTTTAATGTCACCCCACAAATTTTCAATGGGGTTGAGGTCAGGGGATTGAGCTGGCCACTCCATTACCTCAATCCTTTTTGTCTGGAACCAAGATGTTGCTCGCTTACTTGTGTGTTTGGAGTCGTTGTCTTGTTGAAACACCCATTTCAGGGGCATTTCCTCTTCGGCATACGGCAACATAATCTCCAAGTATTTTAATGTATTCAAACTGATCCATGATCCCTGGTATACGATAAATAGGCCCGACACCGTAGGGTCCCCATACCATGATTTTTGCGCCACCATGCTTCACTGTCTTCACAGTGTACAGTGGCTTGAATTCAGTACCCAGGGGTCGTCTGACGTACTGTCGATGACCACTCGACCCGAAGAAAACAATTTTACTCTCATCAGTACACAGAATGTTACGCCATTTCTCTTTGGGCCAATCTATGTGTTTCTTGGCAAATTTTAACCGATTCTGCATATGCCGTTTTTTCGGGGGCTTCTTGCTGATAGCTTAGCTTCGATCAAACGTCTTCTGACTGTAACAGCACTTACAGGTAATTTTAGATCATCTTTGATTTTTCTGGAGGTGCTGATTGGCTGAATCTTTGCCATTCTGACTATTCTTCGATCCGTTTTAACAGTAGTTGCTCGTTTTCTTCCGCGTGTTTTGGGTTTTTGTTGCCATTTTAAAGCATTTGAGATCTTTTTAGCTGAGCATCCTATAATTTGCTGCACTTCTTTAAAAAAAAAAACAATAAAATTGTTTTTTTTCCCCCCCGTTTTTCTCCCAATTTAGTAGCCAATTGCACCCCTATTCTAATTCAATTCCCCCCGTGTAGCAACCGCTAGAGAATCACTGCTGCACAACCTCCGTCAGCCGGCGGTAGAGCGAAGGTAGCCACGCTACCAGAGCGCGACTCCTTCCGAGCCTCACCGTGATTCCAACCCGTCCGTGGCTGCTATATGCGCAGCGATTCTCTCCGAGCCCCTCCCCCCACCCGGAAGCAGCCGCCAATTGCTGCTCCCACAGGGCGCCGGCCATGCTCGGAAAATGGCAGGTCCGGGGCGCGAACCCCGATCCTCGGAGTACAACTGCGCTGACTGAAAGTCAGCGCTTTTACCGTTGTACTACCGCAGCGGCCCCTGCTGCACTTCTTTATACGTTTTCCCCTCTCCAACCAACTTTTGAACCAAATATGAAGTCGGCACTAGGCTATTAGAGCTACAAACGATTTGGCCAATCATAAAAATGCCACTTCGAAATAATATATTTCACTAATATCTGATTGGTTGGTTTGGCCATATATAACATGGAGACGCACCGACAGAGAAAGAGCTGTTTTTTTTATCAATCTGTGCTGTCTCTTTTTGATAACTGCAACTGTTACGCATTGCTTAGGATATAATATTCGCGAGCCTAGCTTACTCAGTGAGTTGAGGATAGTGGCGAGAATCTCTGTCTTGGAGATCTGATTTTAAATAGATTGATTATGTGTTGCATCTAGCCTAGTTGTTATAGCTGTGATTCTGCGAAACATCTGCAGCATTGAAATTAAATGATGAGCCAATTACAGTAACGTAGTTTCACATGTAAATAGAAAATAGCACAAAGAAACTGAAATGATGAAGGAATATAGCTCATCTTTATATATATATATATATATATATATATATATATATATATATATATATATACAGGTGCAGCTCAAAAAATTAGAATATCGTGAAAAAGTTCAATATTTTTTGTCACATGTCAGAAAGTGAAACTCATATATTATATAGATTCATTACACATAGAGTGAAATATTTATGATTATGGCTTACAGCTAATGAAAACCCAAATTCAGCTTTGGCTGGTGAAATTTTGACTTTACGGCAAGTTACTCACAATGCAAACAGTACCAGTACGTAATTCAGAACTAACTCAGAAACTCAGAGGTCTTGTGACTTAGAATCTATCTTAGAAACTCAGAGGTCTTGGGGCATGTTCTCAGAGCGGCAACTTCTGAACTAACTCGGAAACTCAGAGGTCTTGTGATTTGCACTCAGCCCTGAGTGAGACGCAGGGGTTCTGACTCAGAGACTCAAGCATACATACCACAGTGCCCGGAACACTGCAGCTCAGATCATATACTCTGGTTAAGTAATTGTGGAGCTGGAAAAGGGTTGTAAAAGATGCAGATGATGTGAAAACATGATAGTTTATTAATGACAATAATCACTGGTTAAGACTGTGAGAGCAAATATGAACGCATTCAATACCTATTGCTAAACACAGGATAACATGCTGCTAATACAAAGAAACTTGAACAAGTATATAACCAAATTATTCCGTATGGTGTGACTATGGTACCAGGAGAACTCTTAAGCAGGTTCTCTCTGAATGTCCCTTTGGACCCTTAAATCCAGTCCTGGGCAGGCCTTCGACACTCCACAATTCCCTTTGTTTGTCCAAATAAGGTCTGGCCAGAAAGAGGGCTGTAACACCTCACCACCAAGAACCCCCCCCCCCCTCTCCTCCAGGAAGAGAAACTGTATAGTCTACTATACCCCCCCCCCCCCGATCTAGTGATAGTAATAAGATACTTTTTACAATGGTGCGTGATCTCATGATTTTACCTATCATTTATCTAGATACCAGATGAGGTCCAGGTGATGGCTACTCTATGATCCAGACACTTATGTGGACAAGCACATCCCTGATAACCTACAACCCCCCTTCCAAACACATTCTTTATACACATGATGCTTTATACATACACTGCTTTATTCATATACGTTATATACTGTATATGCGTTCAGTCCAGAATATATTCCAAGAACCTAGGCCTTTACGGCCTGTGAACAGGCCTGGGTTCCCGGCGTTATTAGGAGGAACAAACATCGCAAAACTGCCCCATGTCCTGCAGAATGCCGTTTACTTCCAATGTCCAGTTATATGGTCGTTCCAGCTGCTGTTTATGACGCTGTGCTTTTTATGGCTCAAAGTTGTAGAGCTGAGGAGTGGGAAATCCAGCATGGGTAGGCAAAGGTGCTTGGAATAGTAAAATTGGACCTTACAGAAGCAAGCGGTTACGTCTGTTCGATATCGTAGTTCAGGGCTTTGCCTGCTCAATCATGGGTGTCTGCATAGTGCCATTCTAATTTATTTATATTTTATCACATACTTATTGACTATTATTATTGTTGCCAATAATTCACGATAACTGTTTTATGTAAAAAGTTCCAGCAGCTTTTGTCTAAGTATTCATTAAGTGTTGTAGTTTAATTGCGGTGATGTGCTTGTTCACATGCATTTTGTTGTCCATTTATCCATTTATCCATTTTTTTTATCCCGTTTTGCTTTCTTTGGATGCTAAGATTGCTTTTTACGACATTGCAGACAGACAAGCGTTCACCTGGGCTCCCTGTGCACAGGAGACATCAAGAGGAGGCGTAAAGCAGCACCTATGGTGGGACCCACCACAACGGGTAAATTTATCACCCCCTGCCCTCCACTCTCCCCCTCCTACTGTGATAGTCAGATTTCTATTAGACGATGCTTGTGCATTACAGATCACTTCCGATCTCCCCCACACTACCTTTCCCTCCCCTACAAATCACATTAGCCCCCCCATGTGGCCAGGTGGGCTTCTTACTGGGCTTCTTACTGCAAGTAGCACCAATGTTTCTCTCTCAAGTTTACCATTACTCCCAAATCCCTCCGTGTGCTCCCAGATATCTTCACTTATTAGACATAGGATATTTTATCAGAAAATTGGCGGTGTAAATCCGCAAAACCTTTTTCATATCATGTTAGTTCCATATATCCCTGCTGTGAAGCCCACATTAACCTCTAATACACCTAGTGATTTTAAAACAGGTCTCTCACGCACAAATGTGGGTGAACCTCAGGATATGTGTTTGAATACACAAGGCTTCATGCAGCGAAAGGGCATGGGTTTTATTCACATGAATGTGCGTAGTATTATTTCAAAATTAGACTATATTAAAGTCTGGGCACAACAAACTGACCCTGACATCTTTGTGTTTTCTGAAACATGGTTGTCGAATAAGGTAAACAGTGCCGACATAAGTCTTGATAACTTTAACGTTTTCCGATGTGATCGGCCTACTAAGGGGGGAGGCGTTGCTATGTATGTGAAAAATTGTTTCTCTGCCTGTATTGTCACCTCTGTATCCGAGCCAAAAAAATTCGAACTTTTGGCTTTAAGTGTCAGTCTGGGAAAGAGTAATAATTGTAAATTGCTGGTTATTGGATTTTATCGCTCACCTTCTGCACCCGCAGGTGCGATAGATGTTTTATTTGATTTGATTTCCAGTTATGAAAACGCGGAACTTCTTATCATGGGTGTCATGAACCTAAATTGGTTAACAAATGTTTCTGATCATCTAAAGAATCTCTGCGATGAATTAAATCTCACGCAGCTTATCTCTTCCCCCACTCGGCCTGATCCGAAAAATACAGAAAAAGCCACACTCCTAGACATTATTTTAACCAATAGACCGCATCATTACAAAACTAGTGGTGTTTTTCCTCTCGACTTTAGCGACCACTGCCCAATAGCGTGTATTCGTGACACTAAATTAAAAGGTGCTAAAGCTCGTTTTACCGTCAAAAGAAATTTTAAGCATTTCTCTGAACAAGCATTTATGTTAGAGTTGTACCACAGTGATATTGGGTTAACCACGGCAATCCCTGATCCAAACCTGGCTTTGGATTATTTTGCGAAAACATTCAATTCTATTTTAGATAACCTCGCACCTTTTAAGAAATTCAGAGTAAAAAAAAGGAACAATCCCTGGTTTTGTTCCGAAATCGCTGAAATGCTCCGTAACAGAGATGTTGCCTGGCGCAAAGCACGAGCATCTAAATCACCCTCTGATTGGCAATATTTTCGTCAACTTCGAAATAGGTGTCTTGCTACTATTCGAAATGCCAAATCGTCATTTTATGTTTCTGCATTGTCCGAAAGGTGTGCCACAGGGTTCTATTTTAGGGCCAACTTTATTTGGTATTTACATAAATGAGCTAGGAAAATACCTCAGATACAGCTCAATTCATCTTTATGCGGACGACGCCATTCTATATACAATGGCGCCGTCTGCTGCCCAGGCGGTTCAAAACCTACAGTCTGACTTCTGTGCTATACAGAAAATTTTATTTGATCTTAAATTAGTTTTAAATTCGGATAAAACAAAATGCATGTTGTTTTCAAATAAAAAGAATAGCAGTTCCACAGAAGTGAATATTTCCACCCTTAATGGGACATTGGTTGAGAGAGTATCCAGCTATAAGTACCTTGGTTTTTGGTTGGATGACAAACTATGCTTCAAAATACACATTACTGAATTGTCGAAATCTTTAAAAGCAAAACTAGCATTCTTTTATAGAAATAAGTCATGTTTTACTCAATACTGCAAAAAACTAATTATACAGTCAACATTTTTATCTGTGATAGACTATGGTGATGTGATTTATATGAACTCTCCCACCTCCACTCTTAAACCTCTCGATGCAGTCTATCATTCCGCCCTCAGATTTATAACCGGGGATGTTTTTAGAACACATCATTGTATACTGTATGAGAAAGTTGGGTGGCAGTCCTTGGCAGTTAGGAGAAAACAACACTGTATTTTATTTATTTACAAAGCACTTCTTGGTGAACTGCCTGCATACCTCACATGTCTTTTTAATGTGAAATCATCGTCACACTGCACTAGGTCCCAAGATTTTTTGACTCTAGAAAATTGTCGTGTCCGCACGGAGATCGGGAAATTGGCTTTTATGTACTATGCTCCAAACAAATGGAATAATATACAAAAACACACAAAATTAGACAAGCTAATCCCTTTTAATCAATTTAAATCTCTATTGATTGACATAGAGCAGTGTGAATGTGTGTGTTTTCGCTAAACCATTGTTGCGCCTAAATAGTGCTTTTATGTTATTTATTAATATTTTAGTTTTTTATACTGTAATATTATATGCTGCTGTTCTGTTTTAATATTTTTTATACTGTTGTTATTTTTGTATTGTAAACAGGGCGTCCTTGTAAAAGAGAGCTTGCTCTCAATGGCCCTTCCCTGTTTAAATAAAGGTATGATGATGATTGCATAGTTGAGGCCTGCGTCTATGGAGGTAGATTTCTATCAAAAATAAACAAGCACAAAAGTATAATCCACAATTGTATTTACCATCCACACACACACACCTCTCAATTTGTGTTCGTAGATATAATCCACAATTATTATCCACAACGTGTTGCAGGCATCAAATTCGGAATTCGTGTATATTTACAAAACTCAATAATGTTGATAAGGTAAAACATTAAATATCTTTTCTTTGTACTGTTTTCAATGAAATATATGTATAAGGTATTTGAATATGTCTTGTAGCAGTGATGACTATACTGAAGATTACTTTCATTTTTCAAGTGGTGTTCAGTGTTACAGTTTGAACCCGAATATATGGACGATATTGCGAAGGTAGAAAGAGAGTGAGTACGACTCACTGATGCATATACAAAACTAACTTATAATGCCGTTTTTTGGCTATATTGGCACGTTTCGATTACAATGTATGTATATATGCAAACAAATAAACATACGACAAAGTGTTTATTTAAGTTTGGTGTATTAATAATGTATTTAATAAGTAGCTGTCATGGAGTGACCATAAGCCCGCATTAAATCAATGTTATTTGGCTAACAAAGCTAACGGCTAACAGAGATTGAGCTACGCATACTCGAGACAGGTCTTGAGCCCCATATGTTCCCCAATTTATGACATAATTTGTTGTAAGTAGCTCAGCGGACCTGGGTCTGAAAAATGCGAACTATCCCTTTAATGTACAAATGTGCATTATAGCCTATGTCGAAACCTACTCTAGTGAGACCTCTAAAGCCTAATGCAGCAGTCGTAGGCCACTTACAACTTTGAAGAGTATGAATTAGGCTCTTTGAGAGAAGGTTTGTACCAATCTGCCCAGTGATGAATACATGTTGTTTGAAATACAGTAAACCAACATCGCTACAGTCAGATATAGCAGTATAGCAGTCAGATATAAAAAACGGAGTACTGGAAATCTCTGAGAGCTGCTTGGCTTGGTGGTGCTCATTTGAATTTCCTGTCTTTTGCGGCTTTTGACCAAGCCAAACTTCACACTTAAAACATAGTTTTTTGTTATTAATTCCCAGGGTGTTTTTCCCGGAAGGTGTCCCTTTCTTTAAAAAATTTAATGATCATAACTATTGCTACACATCCACTTGTATGTTGAATAAACAAAATTGCAAAATCACTAGAAAATGTATAGCTACATACCGCTAGAAAGTTCAATCAATGTGCCTCGAGAGCACATAACATAATCTATAAAATAATAATAACATAGCATTACAAATTTCATAACACATTTTTATATACAGTCAAACTGGAAAGTCTGCACACCCCTTTCACCTTCTCCACGTTTTATTATGTTACAGACTTATACTACAATAGATTGAGTTTATTTTTTGTCTCAAACATCTACACACAATAGCCAATAATGACGAAGTGAAAACAGGTTTTTAGAAAATATGCAATTTTATTTTACGGACAAAAATATGTTATTTAGGGGTTACATATCTGTACACACCCTTAGCCTAATACGTGGTTGCTGCACCTTTAGCAGCGATTACAGCTTCAAGGCGTCTTGGGAAAGAAGCTACGAGCTTGGCATACTTGTTTCTGGACATTTTTGCCCATTCCTCTTGGCATATCCTTGCAAGCTCCGTCAGGTTGGATGGGGAGCGTCGGTACACAGCCGTTTTCAGCTCTTTCCACAGATGTTCAATTGGATTCAGGTCTGGGCTCTGGCTGGGCTACTCAAGGACATGCACAGACTTTCTCCGAAGCCACTCCTTTGTTCTCTTGGCTGTGTGCTTCAGGTCGTTGTCATGTTGGAAGGTAAACCTTCGCCCCAGTCTGAGGTCCAGAGCGCTCTGGAGCAGGTTTTCTTCAAGGATCTTGGTGTACTTAGCTGCATTCATCTTTCCCTCTATCAGGACTAGTCGCCCTGTTCCCGCTGCTGAAAAACATCCCCACATCATGATGCTGCCATGCTTCACTGTAGGGATGGTATTAGCCAGGTGATGAGCGGTGCCTATTTTCCTCCAGACGTGACGCTTGGTATTCAGGCCAAAAAGTTCAATTTTGGTTTCATCAGACCAGAGAATCTTGATTCTCATGGTTTGAGAGTCCTCTAGGTGCCTCTTGGCAAACTCCAAGGGGGCTGTGATGTGCCTTTTACTAAGGAGGGGCTTCCGTCTGGCCACTCTACCATAAAGGCCTGATTGGTGGATATGCTCTGTCAGAGTGACCCTCGGGTTCCTGCTCACCTCCCTGGCCAAGGCCTGTCTTCCCCGATTGCTCAGTTTGGCCGGGCGGCCAGGTCTAGGAAGATTCTTGGTGGTTCCAAACTTCTTCCATTTATGAATGATGGTGGCTACTGTGCTCTTTGGGACCTGTAAAGCTGCAGAGATTTTTCCGTCTACATAGGCGCATGCACAATGCGCATACAACCTCCTGTCTGTTAGATACAGGGGCGCGCACAAGCATGGATAAAAATATCAAGATTACATTGTGAAATAGGGATTAATATTTTTCCCAAAAATAAAACATATTTTTTCACGGAAGAGACACACGTTGTCCCTGGAATTCCGGGAAAGTGGGCTTGTTTTAAAGCATTCAGCTACCAGTAAAAACACGTTGGTCATATTTCCATGAGCAGGACATTATAAAACAAGGGAAAATATATGTAAACCTTGTTTATGTATAGCCTATGCTATGTTGTAACATATCACAAGTAGCTTATAGCCTACTCAAGCCTATAAAAAAACTCCACAAAGCAACACACTGAAAACAAATCCCCTGTCCCAGACAGTGCGTCCCCTCCCCCACTCAGGACATTAACTTTGCAAATTTGTAGACTATAGTGTTCGGCGCAATTGTCTAATTGTTTAACGACAATGGGGGGAAGCCTTGTAGACTGGACTTGGAACTGGACTTGTAACCGAAAGGTTGCAGGTTCGATTCCCAGGGAGGACACTGTCGTTGTACCCTTGAGCAAGGTACTTAACCTGAATTGCTTCAGTATATATCCAGCTGTATAAATGGAAAGATGTAATAAGACGTTGTGTAAGTCGCTCTGGATAAGAGTGTCTGCTAAATGCCTGTAATGTAATGTAATGTCAAAAGCAAAAATTGACAGACAGTTAAACAAAGCAAAACAGACGACAACAAAAAAAAAAACAGGCGGTAATGCAGTGATCAGCTCAGCTCTTCAGTGAGCATGACGTGACTACACCCTCTAAACAGGAACTACTGTATGAAATTGTTGTATATGTGTAGTCCGCAACTCAGTGCTTGCTATGATTATAATAGTGTTTAAACCATAATTTCATTAAAAATATGAAAAAATACATACATAAGGTTTAACTCCTGATTTTGCTTTAGACCCTGATCCTTTTTAATTTTTCCACCTCTTATAGAAAAATAATTCCACAATTATGACTTCCCATTATCATGTAACTTCAGAACATTGATAACTACTCTCCCTATTTAAATATAGCAATAATACTTTGAAGAGTGCCCATACATTTGGATAGCCCTCATCAACAGGTAATTACTTGCCAAGTAGCTATCCCACAATACCTTGCATTTGAATGCTTGTCTGCCCCCAAACTAATTTGCATCTGTATCTTGGAGGACTAATGGCAGATTAAAGGAATGTGTCAATACCCTCCCCCTATCTATCATGTGACTGTTTAACATCAGTGAAATGATTTAAGTTGGTAACTGAATGGGGCAGACTATTGCATACTTAGTTTGAGTCTTGAATAAGTTGAGGGAAAAGAGCTTAATTCACAAACATTATGGTTATACCACCCTAAGGCATTGTGAGAAGTCGGAAGTATCATCATAGAACATTAAGTGCAATTAAAAATTATTAAAAAGTATTATTAGCCTACCAATCAGCATTGTGGAAATGGTTTGTAAAAACAGGTCCAAGTAAAAAAATAAAAAATAAAAAACCCAGTAGTTATCCTGTAGGCATAAACGATTAAAAGTGATTATTTAAAAGGGCGTTTTACAAACAGTTTCTAGCTGTTCTGAGAAAATCGAAAATCAAGTAACCCGTGTTATACAGACATTTCTCATGTTTATAAAGCTAAATTTCACGAAATTAGTTGGGAAGTTGCTCTATCCACTGTGCCCACTTAGTGATTGTAAAAACGTTTCATCGCTTGCGAAAGCATCGCCCTTTCTAGTTGTACTGTAGGCCAATAAAACAGCAGGGTGCTAGACCAGACTGTTCACAAGCTTCATCTTGCCACAGTCCCAGACAATAAACTGCGTTATCTTCGATTGTATCAGGGGATACCTGCATTAATTTGTTTATACACGGTTTTTAAACACTGCTGTGCAGACGTATCAACCATGTTATGACCCTCGTTTACGAATGTTTCAACTTTGTTTCGGAGAAATCATGTTTTTTTGTTAGTTTGTGTTAGGAACCGGCTTCTTTCCAAATAATCCAAGTCAGGACAATGCAGGAACTCTCTCAACACAACAAACACTTTACTAGAGAAAGTAAAAGTTTATTGCAAATCACACTGGCCAGCAGGAAGATCACCAAGACACAGCACAAATTGCGTCCAGCCACTTTTGATGCACTGGTCATCCAGACAAGCTTATATACCCTCGGAGGCCTTGAGTTTGATGCAAATGTTTACATTGTCTGTGAGAGCACGTCTCCCAAATGTTCCCAAATAACATGCTTTTGTTCATCAACAACCCATGCCATTAGTCATGCCTGATAATTTATGGAACCTAGATGTCTGGTCAGGGAGGGCAGAGGCCTGTCCAAAGATCAGCCCTCACCTGCTACACCAAATCATTGATCAACACACACACACACACACATGCATAATTACTCTTATAGGACAAAACTCAGAACCCACCATTTGGTATTTCAAATAGTACAGTATCCATGATGCTCAGTGCCTGTACATCGTTCCACTCCACAGAAGAAAAAAAAAAAAAAGGCTCATTTCGGACAACAGAAGAAGAACAGCCTTTTCTGTCTTTAAAAAGGAATACTTTGACTTCCGGTTGGCTACAGATCAAGATGGCAGTCTGAACGTACGGCTCCCGTAGGTTGGCGAATTTAAAACCCTCAAAAACTAAATTCAGTGGCAAAAAAGTTGATTTTATATAAACATGAAGGGGGCGAACAAAGTTAAAGGTAAAGGGACAGTGGACAAACTGGGGAAAGACTTAAATCGAACGGATCCAACCGAAGGCGATGTGCGGGGAGAAGAGAGCCAACATGGCGATGCCTCAGCTACGGGAACAGTAGGTTTACATACGGGTTTTGAAACCATAAGTAAACAGATTAGCGAACTTAAATCAGAACTTAAACAAGACCTTAAAATGTTCAAGGAGGAAATCAAACGTGATATGAGAGCAGAGTTCGTTGAATTCAAACAGGACGTTAATCAACAGCTTGCGACTAACATGTTAGCCATGCAGGAACAGAATGTTAAAATGGACGAGATGAAGACGCGGATTGACCAACTAGAAACATGGAGTACAGAGGCTAACGTAGCTCTTGAATATGCGATACAGGATCAACAGAAATTAGAGGAAAAATTGAATGATTTAGAATCAAGAGCCAGGCGAAATAATATGCGTATTCATGGTGTACCAGAGGGCTCAGAGGGCGATTCAGTGATGGAGTTTGTGGACAAATTGTTTCGGACTGAGCTTAAACTTTCCAGTGACGTTGATCTACAGATACAACGCGCCCATCGGTCCCTGGCACAAAAACCAAACCCCAATTCGCCTCCGAGGTCAATTATAGTTAACTTTCAGCAATACACTACCAAGGAGTTGGTTATTCAAAAAGCATGGCGACAGAAAATCACAGTCGGAGGGAAGCCGCTCTACTTTGATCATGACTATACAGCAACGGTGCTGCAACAGCGCAAGGCGTACTTCAACATTAAAAAGTCACTCAAAGAAAAAGGCATCCGGTTCCAGACGCCTTTCAATAAGATGCGGATTCACTGGGACAACGGTATGCAGGTATACACCAGTGCATGGGAAGCAGCACAGGAGCTCAGGCGGAGGGGGTGCAGCGTGGAAGTAACAGAGAGGCCGATGGACAGGGGAGGCCAGCTTGAGCGGCTTCAGCGGAGCGCACCGTGGCAACGAGTGAGATCACAATCAGGTTTGGATCCGACCAGACGGGCAAAAGAACGCTTACGTGAATTTCAGAGACAGACACCGGAATGAACAGTAGCCTAATGTTTATATTGCCAACTGATGTTTAAAATACTGCCCTTTACATATGTAAGTTGATTGTTTATTCGCTGACTGATGGGGGGAATGGGGTTCAGTACTGCCAACGGACATTAACACCAAGCAGGCTAAGTGACGAATAGCCTGTAGCGAACTATTCAAGAGGGGGCCCTTTCTTAGTGGGAGGCCTATCCCCCCCCTCTCCTCAAACCTGGAGAAAGTTCTTCAGACTTTGGAGGTCTTTTCATTTTATGGTTCCAACGGTGATATGGTTCTAATATCCCGTTTTAAGTTGGTTGAGTTTAAATTATTTATTTCTAAAGTTTTTATAGTTAGCTTGTGGGAGTATAACAATGTAAAATATTTACAGTCTAGTAATGATGCAACATGAACAGCTAAAGCTAATGTCCTTAAATGTAAATGGATTAGGAAATGCAATTAAGAGAACAAAGGTGATGGCCAAATTGAAAAGGGAAAAGGTACATATAATTTTTATGCAGGAAACCCACCTTTCAAGACAAGAACATGAAAAATTAAAACGATTCGGATATAAAAATATTTATTATAATGAATATCAGCAAAGTCACAGAAGAGGGGTTGCCATACTTATTTCTAATAAGATTAAATTTGAATTAAATAAAGAAATAAAAGATAAGGAGGGCCGATACATTATTGTAAAGGCAAAGATTGAAGACAATACAGTAACCTTAATAAATGTATACGCACCTCCTGACAGCGACAAACAATTTTTTAAATCATTATTTGATGTAATTGCATTGGAAGCTGAGGGTATTTGCATATGTGGTGGAGACTTTAACGTAGCATTAAATCAAGATTTAGACACAACTAGCCTAAAGAAAAATAAGAATAAGACCAAATTAACAAGATTAATTAATACAGCCTGGGAAGATATTGGTTTTTTTGATGCTTGGAGATATGCTCATCCATTTGACAGAAATTATACTCATTATTCGGCCCCACATTCAACATACTCTAGGATAGATTATTTTTTCATGCAAAAAAGAGACTGTTATAGGATGAAGGAATGTAGAATTGGGGTATCCGATGTGTCTGATCACAGTGCACTGTATTTGACAGTTCAGCTAGAGGGAAGGAAGATGAATACACTGTGGAGGTTGAATGTGGGTATTTTAAATAACAAAGCAACGGTTGAACAGATTAAACTAGAAATAAAAGAATATTTGGAGCTAAATAATAATGGGGAAGTAGATCCCTCTATATTATGGGACTCATTGAAGGTGGTGATACGTGGTAAATTGATTGCTCTATCAGCATTAAATAAAAAGAAGAGAATGGCAGAATATAATAAACTAATGTTAGATTTATCAAATATAGAACAGCAACACAAAAGTAACAGGGATCCAAAATTATTAGTACATATAAAACAATTAAGGACTCAGATTAATTGCATATTAGAGCAAGAAATTGAGAAAAAAGCACGATTTACGAAGCAGACATATTATGAATCGGGTCCCAAAGCAACCAAATTACTTGCTCGCCGTCTACGAAAACAGCAAGTTGACAGTACCATTTATAAAATAAGGGATCCAGAAACAAAACAATTAAGATATCTTCCAGAAGAAATAGAAACCATATTCTTAAACTACTACAAACAATTATATACAGAAACCTCCACAACTAAAGTGGAAGAAATGAAAAACGTTCTTGGGGAATTAGATTTACCTAGCATTGGTAGAAAACATAACGATACTATTACAGCAGCAATTACATTAGAAGAAATTACGAACGCAATTGGCAACTCAAAATCAAATAAAACCCCAGGAAGTGATGGATATCCATCAGAATGGTATAAAGTCTTCAAAGAGGAGCTATCTCCACTCTTGTTGAAAACATTCAATTGGATTAAAGACAAAAATAAAATCCCTCCATCATGGAAGGAGGCAATCATTGCAGTAATCCCAAAAGAGGGGAAAGATAAGGAATATAGCAGTAATTATAGGCCTATCTCCATTTTAAATGTCGACTACAAATTTTATACTTCCATTATCGTTAAAAGATTCGAGAAACTTCTACCAGAATTAATAGATGAAGACCAAACGGGATTTATTAAAAATCGACAAACACATGACAACATAAGAAGGACCTTACATTTGATAGATAAAATACAAGAGGAAAATAAAGCTACAGTATTATTAAGTTTAGATGCCGAAAAGGCTTTTGATAGGGTTAATTGGGAATTTCTGTATCAAACGTTAGAAAGATTTGGCTTTAATAAACAATCAGTTGAATGTATTAGAACACTTTATCAACAACCAACGGCTAGAATAAAAGTGAATGGATCACTATCTTCGACATTTACGTTGGAAAGGGGTACTAGACAAGGCTGTTGCCTTAGCCCCACACTATTTGCATTGTATATTGAACCACTGGCTCAGGCAATTCGTCAAAATGAAGGACTACAAGGCATTAAAATAGGGTCAAAAGATCATTTAATTAGTCTATTTGCAGATGATGTTATGATCTATTTAACTGATCCTGAAACCTCTCTTCCTATATTGATGGAAATTATAGAGGACTTTAACTGTTATGCAGGCTATAAACTAAATATTGCTAAGACACAATTACTATCATTTAATTATAGTCCTTCAGCTGAAATCAAACTTAGATATAATTTAAGGTGGGACATGGAATTAATAAGATATTTAGGGGTAAATATTGTAAAAAATCAAAGTAAGTTATACGAGGTGAACTATAACCCGCTAATACAAAACATTAGAAAAGATATTGAGAGATGGTCCACCTATCCATTAGATTTTGGTGGTAGAATTAAGGTAATTAAAATGAATATTGTACCAAGACTGCTTTATTTATTCCAAGCTCTACCATTGGAGGTCCCAAAGGATCAGTTCACAGCCTGGGACAAGCTTCTCTCGCGATTTATTTGGGACGGAAAGAGACCCAGAATAAGATACACAACACTTCAGTTGGCTAAGAATAAAGGAGGAATGGCGCTCCCTAACCTTAAAAATTACTTTTATGCAGCACAGTTTAGACCGCTATTCTGTTGGTGTAAGGACAATTATTTTGCTAGGTGGAAAGAAATTGAAACCTATGTTGAGGGATACCAAATACAATCCGTTTTAGGTGAGAAAGAAATTCCCCCTTTCCTTGAAAGTAAGATAGATTCAATAACCTCTGGTACATTAGATATGTGGTTTAATTTTGTTAGGCAACTCAAATTAAAGAAAGACCAAAAAGTACTTAGATGGATAGCTTATGACACTCAATTCAAACCAGGAGTAAATGATGCCACATTCAAGCAATGGACAATAAAAGGTATTACAGCCATAGCTACAGTAATGGAAAACAAGGATCTACAGAGTTTCCAAACACTAAAAGAGAAGTTTTCTCTTCAAAATCGGGATCTGTTTAGGTATATAAAAGTCAGAGATTATTACAATAAGGAAGTAAAGGTGGAAACTCAGCAAGAGACAAATGCGGTGATAAAAGTCTTGATAGATGCATATAGACCTAATAGTAATTGTACCAAAGTAATCTCTAGGTTTTATGAAAGTCTTATGGAGTGTAAAGGGAATTCAACATTATATTTAAAATCAAAATGGGAAAACGAATTAAATATGGAAATCTCATCGGAAGAATGGTACAATATGTGTGAAACCCAACATACTTCCACAAGTTCGCTCCAATGGAGGGTGTTTAATTGGAAAAATTTGGTCCGTTTTTTTATAACCCCTAAAATTCAAAGTAAAGCATCTTCAACACATCAATCTTGCTGGAGACAATGCGGGTGTTTAGAAGCTCACCACACACATATTTTTTGGAGTTGTAAAAAATTGAAATCATTTTGGGAAGTTATACATTCAGTCCTGATTAAAGTGTTGGGATACAAGATCCCGTTTACATGCATGGTCTTGTACTTAGGCCATATTACAACAGTAATTTTAGAGAGTGATCGATTCTTGGTTAAGATACTCCTTTCAGCAGCGAGAAAAGTCATAACTAGAAGATGGTATAAACCTGAACCTCCTCAGCAAAACCAGTGGTTAGATGCTGTACAGGAAATCTGGACAATGGAAAGACTGACTGCTATGTTGGGTTTGAGGGAAGAATTATTTAGGAAAAGATGGCAGAAGTGGATACTTTATCAAGAGAAAATATAAGGACACTGGCGGATATTTTGAATAGACATTGTAAGGGTAAGATGATTACTAGAACTCCTCCCACAAGCTATATATCTTTTATTTTACTTGTTTTATTTTTGTTTTAAAAGTTCTTTAATTTCCCCTTTTTTTTATTTTATTTTTGTTTTGTTTTTCTTTTCTTTTTCTTTTCTTTTTTTTTTTACATGATGACATTTGTATTTTGATTCTCGGCAAGATGTATCTGCAATACCTTGAAAATCCAATAAAGAATAAAGTGATTAAAAAAAAAGGAATACTTTATAAAATTAAAGCATCAGTATTATGTTTGATTGTAACTTTGTCATCACAGAGACCGATAAAGTATGATATCTATCATTAAAACCATATCAAAGACAGACATGTTTGAACACGCAAAAGTTTTTTTTGGAACTCGAACATTTACGAGTCAAAGCTATTTATTTTGTGTGGTGGGCTCTGGAGGTCTAACTAGTCCCTATATTTGAATTTAGAAATTTAGGTGAATAGATTTGATATTCAGGAATGTGATTCTGGTATTAACTAAATTTTGACCAGATAGTGGTTTTATTACGTCTTTTGGCTCTCCTGTACAATGGTCGAATGCGAGACATGTATCTGCAGTCTGCGCCGGGTCACATTTTCAAGTGCCTCACTACACGGTCTGTACACCCCCTCTCCTCTATTGACGCCGACTCCTTCCTGATGGCCTTTAGGAGATTCATTGCCCGTCTAGGTACACCTGCCGAATTGTTCTCTGACCAGGGGACAAATTTCAGGGGAGGAGAGAGAGAGCTTTGGGAGGCCTTCGTGGCAGCTCTCCAAACAGAGGATTGCTTTCCATTTTAACCCCCCTGCAGCCCCACACTTTGGAGGTGTATGGGAGTGCAAAATATGATCTGACAAGACTGCCCTGTACACCACCGTTGGGGGCACAGTCTGTCCCGGAGGAAGTCCTGCTGACCACACTACTTAAAGTGGAATGGGTGCTCAACTGTAAGCCGTTACGTATCCTCCAGTATCAATGACCTTGATCCTGTGACACCTTTCTCCCTTCTGATGGGAGCGGCCAAATGGATCTCTACCTCAGCTGGTATACCCTGACACTGAGCTCCTGAGTTGTCATCGCTGGAGGCACTCACAGGTGCTGGCGGACCGTTTCTGGTCCAGCTTCATTCGTGTCTACCTGCCCACTTTACAAGCCCACCAGAAGTGGCACAACTCTCCAGCTGACCTGGCTGAGGACTCTGTGGTGATGATGGTCGAACCCCAGCTGCCTAGAGCCTTCAAGACCGACACCAGTCCCGATGGTCACATCAGATCCACTGACGTGAGGATCAGGGACAAAGGGTGCGTCCCAAATGCAGCCTCCCTTCCTCCACTACCACCTCCTCTACTCCGTGCCCCGGAAACCGATCTTTGGTTCCTCCCTCCCTCCACTGTCACAATAGTGGAGAAGACAAGCTAAGCGGTTTCAAACTCTGCTTCTCCTCCTCTCCGAAGAAGCATGCATCCATGTATCCTACTGCGGAAGTTTTTTCACATTTTTGGGTGACATCATCTTGCTCACGCTCATAAAGATTTAAGAAAAGGCAACAGAGATGCGTAGCTATGCCTTATATGAATTTCCCCAAGATAATGATGCCCCAATGCAAGATATTTAGCCTAAATTGTGTGCTTCAGTAGGTTATTAACACACAAAGGACATGGCATCCTACAACGGATAACAAAATGGCAGTCCGTTTTTGTGGTTCATATCCTACATAAAAATCTGGCAATTTAAGTCGGGGAAACAACTTTATTTATTTGCTTGCACATTAACATTGCTTATTAACGAACATGACTATACATAAATATAGCCAAAGCATGACAGCTACCATTTCAGTATGTGAATATGCATTAATTAATTTATTCAACCATTCCAAAGGACATTTTCAAATTTGATCTAATGTTGCCGATTACATGTTAATTAGCGTCTCGACGCGAACCGCAATACAGGCTATGTTTGCACTGTCCATGCAACTAGGTTACTTGCACTTGTAACTTAAAATATATTTTGCAGCTTTAAATGGGCTGACTATGTGGAAGATCTGTGATTGGCTTTGGGAATATTTGTGGGCTCTGCGTCAGTCAAAATTATGATAGGGCAACTTTATCAATAGTCGACGGCGATTTTGATGACGGTGAAGCAGATTTGCTGTCCCAATTTTTTCCCCAGTTCTTTTCCTCCACATACTTCCAGGTAGTAGAGGAGTGGTAGTGGGGGAGTGGAGGAAGGGAGGTGGGGAGTGAAGAATATTGGGACACACCCCCTGTGTACACTAGACGAGTGGCCAGGCTGGTAGTACTCCCAGCTCTTCCCCTCGATCAAGATGAGGACAGTAATGCGCCCTCACCATGAGACATTGGTGCCTTTGTGTTTGAGAAAATGTATTTGTATTTAGTAAATGTATTTCATACTCAGCTGTAGAAAATGGCCCAATGTGCAACGCCCTCAGTTATTTTAGTTATAGTTTGCTTGATAAACGTTATCAGTGATATTATCAGAGAATATATTATCATCGATTATGTTGATACACTGATATGCTGAGTTTTAGTTATCTTGCATCTGATTGGCTAAAGTGTGCACGCACAGACGTGTGGGGAATAGTTACTTAGATGTGTTTAATTCGGAGCTGAAGAAGAACATAATGTGGCTGTATTCCATTCTCAGTTCTACCAAATAATTGGTAGTTTCAGTTTGCATTATTGTTAGGACTTGTGTGTAAATGACAAAACGTAAGTGCTGCATCTTGATTATATTTCCACTTGTGTTCTTACTTTGCTATTTTAATGAGAATAGCCTGTGGATAGTACAAACCATTTTAAGCTAATGTAACGGCTAGCTTGGCATAGACCTATACAGTGTATTTCAGTTCAACTCGTGTACATTATTTAAGTATCTGAACTTATGTCGGAGCCACATAAACCAAAGTCCAACAATAAATCCCAGTGACCATCCCATTGTGTCATCATTCCATGTTCTAACAGACATCTGAGGGCGAATGCAAAGTCATTATAGGCTGCATTTGATGAGAGAGGGGGTAGGGACAGAGGAGATTGGCAGACTCAGGATTGGAACAGCACAGGTGGAAAAACTACATTAGGCAAAGCTATACATCCCACCCCCCTTCCAAAATGTATACATTTAGGTACTTGGTATTATCTGGTCCAAGGCTGCATTTGCTGCTTTTTCAACAGCTAGTTAGTTTAATTGATAAGTTTGATTTAAAGACCAGCACAGTCTGATTTGTTTGGAGATATATATGAGACATCTAATTCCAAAAAGAATCCTACTAGAGGTGGTTTCAGACAGTTTTGAAGAGAACCGGGTATGTTTTGTCTATTCCAGTTGGAAAATGGAAATTGGAAAAGGGGACCAAACCATGGTATACCCTATATGCCCATGCTTCACCCATCTCCTCATCTCCTCGCCATCTCCAGATATTGTTTGTGAATTTTCTTGAAAAAGGACATGCTGATATTCTAAAATTGTGAGGGGGGTGGGGGGGGGGGTGTATACAATAAAATGTCAGTTTTTCTGTCTTTCTCTCTTTGTGGACAGCAGGTCTTGTGGGTGAGAATGCCCTGCCCATTCCAGACAGCAATATGGGTAACCGGATGCTGCAGCGCATGGGCTGGTCTCCTGGCATGGGCTTGGGGCCAGAGGGCAAAGGTGTCACTGAGCCGATCCGTACCCTGCAGAGGCCCAAGAGAGCCGGGCTGGGGTTCAACTAAACCCCCTTTCCACTGCGCTCCACAGACGCACACACCCCCGCTCCGCTGCTCTTGACTGACTGTTGTATCAGACCTGTGCGCTGGCCAAAATGGTGTATGATTAAACATATCCATGCACAGAAAAGACAACACATGGATTAGTCCACAATCAAGATATAATTATAATTCTGTCCACCTCGTTAATTTGTCAAAGCTGTTACCTGTCCTGCTACAGCCTGAATAATCCCATACACAGTGTGGAGAAGAAAAAAAAATATATATATGAAAAGGTTACAGGTTTAATACTGGACTTAATATCTCCGTATGAGGGCTTTTCCCACTGTAAATAGTGGCTGGAGAATATTATAAGTGGGATTCAATGAAAAGCACCTTAAGGGTTTAAGGGCATATGCAATGTAATCAGAAAACAGTAAAAGGTGTGGTCTGAAAATAATGATGTCCAGGCTGGAGATGGGAGCCTTTTTTAAGGGAAAGTAGGTTAGAATTGCCACTGTTTTAATACACTGAATATAATAGTAATTGAGGAATCATCATACATGATTTATGCAACATTTTAGGGATAAATCGATTAATGTTCTCATTTTCAACTCTCTATTTGAGGCATATGGTATCAAGAAAATAATTTGTATGTTATACCGAATAGGAGGGACATTGGCAATTAAAAGTTGCTTTGTCAAAATTAGTTTTTCATAAAAAATGCAGTGAAATACATTTCAAGTGTTAACAGTACAATTTACCAATATAATGTTATTGGATTAGTGTTGGTATTTGGTGGCAGTCTATAGAGTTAAGTTTTTTTTTTGCAGATGTCATGAATGCATGTACTGTACCTTGCACCTTGTTAAAAGGATAGCGTTACAGTAACTGCTTTCTGAAAAAGACCACAAAATGCATTGCAGCATAGGCAACCTTGTCACTCTGTAAGTTGCTTTTATTGTTTGTTGGATGTCGGTGGAGCAAAAGTGGCTCAAGCATTCTGTCATGCCTTGTGACGGTGAATAATAATAAACTTTTTTTCTCCATCAAACACAGGTTGTTTGCCTATAAAATTAAAGCACAGCAGGCCGTACACCTGCTCTAGTAATTGCAACAGCAATTATTATCAAATAATATTTATTTGTCAAAATGCTTTTGTGTCAGTAATAAGTGAGAACACTTTAAAGCTAATGTAGGACAAAAACTGAAAGCATTTTGGTTCATGACAACCAGAGATGTGCACCTCTGCACAGCTGTGGGGAGTGACCACCTCTGCTCAAAGTCAAGTGAACAACTGATTAAAATAGAAGGGCATTGAAACTTGTCTAGAATCCAACACTTGCACATAACATGAGTCACAAATATGGCCCAATTGTTCATTATTCCTTTTCAGTTAAGTTTTTCACTAATCGCATTCCACTGTACTACATAGAGGAGATCAACTCCAGTTGTTGGGGACCAAAATGTTTTCTGATTTCTTCTTATACATTTGTTGAAGTGTACTCACTTATTACTGATATAACAGCAACATTTATAATTTATGATTTATTAGCATTTCATAAAGATATTAGGCAATTATGGTTGATTGGTATAATTATGAAGAAAAACAAGTCATCATATGAAATGTATACGTGGCACAAGATTCACGAAACAGCATAGATAATCAGGTTAGGAACAGAGGTTGAGGTTTTGCGTAGCAAACGTGGCAGGTGTTTTCATTTTGTCCACCCCCTGTAGATCCAATGAGGAAATATTGAAGAGTGAGAGACAAGTGACATTAAGTGACATTATTGCAGTAAGCACATAATGTAGGCTGGCTATCCTAGCTACACTCAATAATAAAAAAATCTGAACCAAAAGTGTGCACTACCAGTGATTGAGGGAATAACTCAACTCAGAAGGCATCTATGGCTGATGTCATCACGGAGGGAACGCTGTCATTGCTGTTTGCCGCTCCTCTGTCATTTAATTATTTTACACACCTTAAAAATAATAGCAGTACAACATCAGTAACCTAGTAGTGATATTTCTGCATGGCAAATAATTTACTTGTAGTGTAATAAAAAAACAACAGACCCAACTGTGATGACATGCACGCTGCTTGTTCTGAGTAATTGACTCATTCATTGAAAGGGGCGTGTTCAAAATAATAGCAGTGTGGAGTTTAATTAAAGAATTCATTCATTCTGTGAAAAAACAGGTGTCGTTAATTGTCCTTTATTAAGAAAGAAGGGAAGCAAATGTTTCACACATTGTTATAAAATATATTTCCTTCTGAATTGCTAAGTAAAATGGGCCGTTCCAAACATTGTTCGGAGGAACAGTGTAATTTGATTAAAAAGTTGATTGGAGAGGGGAAAACTATAAAGAAGTGCAGCAAATTATAGGATGCTCAGCTAAAAAGATCTCAAATGCTTTAAAATGGCAACAAAAACCAGAAACACATGGAAGAAAACGAGCAACTACTGTAAAACGGATCGAAGAAGAGATTATATTGCCGTATGCCGAAGAGGAAATGCCCCTGAAATGGGTGTTTCAACAAGACAACGACCCCAAACATACGAGTAAGCGAGCAACATCTTGGTTCCAGACAAAAAGGATTGAGGTAATAGAGTGGCCAGCTCAATCCCCCAACCTCAACCCCATTGAAAACTTGTGGGGTGACATTAAAAATGCAGTTTCTGAAGCAAAACCCAAAAATTCACAGGAACTGTGGAATGTAGTTCGTTCATCCTGGGCTGAAATACCTGTTTCTAGGTGCCAGAAGTTGGTTGACTCGATGCCACGCAGATGCGCAGCAGTTATCAAAAACAATGGTTATGCAACTAAATATTAGTTCAGTAATTTAAAGTGAAGTAAAATCTTTAAAAATTTCTTCAGTTTATATAGTAAGTGTTTGAGTTTGAAGAGAAAAATGTCGATGCTGCTATTTTTTTGAACAGATTAATATTCATTTTCTTTGCTTCCTGTAAAAGAATAACGCAGACTTGATCAAATTTGTTAATGCTTTGATTTGGGATTGAATGTGTAATGTTTTTGAAATAAACATTTGAAATATGGAACTAAAAGCTATTAAAAATATTTGCACCACTTTTTTTAACGCACTGCTATTTATTTGAATACAACTGTATGTTTAGTTTTTATGTAGGCATTTTTATAAATTTTTGTAGACAAGTTTTATCCTGTTTTATACAGTCGTGTTTGTGTTTTCTTCTGTACTGCATGTGTTGATCTGGGACATTAGATCCACTTGCTATTATCTGGAATATACCTGGCCGCGTCCTTCCATGACAGTCTTCTCCGCTGTCTCTGTGCCTTTTCGCTGCTGTTGCTGTGGGGATTTATAAATTAACCCTTTCCAGCCGGACCGCTCTAATTTCGGATTAATTGTTCCGATGGTGTGACGTTTAATATCTCTGCCGTCCAATCACGGATTTTTTTTGTTGAAAAATGCTCATTAAAGATGACAAAATAAGCTACAATGACATCTAACTGGTTGGTGAGCTTAGTGGGCGGGGATTGCTTTCTTGACCGCTAGATAAAAGTGCCCGTAAAACACGGAAGTCTCCATTTGCCTCACCGCGGACGAAGTTACCACATCGGACAAGAGACCATCGTTTGAAGACTTAACGGCGACTGAAGAAACCCCAGTAAGCTAGGTAGGTAAAAAAGCATTTAAAGATAATAATTAACCATAAATATTACTTCAGAAACGGTTTTATTTTGAATAAAATCATGTTTTTGTACCGCAGGCTTTCTCAGATTATAGTTTAGAATTCGAACAAAAACATGAACATTCGTGTAAAAGCTATCACGTTTGCTTCGTGTTATTCTTCCCCCAACTTGTGAAAAAGTCTGTCATATAATGAATAAGTGAAGTGATAACGTTAGATATTTTTCGTATTTAGTGTAGACTTTGATAACTAAATAATAGCTAACTAAAGCTAAAACCAGTAATGTAGTCTAGCAGCGAGCTCTGTGTCTCGGCGCAAACACAAGTCCTTTGTCCTGGTAACTTTTAACGTTAGCTCTGCTGTCAGTCTGGCTAGCTTTCTAAAAGTTGAATAGTTGAGTTATACTCAACTATTAGTCTTATCAATAGCAAGTACTAATTATCTAGCTAGTGTTTTAACATAACGTTATGCCTAAATCTGAAGGTAACTAATTGCCCTGTCTAAAATGGAGAAGAGAACTAAACGGCAAAGTTTTTTTTTTTTTTTTTGGACTCACGTTTCTGACATGAGCAAGATAAGCCTGTTTAGACACATATGACAAAAATACATCATCCAGTTGAGCCAATGTCACTGATGATTTATGTCTGTTCATTCAAAACGTTATTTTACATTGATGGACATTATGCCAAGTAGTCTAACTTGTGATATTGTTGAGCTTTTTATCGAACGTTATTCTGGAGCATAAAGTGTTTTCTGTAAAATGTCATTCTCACTATACAGCTCTTTAATGACTCAGAAATAGTTCTATATGTTATGGATTAATGAAATGGCAACTGATAATATTATTTATCTATTACAGTGATGGATGGACATTATGCTTGTGTCCAGAATAGCTATTTTATCTATTCCTGACATAAGCATAAATCGTTTGCTGTAAAGATGTTATTATTGTAAGTATACAGCCCTTCAATGACTCGGAAATGGTTTTATATGATATGTTATGGATTAATGAAATGGTAAATGATTACATATTTATGTATTGCAGCAAAGGATGGACATTTAGCCATCTGATACAGTCCCTGAAGAGAAGGAGGGTGCTGAGGGTCATTGCAGAGCACGACATGCACTTACTGTTATCTTCTTGATTCTTGAATATATTTAAGGTATTTATGCTTGACTATAGATTTGTCTGCTGTACCTGTACTAATACATTAATGATTTTACTGTAAATAAATCCAATGTATTAATTTTACAGGCATCTAAACTGATATTTGCCATGGGTTGTATCTTGTTTTTATTTGTTTTGCAATGTTATCCATTTACTTAGTTCATCCATTCACTATGTTAAACATTTGTTAACATTTTTGTTAAAATAAAGTGTTTCATTGAACCCATAAATTGTATATTTCAGTGTTTGTGTCTTTCAATTTTGCTATATATATATATATAGGCGGCACGGTGGTACAGTGGTTAGCACTGTCGCCTTACAGCAAGAAGGTACCGAGTTCGAATCCCGGCCGAGGGCCTTTCTGTGGAGTTTGCATGTTCTCCCCGTGTCAGCGTGGGTTTCCTCCGGGTACTCCGGTTTCCTCCCACAGTCCAAAAACATGCAGGTTAGGCTAATTGGAGACTCTAAATTGCCCATAGGTATGAATGAATGAGTGAGTGAATGGTGTGAGTGCTCTGTGATGGATTGGCGGCCTGTCCAGGGTGTATTCCTGCCTCTCGCCCAATGCATGCTGGGATAGGCTCCAGCACCCCTGTACCCTGAATAGGAATAAGCTGGTTGATGGGTGATGATGATATATATATATATATATATACACATACTCAAGTGGCCGATTAGGATAATGGATAAGTGGTAATGTGAAATGTCAATGAACCTAAAATTCTAATAAAAATGTTTTTTTAGCCTTTTCCCATACATCACTAAGTGGTTATAACTTTTGAGCAGTAGAAGATACATCTCTTCTGATTTGTACTCTATATCACTGACAAAATAGTGAAGATACCACACAGTTTGTCTCCCTCTATCTTGAACATGAAATGTTTAAAAACCTAGGTTTCTCATGGAGAATAGCCATTTAGAAAGTTTTGTATGATTATTTATTTTGTGAATTGTTTTAGTAATTGATGATACTGTGTTAAAGTAAGCATATTATTGTATATTAATGGATATGAATGGAAAGCTCCAGTTATCCTGTTTAAAATGGTATATTATCTTTAGGGGTGTGACATAATATGATCACACCTCAAACAGTTTTCCATACGCACGTCATATTTTCAGTGAACCTAACATTCTAAAGCGTTTTTTTAGCCTTTTCTTACCCATCACTGAAGCGGTTATAACTTTTGAGCAGTAGAAGATGCATCTCTTCTGATTTGTACTCTATATCACTTCCAAAATAGTGAAGATACCACACAGTTTGTCTCCCTCGATCTTGAACATGAAATGTTTAAAAACCTAGGTTTCGCATGGAGAATAGCCATTTAGAAAGTTTTGTATGATTATTTATTTTGTGAATTGTTTCAATAATTGATGATATTGTGTTAAAGTAAGCATATTATTGTATATTAATGGATATATATGGAAAGCCCCAGTTATCCTGTTTAAAATAGTATTTTAAGGTTAGGGGTTGTGATGTAATATGATCAATCCATAAACATTTTTGCATATGCACATCATATTGTCAATAAACCAACATTCTAAAGCGTTTTTTAACCCTTTTCGCACCCATAACTGAAGTGATTATAACTTTTGAACGGTAGATGATAGCTCTATTCTGATTTTTATTATATTTCACTCACAAAATGGTGAAGATACCATACACTCTAGGTTTTCCTATATCTTAAACATGAAATGGGTAAAAATGTAGGTTTCTCATTAGAAAATAGCCATTTAGAACATTTTAGAACATTTTATAAATTTAGTTGTTGAATGTCTTTCCATAATTGATGATATTGCCATTAAGTAATCCTATTGTTTTTTATATCAATTGAAAGCCCCAGTTATCCTGTTTACAATGGTAAATAAAGTTTAGGTATCTGATGTAATATTATCACACCACAAACATTTTTGCAACGCATGTTAAGAAATAGAATGGAATAGAATGTTCACAAAATATTCGCTTAGGCTGGAAAGGGTTAATTTATATCTGTACATTGTCTGTGTCAGGCAAGTAGGCAGTAATGTAATCTCTTTTTTAAGATAAAGAATTCATAGTCTTAGAATGTGACTTTGTAAATAAGAAAATAAATAAACAGAATAAGGCAAAACATTTGCACATTAAAATAATAATAAATAAGTAAATAAGAGTAAAGAACATATAATGACAGAGTACATGTAAAATTACATTTTGGCAGCTTAAACCCAAGTAATTGGTTGTAACAACAAGAAAATAATGCCTTTCTGTTTCCACCTATGAAATGTTTTGTCCATTTTATCATTAATTCATATACATGTATATATTTGTAATCATGTATAAGTACTTGTACATCTACATATACATGCAGATGTATATTGAAAAACACATGAAGATATTTTTACAAGCACCTCTATATATTCTCAAACATACACATATATATACTATATACAGTATATATACATATTTGTACCCACATATCCCTCCATATACATTTAATTATACATTTAAATACACACTTTATTCATTCATATGACTGCAATATTCAATACATTTTCTCCATCTGTTATCAACAATGTGTTTTTGATCTCTATGTATGTTAATCTTCCCATAAGATACACTTTTGGTTTGCATATTTGACGCCAATTACATGTAATTGCTTTCAATGCAGTTGTTCTGAAAATTATTGCCAAATATTTATCTTTTTCTTCTACTAGTTGTGACGGAGTCATACCGAGAAGATATACCTAACGTAAAGTTGGAAATTTACTTTTATTACCATCTGAATTTCCTTGTGTGTTTTTTCCCAAAATTATTTTTATATTGGACAGAACCATAAAATATGAGATGGGTTGGCAAGGTAATCCCCACAGTTTACCCCACTTTGGGTTAATAGCATTATCATATTTTGCCTGTTGCACTGGTGTCATAAAGTACTGGAGCTGTATCTTCCAAGAGCATTCCTGCCAAAAAAGTGAATTTGTCGTTTTATGGGTATTAATATTCATTTTCCTCCATTCATCATCTGATATATCAATTTATAACTCCTTCCATTTTTTCTTTGTTGTTATTTCACCCTTTTTATTAGCATTTGAAAGGATTTTATAAATTGCTGAAATTTGGCCTTTATTTCTACTCACTTAGATTTAAAAAAATAGACTTGACTAGAGGGTGTAGGTCATTGATTGTTTCCCATATAGTTTCTAACTTGAAGGTAGCGTAAGAAATGGGAGTGGGGAATTTAGTATTTTTGGGAAAGTTTCTCAAAAGAAACAAATCCATCTTCATTCATAAATTGTCCAAAGAAAATAATGCCTTTCTGTTTCCACCTATGAAATGTTTTGTCTATTTTATTAGGTATGAATTCTGGGTCTCATTCTATCTCCCTCAGGGCTATCAGATCCTCATCAAGTTTTAATATTACACGTATTTTATTCCAAATTCTAAAGAGTTGTTCACCCAAATATTCTCTTGTCTTTTTTAAAGCATTTCTTCTTGTTCCTAAAGCTATGGTTGTGGGTTGATTCCCTATTAAATTTGTTTCAATAGATCTCCATTTAGATGTAGAGTTTTCTTGCATCCTGGTTACCTATACCTATAGACACTGCGGCCCTCCAGGACTGGAGTTTGACACCCCTGGTATATACTGATTGTGTTCATTAGCACTGGGAGGGATCTCTCAAAGTTACTAATTTACAGAATAATGTAATCAGCATATAAGGCTAACTTATGTGCCTGATCAGCTATTATTACATCCTCAATTTCTTTCTGTTGTCGTATACTCTCTGCTAAAGGTTCAATACTTACAGCAAATATTAAAGGAGACAGAGGGTCCCCTTGCCTAGTTCCTCTACGCAAATCAACTTAGTGATAACGTTCCATTGACTCTAACGAATGCTTTTGGCTTTTGGTACATAGCTTTCAGCCATTTAATAAATATATTATGGAAGCCAAAACCTTTACAAGATTCAAAAATATATGGCCTGAGGCAGGCACGTGCAGAGGATGTTAGAGGGGCAGGGGCCCAAATTCATAAAAGGGCACGCCGGCGATTTTTGCAAATAATTAAATAAATATATGCCTGGAATGAAGAGATTTTAAAATGTATGTATTCAGAGTTTTTCCTTGCAGGGAATATGGTTTTTGGCGGTACGTAGGCTATGCAAGTGCACGCAGCAAATTTCTGTTCCACAAATTTTACCGTAAATAGTTTTTGGAGTATATACAGGTGCAGCTCAAAAAATTTGAATATCGTGAAAAAGTTAAATATTTTTTGTCACTCATTTCAGAAAGTGAAACTCATATATTATATAGATTCATTACACATAGAGTGAAATATTTCAAGACTTTATTTCTTGTCATTTTGATGATTATGGCTTACAGCTAATGAAACCCAAAATTCAGTGTCTCAGAAAATTTGAATATTTTGCTTTAACATGTTTTTAAAGTATCATATTTAATATTTGGTCGCATATCCTTTGCATGCTGTTACTTCCTGAAGTCTGTGACCAATCAACATCAAAAGACTCTCGATATCTTATTTTCAGGTACTGTTACAAGCGATACTATAACCTCTCTGCATTTGAACTGATCTCTATGGGAATTTGGGGGTGAGACTAGATTCAGCTGTAAATTACACTGGTACAGTATGTAACACATGGCTGGCTAAATGGTTGTAAGTCATCAAGGGTCTGAGCTATCGAACGAGCCCCAAACCATCACTCTGTTGCCAGATATGGAGTAGATGTGGATGGATCACTGCAAGGGTTATTTCTCCTGACTCATTTTCCTATAGAACTCTATGGGGGAAAAAAGTCAGGAGAAACAACCCTTAAAGGGATCCATCCACATCTACTCCATATCTGGCCGCAGAGTGATGGTTTGGGGCTCGTTTGATACCTTAGACCCTTGATGACGTACAGCCATTTCGCCAGTCATGTGTTCCATACTGTACCAGCGTAATTTACAGCTGAATCTAGTCTTACCCCCCAATTCTCATAGAGATCAGTTCAAATCAGATCAGTTCATAATTAATTAAATCCTTTATCCTACAATTCTGAATGATAGTAAAAAAAAAAAAAAACGAACTCGCCATCATCATCAGCAGACAACAGAGACATGCTTATTTTAGGAACTATATTAACATGTATTAATGTTAGGCTAATGATTCCGAAATGACTCAAACGTCAAAGATTCCAAGTAAAATGAGTCGGGAACGTACATGATTCACAGTAGCTACTTGCTCCGTCTGGACCTCATAGCGCGTGTGTGGAATTTTGAAGCGAGCGAGCAGAGAACCATCTGCGAGCGTGGAGCTGTGAAGCGAGTGAGCAGAGAACGAATTTGGTTTGCTCTCGCTCTAAATTGGTTTGCTCTTGCTCGAAATGAGTTTCCTCTTGCTCGCTCGTTTTTTTTTTGAGAGTTTGGGGTCGGGGATGAGATACAGTGGCTGATGTCTACCCTTCTTTTGTTTGGTCACTGTAAATACCGGCCTTGACTTGTGTGATTAGCCATTTGATAGGGGAATCGCAGATTCTCATTTAACCGGAACCATTCTTACTTTCTGGAACTAAATAAACTCCATACCTCTGGCTTTCGATATGAATATCTTCAGATAAAAACCCCATTAAAAAAGGTAACACTGTAACTTACGAGCCGTTTTGCAGCCGAATGGACAGTAATTCTGTAGTTATTCTTATCTACTGTATTTTGGCACTTGTCCTCTGCACAAATCTCAGCCGGCTCAGGCAGGCTATGAACGGTTCACCTGTAATCATCATTCAAGCGAGCTATAACCGACAATTCCAATACAAACTAGTGACTTCTTCAATACGCTCCCGGACAGCGGCGTCAGTGCGGAGCGCATGTGTTGCATTATAAGAGCGAAGAAGTCTGTGGCGTCCATGTTCATTTTTCACTAGTTTGTATAGAAATATCGCCTATGGCTCGCTAAAAGTATGGATTACGGCTGAGATATGTGGAGAGGACAAATGCCAGAATATGTAAGAATGTTCAGAATTACGGAACTGGATTAAGTTACAGCGTTCGCTTTTTTACATAGAGCTCTGTCTGAAGATAATCATATCTGAAGATATTCAGAGGTCCAGATGGAGCAAAGTAGCTACTGTTGTTTGCTGTGAAACCTGCCTGGTTTGTAATGTTACTCTGGTAAATTTGAGTTTTTGCACTCAATCTGTCTGTTAGTCAAGCTGTGTCCGAATCTACTGAGTCCTCCTGTGTACTAAATAAGATAGGCTAACGTTACTGCTTACAGCGTACTGTTTAGTGACATATAGTAGCCTATGCGAAAAAAATACAATTATCAGGGAAAACCTAAGCATAATAAGTATATCATTTGCGGATTTAAAGTACACTAAGTTCGCCTACTTAACAACTTTCTCAGCTAGCATATTCAATAGTAGGCGTTGATTCAGACCGATTCTGACACATCCTTTGTTTAGCAGAAACCAAGTTAGCTAAGAGTTACGTCCAAATAATGTATCATTTGCAAGCATTTTCATTGTGATATTCTTATCTGTTTGTCTTTGTTTAACGCTGCGTTCTCACAGCGAGCAACTGGTCGCTGGGTCGGTCAATTCTACTAGGCTGGGGGCGGGGCAAGAGCTTCCCGTTGTGTCATCCAAATCAGTTCGTGCAGCTACAATTTTTTGATAAAGAGAAACAATGGCAGTAGCCTACGTATAACAAAGACATATTTGCGATGCATCCTATTCTTTATAGTTATGTCATGACACTGATAATTATGTGTTCTCGCTAGCTAGTGATAAGCTAGCCTATATCTATCTTCGTTGTGAGCTAGCGATCTTTATCTATCTATCTAGATACATAGATAGATTTATGTATAAAACTCAACATGTAGTTTGGGCTCAATGTGATATTGGTAGAACAGCTACATATATCCTTTAAGGTTATGTTATACATTGAACAGAACGTGGTAGGCTTGGACCATAGCTGCTCCTCCATTGCTGCAATTTGAGTGAAATCGGGCGGAACAATTATTCATGAAATGGTTTTGTGTCGGTTGGGGAAATATGAAGCGTGGAACTCCGATTGGCTGTTACGGCCGATGGTCGCTCAAAAGTTAAATTGCGGACAACATTTATTGGCCGATTTTGGTCGCTCAGTTGCCTAGTTGCTCAGGTCGCTGACCATCGCTCAGCTTCACGACTTCCAGCGACTGGGCGACCAAATTTGCTGGATGTGAGAACGCAGGGTTCCACAAACCAATCCCTTGCTGACTAAGCTAACAGTTAGCTTTCTAGCTAGCCGCGTGTCCAAACATCTGCAAGTGTATATTTCAGAGGCAACCTTTTGTCATGTGAATTAACGGAAAATAAAAATAAATGAATGTTCAAATTGATATTCAGAAGCTACATTTTGTGGCATTTTGAATTTATGTATGAGGTATGCGTGGTCCCGAGCACGTGTAAAGCAGGTGTGTACATATGAGCAAATTTCAGAGACGAAAATGCCAAAATATAGACAAAATTGCTAATTCGAATGATTTACATACAAATAATTCTCACATTTCATGAATCAGGCCTTGTGATCTTATCTCTGTCTGTAACTCTCTCTGCTAATAATAATAATAATAATAATAAATAAGAAAATAATAATAATACATTTTTAAAAACCTCAGCTTCTCCAGTTGCACTGCAGGGCAATACAATAGCAAGGTGCTATTAATTGTCCAAATCATTTACCATAGCCATAGACCAGGGGTGTCCAAACTTTTTTCACTGAGGGCCAGATGGAGAAAAATGATGACTACCACGGGCCACAGGCTATTAGCCTATATATATATATGTGTGTGCGTGTGTGTGTGTAAAATAAATACAAGTGCGCTCAGACATGTGGCATACAGTTGCCAACATCACTTAGATTTCTATTTAAATTAGGCAAATAGTATAATAGCCTATTAAAAGGCGAGCTTGAAGAGATTTTAATAATTTCACTCACCAGTGTCACTTCTAATGAGAACAGTGTTGTTGTGCCTTGGACTGAAGAATCACTGTGATGTCGGGCGTGAGGTTTGTAGATGCGATTCGCAGGACATCGCAAAGGTGACTGTCTGTTATCTTTGATCGCAAACGGCTCTTGTTTAGCGTCATCAGGGAAAATGTTTGCTCACATATGTGAGAGTATATCAGAGTGGTAGATCACGTCCCCATATTCTGTATCCATTTCAGACAGGAATGCTCGAAATTCTCTGTGATTGAGTGCTTTCGCACAAATTATGTTAATAGTTTTCACGACTGTATTCATGACATCGCCCAGTTTCGTGACTTTAGCGCATAATGCTTCCTGGTGTATAATACAGCAATTTAATAGAAAAGAAACAACGGAGCTTTGTCTGATATTTGCGCCTTGATGTTAGCTGATAAATCCTCGATTTGCCGGCCCACTGTGTTTCTCGCAACACTAACATTGCAGAAGTATTGTTTCTTTTCTGGGCATACAATCTCCACAATTTAAATCACAATAAAATCACCCTCTACAAAGGCCTTTCCATACTTCGCTATTAGCTTAGCCACCTCGTAGCTAGCCCTGGTAGCATTCTGCTGCGTTTGCTTAGCACGAAAAAACTGGGTTTGTTGCAATGATAGGCTTGTCGCCAACTGCTTTGATTTCTCTTCTCTGGCTGCTCCAGTATATGCCTTAAAAGACGCATTATGTTTCGTTTCATAATGTCTCTTAACGTTAAATTATTTTCATCAACGCTACTGATTCCTGGCAAATTAAACACACACTTGCCTCTGTACTCTGAAAAAGTATTAATTTTGCCATCGTAGCTGGAATTTCCTACATTCACTATCCACCTTTCGATTCTTTGCAGTCGCCATGTTGATAAGAACACGATTTGTAGGCTACAGGAACGTTGGCTAGCTAATGCTTAAGATAATTTTTTGTTTGGGGGGGCGCAAACTGCTGATCTGTTTTTAGAGTTGGGCTTTTTTATACTGCCCCCCTAGTGTTAAAAAAACAACAGCATTTTTTTTTGTCATTTGTAGCAGCGGGCCAGATTTAATAATTCTTCTGAAATGTCTCGAGGGCCGCTTTAAAACGCTTCAAGGGCCGCAATTGGCCCGCGGGCCGTAGTTTGGACACCCCTGCCATAGACTATAAAATGCACTGTTTATACGTGCTAAGAAAATCATGTTCAGATATAGAAACAAAAATATAATTGTAAAACTTGTACATTCTGTATTTTCCCTTGCTTACTGTACTATGTACTTTCGGTTTAGTAGACAAAATCGCTCATATAAATTTGTTCATGAAACCAAATATCCTACCTGGTTATGAAGCTACAACTGTTTTCTGATTAACCCTGAAGAGTTTATTTTGTTACATTTCACCAAAGTCCCATACAGTCAATATTTCCACAATGACCACCTATCGCACTTCCAGCTGTAATATGTTGCTCTTTTTATGTAAAAACACACTTACTTTTGTATGTTTTTTTGGTCAGACTTTAAACAAAGTGTTACTCATAAAGGCTTTATATAGCATATATAATGCCTTCATAAACAGAACATAATGGCTTCATAAATCATACATAAGCAAATGTCATGCTTCATAAAGTGTGACATAACACCTTATGCAACATGTTACGTCAAATGTGACATAACCAACAATGTCACCTGGCTAATGGCTAAACATTATAAAAGGTTGACATAAAACATGCTTATACAAAGGCAGTAAAAATCTTGTATTAAATAGAACACCCCCTAAATAGGTGAGAATTGACCAAATTTGGCATCTGCGCGAAGGGGTTAAAGGGATATTTCACCTTAGTGTGACATAAGTCATTTTGTGGAGCCTACCCCATTATATTTGCAGTGTGATTACTAGCAACATCAGCGATCCCAGCTGACCGTTAATGGCATCGCCATTAGTTCGGTTGTCAGGATCTCCATTCACTCCCATTCATTTTTGGGACCTCACCAAAATTAATTGTTTTAAAGCACGCACTAACTACGGCGGATAATACATCGATAAAAGAACACGACGGTGAAAAGGTACGTGTTTGTTTTGAGCTTATAAGACGTAAACGTTTAAATGAGCGAGCTATAATAGTGGAACTATTTTCGGATATGCTACTGCGTAGAAATAAAACAAGCCGTAGTTAGATTTTTAGTTTTATTATGATGTAAACCTACAACTAACGGTAGCCTACTACAGTTGGTGAGTTGACATCAACTTTATCGTATGCAAGGATTATTCACCGAGTTAGAATAACACAGGTTTTTGCCGGATCTTTTTTTTCTTTTAAAAGGTAATAAAACGTTGAAACTACATTAAATATCAAAACAAATACGTACCTTTTTCACCATCGTGTTCTCTTTTATCAATGTATTATCTCCCGTAGTTAGTGTGTGCACCCTTGAGCAAGGTACTTTACCTGTATTGCAGTATATATTCAGTTGTATAAATGTGTAACACTTCTGTGCCCCTCTGTACTATTAAAGTAGGAGCAGTAGTAGAGCCGCGCCTTGAATTAATTAGAATAGTTTTTATATATATATATATATAACTTTAACCCAGGTGCGTAGGTCTGCTAAAAGTTCATTCAAAGCACAATAGGACCTGCACACTGGGATTTGCAAATGACTGAAAAACCAATATTATTCAAAAAATACTCTTTATATACTATTTTTTACGAGCAGGACTGAAGTGCAAAAAAACTAAAAAGAAAAGGTGCAAGGTGCGGCAGCAAACATTTCAGTCCATCAGACTTTCCTCAGTACAAAGGACACAATGCACTAAAACACACACTTATACAGAGAACACAAGCAGGTGAGAGCCCAAGCAAGTGTGCTTAATGGACATCTTCTCATTGGCTTACAGATTAATTAAACAGGAAGACAAGATGTTCACAAGAGCAGCACAATACATCGTTAACAATGAGCAACTTGCAACACACTTGATGTTGAGCAACAAGGACACACTGGTACATGCAGAGAAGCTATCATGGCAATGCAGCTGGAAAAGGGGGAAAACAAATATATAAACATCGAACAAAAAGTTCGGAAATTTGTGTTTGGTAGATTATTTCTCTGTTGTAACAATGCTTCTTGGCAATACATTTTATACCGTTGGAAAGCCTGTTTATTTCCCTTTTAAATGGTGCCCCATTTGTAAGGAACATGCATTTGTGGGATGAGCAGCACAGCTGAGTATGTGGGTCGCGCCCATGTAAAATTTGCCAAATCTTCTCTGCCAATGCCAAACAGCTTATTCTGCTGTTGCTATTGACTCTTGTTTTGAGCTTCCGGTACCCCCAGGTGCTGACAATCAGGTGCCTGATTGGCACCTGATTGGCAGCACCTGTGAGCATGGGCCCTGCTACAGTGGTCAATTGGTGTCTGCTCCAAGAATCGGCATGCCACGTTTGTCTGATCTCGATAAGGCCTGTGCGATAGGGCAACTTCAAGCTGGTGTTCCGCAAAAGCAAGTTGGAGTGAGCCCTAGTACCATCTCCAAACTGAAGGCCAAGTTCCATGAAATGGGGGATGTCAGAGACAGACCGCGAAGTGGGCGTCCCAAGAAGACGACACCCCAAGAAGACCGGTTCCTCACCCTTTCAGCACTTAGGAACCGTAGGCTGTCTTCTACAGATTTGCAGTCAAGGTTTGCAGGACGATATGGCACACGGCTCTCTGCCCAGACAATCCGGAACAGACTGGACGCAGCCAATCTCTGGGCTCATAGGGCTGCCAGGAGGCCTGCCATGACTGCCCTTCACCGTCAGGCCCGTTTGCGCTGGTGTCGGCAACACCTGCACTGGAACCTGAACATGTGGAGGAACGTTATGTTCAGCGATGAGTCCAGATTCTGCCTACGGAAGTTGGATTGTAGGGTCAAAGTGTGGAGAAGACGGGGAGAACGCTATGCTGATTGCTGCATCGATAGAGTAACACCTTTTGGTGGAGGCAGTGTGATGGTGTGGGGCGGCATCTCCATCACTGGAAAAACTAGGCTTGTCATCATTGGAGGCAATCTCAATGCAGAGAGATATCGAGATGAGATTCTGTAACCAGTGGCAATCCCATATCTCCACAGTCTGGGACCGAACTCCATCCTCCAAGATGACAACGCTCACCCCCACAGAGCGGGGTTTATCAGAGACTACCTCCAGAATTTGGGAGTAGAGAGAATGGAATGGCCTGCTAACAGTCCTGACCTCAACCCAATTGAACACTTGTGGGATCAGCTTGGGCGTGCTGTTCGTGCTAGAGTGACCAACACAACCACGTTGGCTGAGTGGCGACAAATCCTGGTTGAGGAGTGGAATGCCATCCCACAGCAGTGTGTGACCATGCTGGTGACCAGCATGAGGAGGAGGTGCAAGGCTGTTGTGGCTGTGTATGGTTCTTCCACACGCTACTGAGGCTCTTGACTGTTTGTTAAATTAATAAATTGTAAAATTGCCAATATGTCTTGTTTCTTCCTTGTTACTGATAGACTTCAATCATCCAGTCCACCAAACAACACCAAACAAGAGTCACTAGCAACAGCAGAATAAGTTGTTTGGCATTGGCAGAGAAGATTTGGAAAATTTTACATGGGCGCAACCCACATACTCAGCTGTGCTGCTCATCCCACAAATGCATGTTCCTTACAAATGGGGCACCATTTAAAAGGGAAATAAACAGGCTTTCCAACGGTATAAAATGTATTGCCAAGAAGCATTGTTACAACAGAGAAATAATCTACCAAACACAAATTTCCGAACTTTTTGTTCGATGTTTATTATATATTGATAGTAAAGTAAAATAAAATATCAGTAACATCACATTAAGCATGCCATGTCTAGTTCCTCATTTAGACCACCAGGGTGTGACATTTTGAGAGATATACCTGGACTCACACTGCAGTAGTTTTTGTTCCAAGTTCCCTGCCCTACGGTTTGGGAAAATCATGTCAATACCACAGAATGTTAAATCAGAGATTGAGTGGTGGGCACCTGTAAAATGCTTGGCAAAAGGGGATTTAGGATCAGACCTCCGTATTGCACTTTTGTGTTCATTTATTCTAATTCTGAGCTGTCTGTTCGTTTTCCCAACATACTGAATGCCGCATTTATTACAGAAGAGAAGGTAAACTACATTAGTGGAGCTGCATGTTATCAATTTTTTTGATGCGGTAGTCTTTTTTGGTCACGAAACTGGTGAAAATGTTGACTTTTTTAACTATTGCGACAGGATGCACAGAAGAAAGCCTGTTGCATTGTCTAGGCACCCCTGGTGGCCGTCAACGATTTTGAATGTGTCTGCATGCACCAGTGTGTTCCGGACACTCCTAGCTCTGGAATAAGAGAAGAGAGGAAGAGTGTTAAAAATCTCTTTACCAATATGGTCAGTAGACAAAACATTCCAGTGCTTCTTCACTATATTACAGATGTCATAGCTGAGCAGAGTATATGTAACATTAAAAACACATGAGAACTCTTTTGATTTACTTATTTTAGCTTGCTGAAGAGTTGATCCCAGTTTTTGTCACATACCTTTTGCAAAGCTACCTCTAGACAATCTCTTGGGTATCCTCTTGACAAGAACTGTCCAAACAATTTGTCTGCCTCTATTTGAAAGTCCTCATTTTTTTTGCAAATACATCTAATCCTTAAAAATTGACTACATGGCAGACCTTTTTCCAATGGTACTGAATGGTAACTGGAATAGTGATACACAAGGTAGTGTAAAGTTGGCTCCCATTATAGTGTCCAAGAAGTTCATCTTGCGAGGATCTGATTCCAGACTGAATTTGATAGAATCCATACAATTGTTGACTAAAAGGTCACTGTGGGAACCTTTCCAAATCAGAAAAAATATCATTAATGTATCTTTTCCAGAACAAAATGAACTGAGAAAATGGATTGTCGGTGTACACGTATTGATGTTCAAAAAGGCCCATAAAAATATTGGCATAGTCTGGGGCAAAATTTGCACCCATGGCAGTGCCTTGAATCTGAAGGAAAAACTGTTTCCCATACATTAAATAGTTTTTAGTCAATACAAGCTCAGCCATGTCAACTAAAAAGTTTGTGGGGGGAGCTTTATCTTGTCTGGTGTCTAGGAAAAATTGTAATGCTGAGAGTCAAATTGAATTAGGGATATTTGTGTAAAGACTGACCACATCCATGCTGGCCAAAATAATGTTATCACCATCACAAGTAAGCTCAGATAATTGTGTTATGAAGTCGCCTGTATTTTTCAGGTAAGTCTACAACAAGATCTCTAATGTGGTGATTTTATCTAAATTAGATAAAGGTTCAGTTAGGGAAGCAATACCTGCAATAATTGGGCGACATTTGGAAAAACCATCAGTAGGTTTGTGCACTTTAGGTAAGCCATATATGACTGGTCTAACTGGAAAAGTGTTCAGATATTTGTATTCAGACTGGCTAAGGTTGCCAGAAGACATTGCTGTTTGTAAAAAATGATAAAGTTCTGATTTAAAGATAGATGTAGGATCACCCTGTAATTTCTTGTAAAAGGTTGCGTCAGACAATTTTATTCTAATTTTTTTATCATAATCACTACTGCTCATCAAAACTATACCACCCCCTTTGTCAGTAGGTTTCACAGTCACGTCAGAATTGTTAGACAAGGATGAAAGAGCAGCAGATTCAACTTTTTTACAGTTGTTATTAAAATTAGGTTTGGGTGACTGAAAAAGTGTCTCAACATCCCTTTCTACAAGTTTACAGAATGTTTCAATACCAGCACTGTTGACCTGTGGACATAACTTGCTTTTTGGTTTAAGGCAGACATGTTTTTGGTTCTCATTAGTACTAACACTCAGTGGTAGACTGGTTTTCTTCTTATGGTAAAAGTACTTGAGCTTAAATAATTTAAAGAGTTCTACCTTGACTTGAAAGGGATTGGTAGCAGGTGTTGGCACAAAGGAGAGTAAAGTCTCTTCATTCGTCAGTGCATGGTCACTCAAGTTGAACGTTAATAGGCTGGTTTCTTCTGAGATCCTCGTCTGCTTGAGTATCTTGAGTTTCGAATGGCGTCTTCTACCTCCTCCTAGTCTTCTGCATCTTAGGGCCCAGGGTCCCCTTCCCCTGATGTTTCGTGGTTCGGATTCTACTTTACTGCTCTTATTATACAGTCTCTTCAACAACAGTCTTTTCTTCAGCTCTTTCTGTGTGAATTTGATGACCAGGACAGTCAGGTCCAGGGAGGCCTTACATTACATTACATTATAGGCATTTAGCAGACGCTCTTATCCAGAGCGACTTACACAGCATTTCTTTTGCATTTATACATAGTATCCATTGATACAGCTGGATATATACTGAAGCAATGCAGGTGAAGTACCTTGCTCAAGGGTACAACGGCAGTGTCCGACCTGGGAATCGAACCGGCAACCTTTCGGTTACAAACCCAGTTCCTTAACCATTATACCACACTGCCTTGTTCAGTATCACACACCATTTGATGCAAAACTCATCATTGTTCCGGCCTATGGTGGGCATCTTCTGTATGCGAAGGCCTCTGGGTATACGCTTGGAGCGCACATATTCACTGAGTGTGGCCCCATGAAGGTGGAATCTGGTGTTCTTTTCCTGGGGGGCTTTAAGGTTTCTGAGGAGGTCATCTTTCGACTCAGTAGGCTCATCAAGCGTTATTATGTTCGGGACCAAAATTGCTTCAATGTTCTGCTCAGTAAAAGTCTGTGCATGCCCCTAATTTCAGTAAAACTGAAGTGTTACAAGTTGCTCATTGTTAATGATGTATTGTGCTGCTCTTGTGAACATCGTGTCTTCCTGTTTAATTCATCTGTAAACCAATGAGATGATGCCCATTGCCTTGATTGTAATTAAGCACACCTGCTTGTGTGTGTGTTTTAGTGCATTGTGTCTTTTGTACTGAGGAAAGTCTGATGGACTGAAACGTTTGCTGCAGCACTTGCACCTTTTTTTTTATTATTAGTTTTTTGCACTTCAGTCCTGCTAGTAAAAAGGAGTATTCCTCTGTACTATTACCCATATACAGAGTACACCTTTGTAGTCTAGGTCTAGGTTCAAAGAGGAGCCTGGTACTGCTAAGCTAAAGGAAATTATAGGGACAAAAGAATTGTTCAGTTTTAGTATTGACTTTATTATCAGAAGCTTCAATTGATCAATTGATCAATTGATTAGTTTTTTTTAAATGTTATATGACCATGCCTGTCCAATGCCTCTGTTTACTTTTAGGAAAACAATGACCAATTGAATAACTTGTAGCACAGGGGCCTACACTGTTACCTGCATCAACACAATCTCTAGATTTGCTGGTGGTCTGACTATTACTGGTTGCCTTAGCAACACTCTGACAGACAAGCAACTTGCTGTTTCAGCTCAGCGAAGTACTTAGCAAGCTTTTCAGTCTCTGTCGAACTGCTCTTTATAGAGGCCTTTTCATCATATCCAGACATGCTATACACAGTGTGTGCATGTATTGCACTCTTGGAACTTCCTAGATGTTTCTTAATTCTGTCCAATTCTGTCCAGCAATGATAACAATTCAGAGAATGACGGAGGATTAGCTTTCTTTTGGTCTAGTTGAAGCCCTGTCTAGTCCCAGCACCCCCGGAAAAATTATCGTAGTAAGTGCTTAAGAATTCCATCTCTAGCAATGACTTTAGTCAATAGGATTTGTAAACTCTGCAAATACTCCAAAGTCTTCAACTACTCCAAAACGGATTCCAGCTGACTCAAATATACATCAGGTCTTACAGGGGAGGACTTAGGGCCAACATCTGAGGCTTCAGCACTGTGACCTACAGTTTCTGTATCAACATTGAGACTACAAGCTTGCGGTGTTGCAGGTTAATGTGATTGGCAATAGGGAATGTCATTACCATCCTTACCAACCTTCACACCAGACTGGATGTGGGCAAGCTCCTGCTGCAATACATTCACAAAACCAACTTTGCTAGCCCCGGCAATCTCTTCTAATTCTTCTAAATACCTCCGAGCCAATTCACTGCCTAATTTCTCTTGACAAACCTTCCTCACAGTCCTAACATGCAGTGTACTCTGCAGTCTCTAGGAGTGGGTAGGCTACCAAGATTGTCTGGGTTAATCCTAGTGATGGCACTTTCCAAAACATACTGCACTAACACTCTTCCATTTGGCTGATTTGGTTTGTCGTCAACTCAAACACATTTAGAGACTTCAGCATTGACTTAAAAAACGGAGTTATTTCTTTACCTGAATATTCTGAATCCATCCCAGTCACATATAAAACTCTGGCCATCTAAATCATAACGACTGCAAAGGTCCATCATTATGTTCAATATGTGTTGAACTACTAAAACTTATTCTGAATAAAATTTACTTAACTTCAATTGATCACAAGGTGAAATAAATCCCAAATATACAGACTCCTGGCTGGCTCACCACTTTAGTAACACTTCTGTGCCCATCTGTACTATTACCCATATACAGAGTACACTTTTGTAGTCTCGATTTTCAGTTGGGTAGACCCAGTTCTCGGTCTCTCCTAACTACCACCCTAAAACGGCGGCTCCTGCACATGTGCAGAGCTGTCCCACGTGGAGCAGTGACGACGTTCGGAAGATGACGGCAGTAGATGGCGGCTGCAGAATCTTCTTCTCGGTGAAGACCATCCAATGAACCAGTCAGGATTTTCTTTCCTTGCTTTTCCCTTTCTTAAAGAAGAAAAAACCGAACCGGAGAAAGTTCAGTCTTCCAAAGGGATGTTTGATCTCTCAAAAAATTCAAGTTCTTAGTCTAATTTGGCAATAAAAGTTGCATCTTTTCAATCAGATTGATTTTGTTAAAAGCTGCGTGGAGCAGCCAGAAAGTCCTTTCACCAAAAAAGAAAATGGTGGATCAGATCTGGACAAAGCATTTTGTTTAATCCAAGCACCGCCAATAAAGGTCAAGTGCAACAAATTAGCCAATAAAACGGATTATTGGTTTTAAACACAGCCTGTTGGTAGGAAGACTGGCCTTATGAATTCAAGTAGTTAAAGGTCACAGGTCTGTTCAGCAAAAAAAATAAAAAAACATACCAATATTATTTTATTTTTATTTTTTATTTTTTTTACCGCATAAACATAACCAGGGTTACAAATAGATACTATGTTAAAAGAAAAAAGAATTTGTCTAATTCGCCCTGGATAAGAGCGTCAGCTAAATGCCTGTAATGTAATGCAAGATCACAATCTAGCACTGGAGTTTTGTTAGGCTACGGAGAACCAGCCCATGAACCGACTAACATCACTGCTTGAGAGATCTGGAAGATCATATAGCTAAAGCTGGGGACACATTACATGATTTTTCTAATCGTAAGCGACAATGAAAAGAATGAGCAGCACATTTCACAACTGCCATATGTAGATTTTCAGTCTCTTCTGTGGCACATACATAACAAAAGCTGTCTTTGAGGACCACAAATCTTAAAGATGGAGAACGGATACACAGATCGGGCACAAACTACCGCAGACTCTGCCCGATCTCAAATCGTTGCCAAATCGGGCAAAAAAATGGTGTATCGTGTCCCCAGCTTAAGAAGATTCATTGTTTTCCTGGTTATCTTGTCACTTCCAGTTAACATGTCGCAGTGTGAGGGTCTATTACAAATAGCAAATTTCCTAATGTTACTATAAAGTGGAGGCTATATTAGGCCTCCTAGGGAGACCTAATAGTTCAAATTATATTTTTATATTAAAATGTGTAATTCAATTTCATCTGTCCACAAGCCAAATTTTTCCACCCCCCATATACCACTTGCAACCTTGACTCCTGACACCCATGACACCCATGGCCAGCCCAGCCTAATTAGGCTATCAAATGACTGTTTTCCTGAAAGGCAAATGTGGTTTGTAATTTGGCTATTAACATAGTTTTTTTGATACCACTTTATTTTGAGTGTCCAATGTTGACACTCAACTTTATATCAACTGAATATCAGAGAGTTGAGATACAGCAAACAATCAGTTTATACTTTGCTGAGAGTCAATAGTGTTTCTTGACAAGAATGTTGTGTCAATACAGTGTTTCTTGACACTCACCTGTTTGTGGACAATCACCTGACATGCAATTGACTTTAAATGAACACTGAACTGATATTCAATTTCAAGTTGAGTGTCAATATTGGACACTCAAAATAAAGTGTTACCGTTTTTTTTCATAATTCACATTCAATTGCAGTCAGAAACGTTAAATTGTAACACAATGTTGAATATCTTACAGATAGTATAGTCCTAGCGTCAACTTTAGTTTGTGATTGACAGTTCGATACAAAACCATAACAAGGCAGGAGGATGAGTACAATTGCTGATTTACTGAATGCGCTTTGCGACATGGGCTCGTGGCTTGCAATTGTGATGGAGAAATCGATCGCATCTCGAAGATCTCAGCTTGCACATCCAAACTTTTGTCAAACGAGCCCCAGGTCTGTGTCAACTCAAATGTACACAGAAGGCTGAGGGGTTACAGAAGGCTAGGGTTACAGGTTTGTATCTGTAAACATGGTGTGCTCCTTTCTCACCGAGCTAAACCCTTTGATTGTGTCCACAAACTCCTCATCGTCCATAAACTGGAAGGAGACAAAGAAGAGGGTATCATTTCTGCCAGAAGCTGTAATACACAGAACAAGATCAAATCCACAGTCCTTCAATTTGCCTTACATATAAATTAACAAATAAATTCACAGTTATGCAAATTCATTGCTGGACCTACCAAACTGTGTTTGTTAAGAAAATGATTTACTTGCAAAAAACATGGTTGTTGATCCTGACCGGGGTTTGCCACACTTTAAGACCTGAGCTGCGGTCCAATCCATTAAATATTACTAATATTTAGGTATCTTTTAAAACCCACGTGGCTAACTTGTCTAAAAAAATTGGAAGCCTAAAATTGGGTTCCTTTATAGAAACAGATCCTGTTTTTCATGGATTAACAGGAGGAGGATGGCAACAATCTTACCCATGTTTGATTACGGGGATATTTTGTATGGGCACGCCTCAAACAGTACTCTAAGGCCCCTGGATGCAATTTATCATAGCATGTTGCGCTTTATCACGGGAAATGGTTTCCGAACACATCATTGTGCTCTGTATGATTCAGTAGGGTGGTATTCTCTTAATTATAGAAGAAAGCAACATAACATGTTATGTCTTTATAAAGCACCTTTACCTAAACTCCCTCTATACCTGATGAGGCTTTTATCCATTAAAACCACTATACCAGATCTCAAGATTGGATTATGTTAGAGGCACCTATAACCAGAACAAACCTAGGTAATACCACTTTTTTTAAATGAAATGTTCTGCTCTCGTAAACTTCACTTGCAAACGTCCCTCATGAGAATGTGACACAGCACCGAAAGAACACGAGAAGATACTTGAAGCAAGGGAGGGAGCAGAATTATTTTTGAATTGGACCACACTTGCAGTCGGAAATTTGGCAGAGACGACAGCAGACCATTGACCATTGTGCAAAACTTTCCGATAAATTGCATAAGACGGCAAGCTCCAACTAACATGTCAATTTTATTCTGGCAAAAAAGCTAACTAGAAAGTGATTGACAATCAATTTATTGATCGACAGCACTTTAAAATACCTCATAAGCAGGAATGGGGAATAATAAACTTGTATGTTACAAAATACCTCCCAGTTAAATATATTAATAAAACTAGAATGGCACTCAGTGAGATGCTACACCCGTGCATGTGCTAATCTCGACCTGAACATAATATGCATGGGGCTAAAACTTTGATCTTGCACTGTGAAGTCGAGGCATTGACCGATTGGGAATAAAATTAAAGATTCAGGTCATTGCCCAGCTGTCAACATTTCCAGAAAGTTTGATTACAATCTGTGAGGGATCTCTATGTCAGAGACACGGAGGAAATATTGGAGGTCCAGATGCAATTGCTGTGAAATCTTAAAGTGTTCCAAAGAACACCACTGAGACGGACAATTATCTGTAGTGGAGAAAATTAAATAAAAGAACACAAACCTCGCGATAAAAACGAGGAACTCGATCTCCGAGCAAAACAAAGAAATAAGCAGTAACGCTTATCTAACTCCCGTTTGTGGAGAGAAACAAAAGAAAGAACAGAGAACTCAAAAGACCCCAAATACTTTGGGTGAGGCACTCGTAGGCTTGAGTAGAAAACAAAAGAAACTGTCATGGATCATGCCTCTCTTTTCTTATCTCCGCGTTTTTTATTCCTTTTTGCTTTTACCGGTAATCCGGTAATAAAACCTCTGCTCTGAAATAAGAGCATAAAAGAGAACTTGCTTTCTTTCTAAGGTTGTACTGCTAACAAGTCCCGCATTGATAAGCAAAGCGGTCGATAGCAGCACAACTTCCTATACCCTTTTTACCGGCTCGAATGTTACGTGAAATAACATGGAAGCAACGAGAGAGGCAGGAAGCAGGGTATAAATAGTGAGCGGAAATAAATGACAGGTGAACTCACTAATGACGAGGCGAAAGCAAAACCTGTAGCGGAACACAGGAAAATCCGATAGATTATCGGTAAACGACAAAAAAGAATAAAGAGACGCGGAGATAAGGGAAGAAAGGCAAGATCCATGACACAATCGGAGTAGAATTGTTTGAGTTATGGATGATAGGGACACAAACACAGACACACACACAGACAGGAGCGAAACAATACCTCCTGCTTGCGCTACACAAAAAAGAGGTGAACAACCTGTATTAAATATGAAATAAGCTAAATGTATTTGCAATATTGCTTATGCTTATAAGCTTGCACTGGCTCATTTGCTGGGTACTCACGAAACCGCAACAAGCTGATTATGTAGCTAGTTATCGTTAATTAGCCTGAAAATAATCATTTTAATACTGCATCCTAGTAGGCTATAATATGAAACTATTCACTAGAGATACTTTTTAAAGCGATTTTATCAAATCACTAAATCAATGTTATTTCCTAATCTATTCAACATTTCAGTCATGCAAAAAAATAAAAAATAAACGTTTTAAAAGATCACTTATCTGCCGCTTTTCCAGGAGATACGTAAAGGGGTAAAATTTAAACTTCCAAAACAGGAAGCTTAGGGTTACAGTAAAGCATTCTGAGCAATTTCACTTTCCGAAGTCTGCAGTCTTGCGGGCTTGTTCCCTCGAGCCAAATAAAGGACTAATTTAACTTACTTCACTTGCATTTCTAATGGATTGGACCGCGCTCGCCCTTTCTAAAGGGATTCCCAAGTGGAAGTAGAAGTGGCGAGTGGAAGTGCAGGAGGGCAGAACATTTAATGCACACCCGTAGCTATGGGCGGGCCTTAGGGGGGCGGAAGTGCTCGTGCCCCCCCCCCCCCCACTGGAAATTGAGAGAAAATATTTTTATTGTACTTTTCTGTTAAAAAATTAAAAATACTAACTTTTTAAGACAGTTAAATAGAGAAAAAAATTGTGTCATTGTTTGAGGGGGTTCCGCCATACTGAAACAGGAAGTTACGCCAATGTAGGCTAGGTTACCGCGCCATTTCAGTTGGGAGTCCAGCAGAGCTCTATTTCCCAGTTGGATCGCTTTTGCTAATTTGCTTAACAATGGACATTCGTAAATGGTTTAAATCGCGACACTGACACAGACGAAAATACAGAGTTCATGAGATTATTTTACAGTGTTATCGATGCTGTGCAAGGAGAGATGGATGTGCGTTTTGGAGAGTGCAGCAGCGAGCTCATTGGCGCGCTGGCTGCTTTGAACCCAGAGGCCGAAGATAATTTAATGGATCCATCGAAGGTAACCCCTCTTCTGAGATTAGCTGGCACTGAAGTGGTTGAATCGGAATATGTTGTGGCTCGTGAGTTCCTGGTGAAGAAGATGACGGAGACCTCGATTCCCCCCAAAGATGGAAAATGGACAATAGCCAACATTCTCAGTACATTCCACTCTGCACTCCAGGCCATGCCGACTGTCATCTCAGTTTATACCCTTGCCCTAACTTTGGGGGCATCTACCGCAACGTGTGAAAACTCCTTTTCAACACTTAAAAACGTTTTCTCCAAGCATCGGCGTTTTATGTTGCACAAACGTAAGGCTCAGCTTATTCAGCTTGCCTTTGAAAAGGATCTTACTCACAAGTTCAAGGATGAATGGAAGGACATTTTGATGAGAAGATTCAACACCCAGAAACGACGCATTAAACTCTACTGAGAGGGAGAACGAGAGAGCGCCATTCATAGTAAATTCAGATTGTGTGTGTGTGTGTGTGTGTGTGTCAGCACCCGCCGTGGTGTGTTTTTTAAAGAGTGCTTTGCACTTCTTGCGTTCTAGTTAAATGTTGTGTTTGGTGCCTTTGCATATCCCTGTGTTACTGCTTTAAATTATGACGACATGATATTATAACGCGTCAGCATCCGCCGTGGTGCTTTTTCAATTCGAGAGGTGTGGGTTGGTTTGCACTTCTGGTGTTATATTCAATGTGTTGTCTAGTGCTTTGTGCATAACATTACCTCTGTGTAATTGACTGATGTGGTAAATTATGAGGACTGATGTGGTATCTTTAGGCTGGTCGTTGCTGTTGATGGTTTAAAGTTATTATTTGCAAGTGCACTGATTGCGTGGTCACGGTGCCAACCTCCCTCGTTTAGTCATGGTATCCCATCTATTCATTTTCGAAAGCTAATTGTTCACAAAACCTTGTAAGTGCTCTTGATTCGTTCCAATTGTCTAAACAGTGAATGTCTGTATTGTGAATGCGCCAGTTTTGTTGCCGCTCTCCACGTTATAATCGTAACTTACTGCATTCTAATAATTTTAGGCATAGCCTAATACATCGGGACATATTAAATCTATCTGAGACCAATTTGGTTAGTATGCGACCTCAGTATAGCCTAATTAGTATGCGTCAGTGCTGCACGAATACAATAGCATATCGGATTATCAAAAATATTTAATAATAATTGTGCCCCCCCATGCAGTTCATATGCCCCCCTTAAGACCGAGTCCTGGCTACGGGTCTGATTTAATGGATTGGACCGCAGCCCTGGTTTTGAATCACTGTAGGGTGTTTATCCAGAGATGGTCTTTTAAAACTCTAGGAGGTCTTTAGGAAAATGACACACATGGTGCATGCCCTGACAGCCAGCCTACGGTTCAGAGTCATTCATTCTCACCAGGCCACTATCATGACCCCGCACAACAGGGCTCCATATCTCATCCTCCATCAGAAACTTCATGTCCTGTGTGTCAATGAGCTGACTGACACTGCGATGCAGGGAATTCTGGGAGTGGGCGTGACTCAGCTGACCCGGGCCAGGCCCATGGAGATCAAGCATGGTGTTGGGGTCATGAGAAACACTGCCTGACACAATCTTGTTTTCTGTCACCCCCTGGGGAAGAATGATTGGGAGGGGTACACAAGAGAAACATGCAGATAAAAAGTTAAGCCACCTCTTGAAACCACTTAATCAATAAAAAGTACTGTTTTCACTCATTACTAGCTGCACTACTTTAACATGCAGCGTTTTTTCACACTTGAATGCCATCCCTTGACTGTGTCCTGCAGACAAAATGTGGATTTCACACAGCACTCCTATTATCTCCAACATTCTACTTAAACTGCCAATGAGTATAATTTTGGAATTATTTTGACTGTGCATGTGTATCTGAAGTCAGAATAGACCCTTCCATGTGCAATCACCACATGCAAACTGCAATTAGCAGGCTGCTCACATGAGGGTGTTAGTGTTCAACAAGAGATTACGGCAACTGAAACCTTCTCCCTGGCAACACTATGGCCAATTATGCACCACCTTGCCCATAGGCCCATAGAAGATATGATTTTTGTAGTTTGGAACCTCTCCGAGGATATACAAATGCAACAGATACATCATGCACAAACATACTGAAAACCAATGAAACAACAATAAAGTGTGTCTCAGTAGTCTATCTAAAGCACATGCTTCTCATTCAACATGGCGAGAGCAACTACAGCATAAACTACACTTGGCTACAGAGTAACTATAATAAAATAATAACACAATAGAATAACTATGATACACGTTTATAACTTGCTCAACAAGTAACATATGCAAGTAAAAAACTACTTATAGTGCAGATAGAAAATAACCCAAAGCTAAGACAACTGCACATATTTTTTCACACAGTGAAAAACTGCACATTCAGGGTTAATTGTGAGAGTTTTTTAAATTGTCCCCTGCTCCTTACCTCCATATGCAATGTGAATCCTTTAAGAGTTACACTGCTTGAGGCATTAGTAGTGTCCGGGACTGTGTCAAACTGAAAAGGAAAATCCGTGTGTTAAAGAAATGTTCTAATGTCCAAATGAGTGTGGATACTGAGGCATAGCCATCTTAATCTAGCTGAAATACTATCAAAGAGCAAGGGTGTGTGAGGGTAAATGATAGAATTAGGAAAATGTGACATTGGGCCTCATTCATGAAATGTGAGCAGAATGATTTTGTGCGTAAATTATTTGTATCAGCAATTTTGCCTGCATTTTGGCATTCATCAAAGTTTTCATAATTGAGATTTGTTTGTGCTTACGGAAAAGTTACAACTGCTCAGGCCCACGAGTACAGCATTCGTAAATTAAAAATGCAGCTACATGTAGCTTCTGAATGTTAATTAGAACATTCATTTATTTTTACTTTCTGTTCAATTCACAAGACTAAATGTAACCTTTGAAGTGAACAGTGCAAACATAATAATTACGATTGTAAGGAAGCACTTTAGACTAAGCCTAATCAATTGTAGGCTATGAATTTATTTAATTACACCCATAACTTAATTAATGCTCCTAGTAGGCTACTATTTTTCTGAATTAATTAAATTTAAATGTTATATGACGTTAAATATGCTAATTAAAACACACCTTTAATCAATGAACAAAATTTGCTATAAAATGGCTTACAGGTCTGTAGCCACCGTTGCAATGGCTGAGCTTGTGCTGTTGGAAAGAGTTGTGGCATGGCGTCCTTTGGAGAGAACGCACCTTTAGGATTGCGCATATTTGTTGGCTCAGAGTGATGAATGGTTGATTAGTTGTTTTCGAGTTTTTATGAAATTGACAACCTGCCCAATGTTATTGTGCTATAGACTATGCACACACGTAGCCTCAAGGCTTTTTCCGAAGATACGTCTGCATATATGAACAGAAAGGGCTATCACATCAATGTGCAGCTCATATGTGATGCAAAATGTATTCCTCAATGTTCTGGCCCGGTGGCCTGGTGGGACCCACAAGAGCTTCATTCAGAGGGGCCCTTCAGTTGGCACTTGTTTGAAGAAAGCTGATGTAAGAGACTGCTAGCTTATATATTCATCAAATTGCTGTTTACTGCGTCAGAGTATATAGATGTATAACTACCTCTTTATTTATTTCCAGGCTGCGAGAAAGACCGTAGTGCTTGGCAAATTGAGGCAATGCGCTCGTCCATGCAGAAAGGCTTGAACTTAACAATTTGTGTGACGGGAGATCCTGCATTTCTGGCTCGTTATCTCCAGCCAGGCCTTTTTACTATACCAGTTCCTATGACACCAGAACAGACAATACTAAACTTTTTTTTTCCTTGACTGAACATCTGCTAATAAAACTTTGATTTCAGTGACGGAATAATTCTTTTGCTTTTTCTGGGCCACTTTGACTTCGTATGCACCTTTAAATGAAATTTGCAACTTCCATATATGGCAATTCATGGGCGTAGATAAGGTGCACGCGCCTGTCACTTACATTGAATCGGAATATATGAACACACGCACGAAATACGAACAAATCTGCCTTTGCCACATGGTTTGATGAATTTTTAGTACCGACTTGTTTTGTACGTAAATGTATGCGCATATTTAGGAACGTTTCATGAATGAGGCTCATTGAGAGTAAGCTGGTTACCATGGTAGGAGGTACCCCTGTGGAATAGACAAAGCAGACAATCCATAATGAGAAAAGTCATCAGAATCAACATTCAAAAGGAAAGAAGATGCATATTCCAAATAAGTTTATTACAACAAGGATTTAAAGGATTTCAATGTAAAAAAAATGCCTTAAAAAGTTACTCATGCATAGCCTACAAAGCGCTGTCTGTAAGTCCTTAATTCCAACTTGCAAAAACTAGGCCTGCCTTTAAAAGTATTGATATCAAAATGTGGCAACTAACAATATTGCCTATCGTAGCTCACACTAATTAAACTAGCTCTATTCCAAAGCAATGCTATCCAAACTTTCCTAAATTACTTAAAGCAACTTGGTCCTGTGTTTTTTCATCTTAGCATGTGAAGAGATTGTGGTCATTCAAACTTTAAATGTCAAATAACAAAAATTGCCTGAAGTGTTTGCAGTCATTTTAACTGCATGATGGTATGTAGCCTAATTTAAAGGGTTTTATCGCCTACACGGTAGATGTAGCCTAGTAACTCACGCATAGCCTACAAAGCACTATTAAATCATTGATTTTGCGTAGCTGCAATAGCCTAGTAAAAGTAATGTGAAGAAAAATAAATAAATATTTACAGAGGCTGTAACCAGGGAACTCCTGCATCAAAACCAGGCACAGTAAACACAAGGCCATAACATAGCTGCACAAACGCTACATTTAATCGGCACTGTCCTGCCTATGTCCAGCACAGTTTCATTGTATTTTTTTCCCGGTCGTGTTACCTGCAGTAAATCGTTTGGTCTTCGTGGTACCAACCATACCATGTAGGTGTAGTTTAGTTTTCTGGACTGCAATGGACGTATAATAAGGCATTTTGACTCGCTTTGTAGTAGTAGTTTCCTTTACACTCTATGGTAGTAGTAGGTTAGTTTTCCGGACCAGCTGACTGACATTCAAATTTCTCTGGCAAAGCTATTTCCCAGAGATCTTTGCGTGAAAAAAGAAGACAATACTACTACTGTCTTTTTAAGTACAAGTGAAATTTCTTAGCATTTGCTAAAACTAGTATGTTCTTTAATGTGAAAATAACATTCTTGCATGAGAAAAATACTAGTAATACTAACTCTCTAACCATGTGTTCATGTTTACCTTACGTTTCTCGTGCATGTCATTTACTAATTTACTAACGCTAGGTCAGGATAGGTTTATTACTAACGAGTACTAATGATCTTGTTACCTTCCACACCTGATTTCCATTTGCATGCTGCTCTCAAGTGAAGTGTCTGCACCTGTCTACACCTGCATTTAAGCTCAGTGTTCATGTCTTGTCTTTGTGAAATTGTTGCCTCCTGTTTGTTAATGCACTTTTGAGCGTCTTTCCAAGCCTGCCTTTTTGTTTACGATCCAAGCCTGTTATTGACCATTGTTTTTGACCTCTGTTTTGTTTACCACTGCCTGCCTGTACCACAAGTTTTTGCCTGCTGTCTTTTGTACTTTTGCCCCTCGGAGCGGACTTCGGTCTTGACTCTTGCATTGCCTTCGACCCCGAGCCTGCCGACAGTCTGCCTGTACTTCTGCCCTGCTGACAGCTACTGTGGTTACTGGACTATTTGCATGGTGTACCGATTCTGAGACTGCCTTCTCCTTCGGTACTGTATATTGGTTTTGCCTGGATTTTTTTGTGTATGAACTTTGCTTGCTTTTTGACTATGCTCATTGGACACTCCTTTAATAAAGCTTTAATAGGACTTTATCATTGCCACTGTGCATTTCAGGTCCAACCCTCACGCACCCGTCTCACCTGATTTATTACTGTATTCAAAATTCTTATGTCTGAGTCTGTGTATGAGGAATTTAGTTTTTCTATTTGCGTGTTCATTCAGTTGTAACTTTACGTAAATCGTACTGGATTTGTGCTGTGGGCTTATTTGTGTTGATGTTCTCAAGTTCTTTAATCTTTTGTTCTAAGTACACTTTCTGTTCATTGTCTTCCCGTTTTTTGTGTGTGGAATATGATATGATTTTTTCTCTTAATACTGCTTTCCCTATTTCTCAAAGTAGTGATGGTGCTATTTCCAGTGAATCATTTATTTCAAGGAAGAGTAGATTTGATTAAATTGTGGTGTTTTTCATTTATGAAAGTCAGATTCGGATGTATGATGATGTTTCTTGTAAAAGGCATACAGTCAAGCCGGAAAGTCTGTACATCCCTTTCACCTTCTCCACGTTTTATTACGTTACAGACTAATACGACAATAGATTGAGTAAATGTTTTGCCTCAAACATCTACAGACAATAGCCAATAATGACGAAGTGAAAACAGGTTTTTATAAAATATGAAATTTTATTTTACTGACAAAAATAGGTTATTTAGGGGTTACATATCTGTACACACCCTTAGCCCTAATACTTGGTTGCTGCACCTTTGGCAGCGATTACAGCTTCAAGGCATCTTGGGAAAGAAGCTACGAGCTTGGCACACTTGTTTCTGGACATTTTTGCCCATTCCTCTTAGCATATCCTTGCAAGTTCTGTCAGGTTGGATGGGGAGTGTCGGTTCACAGCCATTTTCAGCTCTTTCCACAGATGTTCAATTGGATTCAGGTCTGGGCTCTGGCTGGGCCACTCAAGGACATGCACAGACTTTCTCCGAAGCCACTCCTTTGTTCTCTTGGCTGTGTGCTTCGGGTCGTTGTCATGTTGGAAGGTAAACCTTCGCCCCAGTCTGAGGTCCAGAGCTCTCTGGAGCAGGTTTTCTTCAAGGATCTCGTGTACTTAGCTGCATTCATCTTTCCCTCTATCAGGACTAGTCGCCCGTTCCCGCTGCTGAAAAACATCCCCACATCATGATGCTGCCACTGCCATGCTTCACTGTAGAGATGGTATTAGCCAGGTGATGAGCGGTGCCTGGTTTCCGCTTGACGGTGACGCTTGGTATTCAGGCCAAAAAGTTAAATTTTGGTTTCATCAGACCAGAGAATCTTGATTCTCATGGTTTGAGAGTCCTCTAGGTGCCTTTTGGCAAACTCCAAGCGGGCTGTGATGTGCCCCTAAGGAGGGGCTTCCGTCTGTCCACTCTACCATAAAGGACTGATTGGTGGAGTGCTGTCTGGATGGTTGATCTTCTGAAAGGTTCTCCCATCTCCACAAGGATACGCTGGAGCTCTGTCAGAGCGACCCTCGGGTTCTTGCTCACCTCCCTGGCCAAGGCCCTGGCACAGTTTGGCCGGGCGGCCAGGTCTAGGAAGATTCTTAGTGGTTCCAAACTTCTTCCATTTATGAATGATGGTGGCCACTGTGCTCTTTGGGACCTGTAAAGCTGCAGAGATTTCTGTACCCTTCTCCAGATCTATGCCTTGACACAATCCTGTTTCTGAGGTCTGCAGATAATTCCTTTGACCCCATGGCTTGGAATTTGTTCTGACATGCACTGTCAACTGTGGGACCTTATATACAGTGCATACGAAAGTTTTCAGACCCTTTCAAGTTTTACACATTTTATTATGTTTCAGACTCATCTTAAAATTGATTCAATAAAAAAATTTTCTCATCAATCTACACTCAATAAACCATCATGACAAAATGAAAACATGTTTTTAGAAATTTTTGCTAATTTATTAAAAATCTAAAACAGAAATCTCTAATTTACATAAGTATCCATACCCTTTGCTTTAAGATATTTTAAAAGTATCATATTTCATATTTGGTCGCACTTTGGTCGCACTTTGCATGCTGTTACTTCCTGATGTCTGTGACCAATCAACATCAAAAGACTCGATATCTTATTTTCAGGTATTGTTACAAGCGATACTATAACCTCTCTAAATTTGAATTGATCTCTATGGGAATTGGGGGGAGAGACTAGATTCAGCTGTAAATTACGCTGGTACAGTATGGAACACATGACTGGCGAAATGGCTGTAAGTCATCAAGGGTCTAAGGTATCAAATGAGCCCCAAACCATCATTCTGTTCCCAGATATGGAGTAGATGTGGATGGATCACTTTAAGGGTCGTTTCTCCTGACTTTTTCCCCATAGAGTTCTATAGGAAAATGAGTCAGGAGAAATAACCCTTGCAGTGATCCATCCACATCTACTCCATATCTGGCAACTGAGTGATGGTTTGGGGCTCGTTCGATAGGTCAGACCCTTGATGTGTTCCATACTGTACCAGTGTAATTGGTAAAAAAAATTAGCTGGATGTCTTCCAGAGACTGAGAGTGATAGGAACTAGTTTTTCCATTTCATACCTTGACCAAAACCACATATCAACCTTGAATGTGGCTCTTCAGGCTCATCCCTAACTCACTCCCGATGTACTAACCTTCACACAAAATTAACTAACGCAAACTCCCTTTAGAAGGAGTCCCTTGCCTCTTTGTTCTAATTTTATTTGTGTGTAGTAGTTTATTCCAGTGCTTTAGACTGTTTAGATTGTATACAGTTTGTGTGACATGTGATATGTGTTATTAGTCAGTTATACATTCAACTGCCTGGATGCTGTCAGTCCAACAATGAACTAAATGTGTTTTCTCATGAACTGTTGATTCCCTTGAACTGCCTAACCAGTGCTTCCAAGGACAACAACGCCATTCATCGCCCTCAGAACCAAGGGGGGAATGTAGTGCATGTCCATTGGAAATCAACTCGCATTCATGTGACCCTGGATCACATTTCCAAAAGACTACATATGGCTTTCGACAGTCATGTGATCCCAGGCAGTCTTGTGATCCTTGCCCAATCAGGACTGAGTTCCCGGTTCTATAAAACTTTGAGCAAATCTTTTCTTCCAGTTGTTTTTTTGCCACTTCTTACGCTTTGGTTTAGTTCCAAGTTGCATGCACTTCTCCGGCTCGGGAAGAAGCAACTAGGCCGACATAGGCAAGGGAACAAGCAGAGAGACCCCTCTCTCCCTCGGGTTCGGCGGCCAGAACAACCACTCTTCCCAGCTCTCAGCGTGTTCTAGAAAGCCACTGAAACTGCATCTACTGACTGAACTATTGTTATACAACGTAGTTGTAAAGTGACAGGACAGCCTGTGTTACTACACGTCGCAAACCGTGAGGAACCGAAGGAAACCACTTGCCGAAGGACAAAGGATGTGGAAGCAAGCAAAGCAGCTTTAGCCACAGTCCAATCCAGAAACGCTGCCAAAAAGACTTTCTGGACACATCAAAGCCACGGAACCAGCCTGTGTACTCCAGTACAGTAAGACTGACACAATTAATTTGACTCCCATACGTACGTACCATGTGCGTCTTGTCTGTGTGTCACACATGTATGTACCAGAGCCCACCACCAGAGGGGCGCTATTACAATTAATTTCCTCATAGCCAAGAACATTTTGCTTTGTACATAAAAAACTATGCTTGATGTCTCAGCATAGTCTCTGGCATTTCTACTCAGCAGACCGTCGACTTTCTAAATCCACAGAGTTCAGAGCTTAAGATGTTTAGTAGCTCTTTGTGGAAATTGTAGAATGTACAAGCATTTTCCCATTAAGCCTTTGGTAGTGGATTTGTTTTTTGCGCCACTAGATGGAAACATTGTACAGGTGAACACTTAGCCACAGGCTGAGATGTATAGAGTATGGCAAGTTAGTTATATTTCACAGCATAGATCAGATAAGGAAGTGTTGCAGTGTGTGAGTTGTGCCCAGCTGCGCCTGAGATGGACCATGTAATCCAATTAGCTAGTCTAATATTTCATAGGCTAATACCTGCGACAGCAGACACAGTGAAAACACTAGCCTACAGAATTTTGCATTTAGTTTAACTTCCACCAATATTCAGTGTTTGATTTATAGGATGAAAGAGGAACAGGTGCTGTCTTTTCCAAGTCGGCCCATTATGTTCACCGAAATGCACAAATGACATGGCATCTGGATCATTTCAAACAGTAATAGCAGAGATGGTTAATGGTAATAGCCTCCTCAGTGGGAATATCGCAGTCTGCATTTAGTCGTGTCCTAACCGTAGTGCTATAATGCACTGCTAGTTGCTCGCATGCAACCACAACCAGTGTTCGAAGAGGCGCTCACTCTTTCACCTGTCACGTTCTCTTCGTATTCAGAAGGAGTTGTCGTAACGTTACTGGTTTTCAGGTAAGCTGTCACTTAAATTGACATAAAATAGCTATTTTGTTAATTCTGTGACATTTAATACAGTAGCTGGCTAATAAGGCACGACGACCGGGTGTGCCATTAATAACATTAACGTTATACGTCAGGACACCGACTCATTTACAGTAACGTTAGGCTACGTTAGCTACTTTTTTATATTAGCTAGCTAACATTATAACTTAAGCAAGTTTCTCTGTTCCTTGTTCTCTCTTTTCTGTGCTGGAGTTCTTTTAAGAGCTTGATAGCATCAACAAATCCAGCCTAATAAACTTTTAACTTGAATCTTGTCTCTTCAGTTATACCCACACACAATTGTACCCATTTTTAGTGGTCAAACATATTGTCTTCTCCTTATATTCCCATCGAATTTGATGTTTATTTCATGTTCATTTGTAAGTGAAATTTCATTGTCATGGTGAAATATTTGCAATCTAAAAGATTCAACCTAACGTTAAATTAATAAATGTCGTAAGTTAGTTAACAGAGGCTAATCTGTAACGTTAGCTACATCTATTCTCACACACATGTTAATGTGATGGTTATATAAGACGAAGATTTCCTGGTTTCCCTCAAATTGTCCACCATCAATATGCTAATGAATTAAATTGAGGTGGCCATCAGGTATATTGTGATACAAACGTTCAAGAGAAATCGTAATGACTAAGTTCAACAACTGTAGGCTACATGATAATGACATGCACATGGGTGGGGGACGACAGGTTTACTGTGCACTTCTTTACAGCTAAATCTAAACCCACCCCCCAATTCCCATAGAGATCTATTCAAATGCAGAGACGTTATAGTATCGCTTGTAAAAGTCCCAGAAAATAAGATATCAAGAGTCTTTTGATGTTGTTGGGTCACAGTAGGGCTGCAACTAACGACTATTTTTATAGTCGATTAATCTATGGATTACTGAAACGAATAATTTACTATTCGGATTATGAATCGCACAATTACGCAATGGCTCTTATTTAGCTATCAGCTTTTAAATTTAGCTTGAGGTTGTTTTAGGCATGCGCTTACTAAAAATAAAGATGAATATTTCATTCAAAAATACGTCTTTTAATGAACTTTGCTGCTGATACAAAAGATAAATAAAAATTCCAATATCAATTTTTTTTGTCAAAATTTAAAACCAAGAACAGGCAAAGTAACAGCAATAAAATATAACAAAGCTATAGCAGTTTTCCCTTAATCAAAGAATATTCCTGGCATCAATACAACATACATTTAAAATTTATAGTGCGGCTGCAGTACAAAAAACGTATTACTGAACTATCATATTAGGCCAACAGTAGTGGTGTAACAGACCGTAGTTGATTCCCCCCACGGATTAATTGCAACGTTTTTAACCATCATAGTGTGAAATACAGTTTTAATGCCGCTGTTACTTTTTAAAGTAATAATTCCCTAAATCTCGATGCAGTGACTTGAATATTTAAAAAAAGCAGTTGTGTGTTCACGTGAACGGGGCATATTGAAAAAGCGAAGAAGAAAAAAGAAAAAAAGCACAGTCATGACAGTCATGGCTAGTGGAGGAGTGGAATAACTTGAGGCCTACTGCATCATTTAAGTCGTATGTATGGGAGCATTTTGGCTTCCCTGTAACATATGATGACGGAAGAAGTATGGTATGTAGGCATTGTGCCATGAGAAAGCCAGTTACTGTCAGTTAGTCCATTAAACAAATCTACATTCAAGCTATATTTTTGATGCGTGAACGAGCCATTTAGTTTGGCTCTTTTTTCCTCTTGTTAGCCAACGTTACGTGACCAGAGAGAAAGCACACCGTTCACCTGTTTGATACATAAAATGTACGTTTCTGAGCAGAATGCCTCGTAACTGCATCTGAAACTAGTCACAAAAGACTTCTACATCTGGCCTCAGTGTCTTTATTTTCCATTTTCATTTTCAGACTGTATTCGTGACAATTTCCATCTGCCGAAAGATCAAGCTGAGTTGTTAAAAAAGACACTTACAGTCAAGCCGGAAAGTCTGCACACCCCTTTCACCTTCTCCACGTTTTATTACGTTACAGACTTATACTACAATAGATTGAGTAAATTTTTTGCCTCAAACATCTACACACAATAGCCAATAAGGACGAAGTGAAAACAGCTTTTTAGAAAATATGCAATTTTATTTTACTGACAAAAATAGGTTATTTAGGGGTTACATATCTGTACACACCCTTAGCCTAATACTTGGTTGCTGCACCTTTGGCAGCGATTACAGCTTCAAGGCGTCCTGGGAAAGAAGCTACGAGCTTGACACACTTGTTTCTGGACATTTTTGCCCATTCCTCTTGGCATATCCTTGCAAGCTCCGTCAGGTTGGATGGGGAGCGTCGGTACACAGCCATTTTCAGCTCTTTCCACAGATGTTCAATTGGATTCAGGTCTGGGCTCTGGCTGGGCCGCTTCGGGTTGTTGTCATGTTGGAAGGTAAACCTTTGCCCCAGTCTGAGGTCCAGAGTGCTCTGGAGCAGGTTTTCTTCAAGGATCTCTGTGTACTTAGCTGCATTCATCTTTCCCTCGATCAGGACTAGTCGCCCCGTTCCCACTGCTGAAAAACATCCCCACATCATGATGCTGCCATGCTTCACTGTAGGGATGGTATTAGCCAGGTGATGAGCGGTGCCTGGTTTCCTCCAGACGTGACGCTTGGTTTTCAGGCCAAAAAGTTCAATTTTGGTTTCATCAGACAAGAGAATCTTGATTCTCATGGTTTGAGAGTCCTCTAGGTGCCTTTTGGCTACAATTAAGTTGTAGAAACATCTCAAGCAGTATCAGTGGAAACAAAATGCACCTCAGCTCACTTTTGGGTGTCATATCAAAGGGTGTGCACACTTGTGTACATATGATATTTAACATTTAGATTTTTAATAAAGTAGCACAAATTTCTAAAAACCTGTTTTCACTTTGTCATTATGGGCTATTTTGTGTAGAATTTTGAGACAAAAAATGAACTCAATCTATTGTAGAATATGTCTGTAACGTAATAAAACGTGGAGAAGGTGAAAGGGGTGTGCAGACTTTCCGGCTTGACTGTATTTCATGTGTTCCAATTACTTGAATATATTTTCTGAGGTATTGGGCTTGGCATAAAATAAATAAATATGCATAAAAAATTAGCTATTAAAAGGAATTTTGGCTTGAAATGAGTGTATACTCTTGCAAAGCCTATGATATGTTGCTGTTCTGAATGATACGACAGAGGTGAGGTTGTGCTGGTTTGAATGGAAGAGGGAAAGAGGGACAGGGACAGGGAGGTGTGTAAGATGCGAATGCCAAACTATATTTTATGTTGCTATTCTAATTCTACATTCAAATAAAAAACGTATTCAATTAAAATATGACCTATCCTGTATAAAACAGAACAGAATTCCACATCTGGACTAATAACAACAGGCTGCTCTCTCACCAAGTACGAGTCACTGGGAGGGTAGACCCCTATTGGGCTTCTCTTCTGCAGCGGCATGGGCACCAGTGGGGGACGCTCTCTGGTGAAGGAGGGCTTGTTAAAAGCCTTGTGGAGAAGCAGGCCCAGGAAGATTGCCAACAGGATCAGGCCCAGGCCCGCCATCAGGATGATGAACCACAGCTCATTGTAAAACTTTGGTATGGACTCCTGCATGCCCACTTTCCCGCCAGGTGTGGGCTCAATGGTATCTGCAGCAGAGGCACAAAAATTACAACATTTTCTGGGGGAGGAGCCCCAGACCCCCGGTTAAAAGCTCTGCTTTTTCAACAAAAAAAAAACCCACCCCTTCCACCAGGTTGGCTACGAGCCTGGATCTACAGTCCTGTAGGTTTTCACTCCAACCCTAACGAAGCACACCTCGTTCAACAGCTAGAGATCTGATTGAGCTGCTAATTATTGAATCAGGTGTGCCAAATTAGGGTTGAAATGAACCCTATAGGATAGTAGATCTCCAGGAACAGGGTTGGGCAGTCCTGACTTGGACACTAGCCTTCCAGGACTGCATTCTGACACCTGGGTATATACTTTTACATTAAAACTTCAAAACCTAATTGAGAGCAAATTTTATTTCTCAATTGAGGCTCGCAATCATGCATGCAAATAACTCAGGTCAGAATCAACATTCTTGGGATAATAATAACGTGTATTTGTATACACATTTCATATAAAGACTTCGCAAAATGCTTCACATTGGAAATGAAATTTTAATATAAAAAATATAATAAAATTAAAATAAAAAAGTAACTTACTAAAGAAATATTTTAAAAATAAGCTACCTTTAAAATACAGATAAAATACCTTTGCCATAAGAAGAACACAAGAAGAATAAAATTGGAGGTTGAGATGCCTTTTTTTTTTAACTATGTACCAATTTATGAACCTTTATTTATACAGGAAAATCACATAGAGACACTGCAGGTCTCTTTTTCAATGGCGCCCTGGTTACAAAACAAAACAGAGGTGTTCTAACAGTCACAAACTACATCTGTAAATGTTTTGCGTTTCCTCTTTCGCTGAAGATTGTGCTTATATGAATGAGAGACATTCGACTATCTCTTTTCTCATTATCATCATTGCACATACCACGAAGGCCTCTCTAATGTGGGTGTAATTTCGCCACAGTGCCTTGGTTGACTCTGCCTGAGCACTCCACTGAGTACTGGACAGCGATTTTAATGTCAGTCTGACATCTGTCTTCTGAAAGACTTTCCCCCATCTGTGTGTGGATGAAGAGCAAAATGTGTACAGTGACTGCAACATATTAAAGCACTCGTCAGCCTCTGGGCTACTGCCGTCTAAGATGTTAACACCAACTAAGTTAAGTGAATGCGCTGCGCAAGGCGCATACTCTATGAGAGGGTTTTTTGTTTCAGGTGGGCCTGTAGCCCATTGTATTTTCCTGACATGTTGCTTGCATTGTCATATGACTGAACTCTACAGTTTGAGAGGTCCAACCCAAGGCCCTCCCCTATCAAAGTCACACAGTCTGCTAAACTTTTACCTGTGTGGCTCTCAATTGGCTCAAAGCCCAGGAATTGCTCCACCACATTCCTGCTGCTGTTAACAAACCAGAATATGAACGTCAATTGGTGACAGGTCTGGGGTGGAGTCAACAATTATTGAAAAATATTTGGCATCCCGAATCCCATCTGCTCTTGTTTGTCGAGTTTTCTGACCCATTAGCTAAACGAGTTCTTCACATATTGTCGATGACAAATAGGACATGTAGTATAATATTTCCATTTCCTATATGTAAATCCGTCAAATATCGCATACATATGGGCCTGCGGGGTGTGGGGTCCCCTTCCAGGTCACACACTGAATTATTGCTTCGCAGCTTTATAAATGTGGACTCATGACGTGTATATGACTGGAGTTGTGTACCAGATCTGTAAACTCTTGGCAAGATACAGATTGGACACAATGCTTTGAAGCCGCAAGACCACAGGAAGTGGCTCTGAGGAAACACCTGTTGATAAGAGCACAATGCTAGGCAGAGACATTAAGGTCTCATAAAAATATAGTCATGGAAAGTGTTAGAATTATTTGTATACTGTGCTAAAGCTTAAATGCATGTATAACCTGAACTATATCTTGAATCTGCGAACTAGTAAAATTGTTAAACGACTTACACATATGGCATATATATGTATTTTAAACAGAATGTACAGGTTCTGCGTCACAGTGATCTAAAACTGACCGAAAGGGGTAAGATCATTGTGCTGCACAGAGACAAGGATAGCGCCAAACAAAGGTCGGGTTGAACTTAAGGCCACCCCCACACACAACAATCAGTGGCACAGGACAGATCAAACAAGCAATACGTCATATAGAGGTCAAGATGAACTTAAGGCCACCCCCACACACAACAATCAGTGGCACAGGACAGATCAAACAAGCAATACGTCATATAGAGGTCAAGATGAACTTAAGGCCACCCCCACATGAAAAACCATTTTGACGCATAAGATCTTGAGAACGCCCCCACACGCAAACCATTGTGGCCATGTGATCAGGTATAAGAAATGCCCCTAACATCAACTAAGGGTAGGAAAAACCCCAATTACGCCCACATGTCTGTGATTGGTAAACAAGTGTCCCGGGGCGGGGGAACGGATATGTAGACAGTGTATAAAACATGTGACAAATGGACTATCGAGGCTTCTCTCCGCGGAGAGGAATCGGCTTTGTACAAGCTTTGTTTGCTGAATAAAGTCTAAACCTGATGAAGAGCCTGCCTGGAACTTCTTTATTTTAAAAACTCTAACTCTGGACCTTACTTATTGAAAACTTTAACTTGGGATCGAAAACTCAGATTTTGGAGTAAATACTTTAACTTTGACTGAAAACTTTAAACATGAAATTGGAAACAACGAACAAGTTGGCGGACTTGGAGAAAACTGAGATTCTCAAGCCACAACAATTGGCGACCACGAAGGGACCCGAAAGAGCACCAAATCCAGCTCCTGGTGCCTCGGAGTGGGGTCGGACGACAGGAGGAGCCCTGGACAGACGGCCGTCTGAAATAAAGCACCAAGCTGAGATAAAAAACTTCAGCTTGGGATTAAAAACTCGGAGGCTGCTTCTTCTTCGACCCCCCTCCCCAACGGTGCCTGGAGTGGGATCCTCTCGGGCAAATTTACCCACTTGAACTTACTCCGAACTAAATTTGATGAAGGAAACAGGCAGGCTCTTCAAGGGCGCGCGGCGAGCTGTGAGTGTGAACAGAGAGATTGAACCGTTGTGTGAAACTGCTGTAAATATATGCATGTGTGTATGAATTTTATTACTTTGCTTAAAAGGACTGTCATTGGTTTAGTAGGTTAGAGGCCTACACAGGTGCTCGATACTGAGGGACATTGACAAAAGACACTGGTGCTAACATTGTACTTTTGCAGAGGTGTTCTAGGATACCCACGAGGACGCCCGGGAAGGGAGTAGTGCAGGTTTCTGTAAGAGGTGTTGAGCAAAGTGTCTGCTGTGTTGATTTAACCCCGGATAAGTAGGGTAAGTCAAATGTTTGTAAATGTACGGTGTCTGCCTGGGCCCCGACAAGGGAGGATTTAAGTGACCTGACAGTACAGAGTAGTGAACAGTTATAGACATACAATATATTGGAAGTATGAATAATTGTTGTAGAAATATGGTATATTGAATGAATAATTGTGAAAGACACACGGTATATAGAGTGCATGACTAAAAGTGTTCACAGTGTGCGGAGAATAAAATAAATAGGAAACCATAAAAGTGTTTAAAGATTTGGAAAAAATTAAATTAAAAGCCCCCGGTAAATATAGAATAAAAACGAAATAAACTGTCAAAATAAAAAAGTCAAAATGATAAATTAAATATTAAATGAGAAGCCCACACCAGTTGAGGTGTTAGCCCGAGAATGTCCTTCCTGCGCGAGTGACATAAAACATGTTTCGAAAAAATGGCATAACCGGACTAAAAAATTGACCACTAAATAGCCCAAAGAAGGCTCGTTTGATGTAGAAATATGAGAGATGATAGGAATAATACAAAATTATAAACCTAAAGATAAATCCGAAAAGAGGAATATTAAAATTGTTATCAGGAAAAACCATAACCAAGTGGTTTAGAAGTGAACAGGAAGTGAACAGGATGAGAGGCTGCTCGGCCCACGAAAGAAATCCTCCCCCGTGCGCTCCTGCGCGAGCAGGAGGACACGGGGGAAGGAGGGGTATTTATCCCAACCTAACAGAAAGTTCCGAGACAGGCAGGAGGATAGAGGGAAAAAAGGGGGGGGGGATATCCCATTACTAGAATTAAACAAAAGTGTAGAGGCAGTAGAGAAAGAGCGAGAGGCGCTAAAAATAGCGATGTTAGAACTTAAATAACTCGTAAACGCAAGAGAAAAGGAAGAAGAATTAGAAATAGAGAACAAAAGGAAAAAATTAGGGTATAAGGCACTAGGCCGTCAAACTAACAGAAGCAGCGAGCGAGGTACACAATATGTGTGCCCACTAAATATAAAGGGTGGAATAGGGCATTACGCTCCATGGTCCTCTCAGAACATGCAAAATCTAATCGCCACTCTCCCCAATTTGCAGGAAGGTGCGAGCCGCTGAATCGGGATGCTGGGGGAGGAGATGGCGGAACGGATGCTGTCGGGGGGGGGGATCTGAAGGCACTCCTGGGAAAGCTGTGGGGGATGGAGGCGATGTTAGACGTCTTTTCGGCTGCTGGCTTTCGCAGGAACCAAGTGCAGCGGAGCGCTGTGGATGGGACTTCTTTTAACACTGTAAGGGCCCAAGTGGGGGGTGCCCTGAGAGCGATATATCCCACCAGGCCAGAAGTCGCCACTTTGACGGGAATACCTATAAAAGAAACCGAGGCCCCAGTGACATATGTGCATGACCAGCTGCGCAGATGGAGGACATTGACCGACAGGGATATACAACAGGATCCTATAATGGTCACATTGTTCCGGAAAACCATACTGGAGGGATTACCAGACAAGGCAAAGACCCGCTTGAATGAAGTGGTTGGCATGACCACCATGCCACACAACCAGTTTGTGGACACTGTGAGCCATGCTGTGGGAAGGCACAGAAAAGAAGGCAAGAAACTGGAATTACCGTTAAAAGAGGCCCAAAAGAAGCTACGGCAGCTGCAGTTGAAGGAATTGAGAGCCAAAGAACTGCTTACTGAATCAGACGTCCCCATCTCCCGGACCGGTGAGTAGCCAGACATCCCCCAACCGACGATAGTCTGCAACTTCTCCGGCGTCCCTGCTTCGGTGGCCATACAAGGTAATCCAAGGGGGGAGCAAATGCATGTGGGGGGCCCATCGAATAGTGTCGAGCAAAGGGGGGGGGGGCAGCAAGCCCAGGATAATAATAAGAACAATAGAGATGATAGGCGAAACACTAACAATGCATGCGTTTCAGCCTCAAATGTAATATCAGGTGGCGCCTGTGCCCCAAAATGAATGTCAGGGAAAACAATGTGAAGTCCGACAACTAAACCAGTGATGATAAAAGTAGGAAAGAAATACGCATGGTGATATGTAAAAATTCTCCTGTAAATGTGCTGGGCAGAGATGCTATTCTAGCCCTAGGATTGAAATTGGATTGTAAAAAAGGAGGAATAGATTTAACAGGAATGTATAATCTAAATAAAGTAAAAAGTGAGAAAATGCAAGGGGGGCACCTCAGAAATTTTTCATAGCCGAATTTACCATTTAAATTATTACATTAATTAAATTTATAGCCATTTTCAAAATTTAATGAAAAATGAATAAGTTCTGTGTATAAAGCGTTCTCTCCTGTGTCATTATGTTTATCCTGCAAAATAAAGTACACTGTGCTCACAGATTGGAAGTTATACAAGTTTTGAACAAGTATAGTACGCGTTTGAAACAGCGCAAGTGACGGGTAGTAGCTCGTAAGTTCTTAGTTTAATTGCCAACTGTCACTGGTGTTAATTGCATGTGCATTCATTACCTCATTCTTGCTTTGAGTTGCGTAATGACTAGTCCAATAGCACACTCAGCTCTGGCTGTTTAAATCGATTAAAATGTAAGTACGTTTTATATATCTTGAATACGTTTAATACTATTCTTGGAGATATTTTTAATTCATTTAGTTTACGAATAAATTAATTTTCAGTACTATTTAGTTTTGTTTATTCCAGCCTTTTTTGATAGAACATCGGGAAATTTATTTCAGTTTATTTGTTAAACACTAGTTTTACAAGTGTTTTGTTTAGGAAATCCCCTCAGAACAATTATGCAACAAGGCAGGCTGGGTGCCTTATCTCTATTATGTATAGAAGCAGATGTGCTATGTAAGATTGGTTATGAGGATCTGATCAAAGACTTTGCAAGGGAAAAAAGTAGGAGAAAATTGTTCAACTATAAATAAAATGGAAGCGGATGTGCTGTGTAAGATTGGTTGTGGGGATCTGGTCGGAGACTTTGCGGGGAAGGTGAAGTGGGAGAGAGTTGTTCAGCTATGGATAAGGATCTAAGTGTCGAAATGGATATTAATTTCCTTCTTACTGTAGGTTTTGTTTGATTTCGAATTTTCTGGGTTTTATTATTAATGGTCAAAAGAGCCGAAGAGCTCTGTTTTGAACAAAACGGAAAATTCTCTAATTTGATGCACAAAAAACTTGTGTATGATTTGCGAGCTGTTAAATGATGGGGTACAGGATCACGCTGCTGATATGCCTTAACCCCCACATATTAGTAGAAAAGATTCCTGCCAAAGCAATGTGGTTTACGGTTGTGGATTTGTGTTACTTTTGACAAAAAGCAATACTGCCGTGCAGAGACAGAGGGGCGTAACTTAATCTTTGGTCGAAAATTTGTTTTTTACTATAAGGACCCGCTTTATCATGTGGAGAAATATCTTGAGTCAATTGTGTTGTTGTTTTTTTAGAAAATAGTGGGTTGTCTTTGCCGTAACTTACAAAAGTGCTACAAAAGTCAAGGCAGAAGGACGTAACATCAGTTAAGATTTCTTGCCTTTGTTTCACGGCCCTGTGAAACGTTCGAATTGAGTTACGGTAGCTACTCTGCCTTTGTTTTGCTTGCTGCGCATCAAAGTGGACGTTAACAGAGGACTGAATCGACACACCTCTTTGTGAGAAGTAGGCTACACACACACACATGCAAGCAAGCAACGCACAATTAAAACGTTAGCCTACCTTTTATAGCCCAGTAAAATATAAATTGTAAAGCACAAGGATGCCCTTCTCTCACATTCAGCAAAGTAAATCCATAAAGCGAGTCGAGTATCCGTGTATTACTCTATTGCGTAGCATGGTGCACTTGATAATTTGATTGAAAAAAGTTATCTGGCATACAAAAACTTTGCTTATCATCTATGTCTGGAGTCATCGCATCCATCCAATCATTCAAGTCCTAAATCTGTCAACATGTTAACCAATTGGGTTTCACCGTATAGTACATATTTGACTAAAAAATACTGAAACTTAGGCGAAGATAAATTGTCCAAAAAATTGACGTGGTGCGATGATGCGGAACAAGCGTTCAAAAAAAATTAATGTAAGCACCTGCATTAGAATTTCCAAATTACACAAAGAAATTTGATCTGTATGTAGCAACGCGCGCAAACTGTATGACAGCAGTTTTAAGGCAGGAAACACATACAGGCAGACAAACAATGGCCTATTACAGTGCCCAGTTAGATGAGATTGCGTCAGCACGTCCGCCATGATATCAAGATCTGGCAGGCACATAGGAGGCCTTTCAGAAAGCTGTCTCAATAACAATGGGGTATCCGATAAGAATACACACACATCACAAGGTAGTTGAAATGCTTGATCAAGCTAAGTTTGTACTAACACCTGCGAGGAGACATAACTACCAGATGTTGTTGACATTTTCGGATATAACCCTAGTTAAGTGTGTTACTGTCTATAATGTAATGTAATATAATGTAATGTTTCTGCTGGAGGCAGAGAGGTGCACTCGGCTTTGCTCTGCGGAGTTGGCAGAGCTGAAGGCCCACACGGGGGCGTGTCAGTTAGTGGAAGTGAGGATGCTGAAATATACACTAGCTCTGCTTATGCACGTGAGAGGACGGAGTGTGAGCGAAGGGGGGGTGAAGCAGTGGGCAAAACCCAGTTTTGGCATTCCTAGAACCATTACTGCAAACAACGGCCCTGCCTTCATAGGACATATATTATGACAGGTTAATGCAGGCTATGGGCATGAAGTGGGCATAAAGTGGGGGAGTGGTTTGGTAGTATGGTGGGGACCTGGGGTCCTGGTTGGCTAAAGTGGGACTAGCGATCTTAGCTACATTGCTGGTCCTCCTGATTGTAGTGTCCTGCTTGATACCTCGTATGAGATCTTTTCTCACCAGAACCATTGGGATTCATAGTGGAGAATGCGGGCACCCTCCCAGTAGCAACGGACACACAGACTGAGCCATCCCGGTGCCAAAGCAACCCTACCACCCCTGGCACCACGGAACGACGCCACCAGCCACTACTACTACTACGAGAATTTCCACCGACCTGACGTTGAGGACTCCGCTGTCTACATACACCCACACCCCCGATGCAGGGACTCCCGATGTATGAAGTGATCGAGGACCTCCCGTACCGTGACATCGACGCCCTCCTGTACTGTGACAGATTGTATATAAGCTTGTGCTTAGCTGTTTTATTGAAAACCCTTTTGCTGTGGTTTATTTATCCTTATTCTCTCCCGCACCCGCGTAGGCAGGGGATTTTGTTTTTTTCATTTTGTTAAATCTAAGTGGTTTGCTTTTGCTTTCTATTAAAACTACGCATAGGTGTGTGACTGTGGATGGGGACACATATCCCCAGCGAATTGCTGACGATGAGGACGATGCTCGCTGTATTTACGGTAAGACAGGTTGTACGGGGTCATTCCCTAGCCCATATGGCGAAGGGCACACCTCCACCTGTCTAGCAACCCGTGAAAAAGTCACATGCATGGAACAAGATGGCCGAGTAATCTGGTCCGATAATTTGATTGCTTATAGAGCCCACATGACCCATGTCCCCTCCCCATCCCCTACCCCTACCCCTACCCATTCCCGACCCCTACCCCTACCCATCCCATCCCCGCCCCCTACCCCACCCCCCGGCCCCCTATCCCTCAGCCTGCCACCAATCCCTCTGCCCCCACCTTTACCACTTTCCGCGGCCAAGGCGGTCTGCTGAGACCTGCCCCCGGCCGTTTGGTACTCACCCCCCCCCCCCCCTTCTCCCCCCCCCCCCCCCCCTTCACATCAGCTCCTCTCCCGTGATAGTAAAGCTGGAGTTTAAACACTGAATGGTTCTATCAAGCTAATGGCTACGGACAGAAAGAAGTTTGAGGGTACATACTTCCCGTTTCATTTATATTTTCTTTTTCTGGTGGCTTTTCTCTGCGCCCACCCCTCCCTGCATGGTGTCTCCGCGGTAACTGTGTCGGAGCCAAGCCTGACTCCGAAAGGGGGGAATGTAGTATAATATTTCCATTTCCTATATGTAAATCCGTCAAATATCGCATACGTATGGGCCTGCGGGGTGTGGGGTCCCCTTCCAGGTCACACACTGAATTATTGCTTCGCAGCTTTATAAATGTGGACTCATGACGTGTATATGACTGGAGTTGTGTACCAGATCTGTAAACTCTTGGCAAGATACAGATTGGACACAATGCTTTGAAGCCGCAAGACCACAGGATGTGGCTGTAAGGATCTGACATGTACCTGCTATTTTTATTGTATTATATTATTATCATTTATTCTCATCTGTATGTATGCATTGTTTAGTTTAGCTTTTTCCATCTGACTTGTTTACTTTTCCGTTTTGCCTAGTTGTCATGTGTCTGCCTGTTTACATCGGATCTGTCACTCCCTGTTTACGTCGCTGTACCATTCGGGTGATCTCATTGGTGTTCGGGTTCCCTCTTACTTCGCACCTGTCTCTGTGTACTTAGATTTACTAATTACCACTAACATACTAACGATTGATTAGATCTACTAACTCCACTAACAAACTAATTTGTATATTACCACTAACTCTACTAACGCCAGGGGTGTGTATAGTTACTAATCTCACGAATATATTAGAGCGCACATTTTCATGCTGTTCTGTCCTTGCTAATCATTCTCAGCTGCATCTGATCTACTCTGCCTGTCATCTTACTCTATGCACGATTTCCTGAAACTCCAGGTCATCTGTCATTGTGTATGTTTGAAATCCAGTCCGCGTTTTCCCTAGTTGTCTCTGTGGTTGTTTAATTGTTTCCCAGATGTATTTCATTGTCTCTCGTTTGGAACCCCGCCTTCTCACACACCTGATTCCCTTTGTGTCATTTGTATCTTGTGCATTTAAACCCCGTGTTACTCCCAGTCTGTGTCAGAACGTTGATTAACTTTTTCCAGTGCCTACTATTTTCTAAAGCCTGAGATCTGTATAATTATTCCGCGACACCTGTCTGTATTACGATTCTTTTGCCTAGTCCTTGTCTGTCCAGTCTGCCTTTTCGTTTTTGACCACGTTTTGGATATCGACCATTCTCCTGCCTATCCCTTTGTACCTACCTACCTCTGATCTCCTGGCTTGACTCCTGAACGGAATAAACTCCTCTTTTTGCCTAATCCTGTGGTCTGCGTCTGGGTCCTTTGCACGAACGTAACAGTACGTTCTGACCAGACATGGACCCAGCGGACCCAACCCACCTGCACGCCGCACTCCTGCGGCAAGGAGCCTTGATTGGCCAGCAGCAGGCTAACCTCGAGTCCGTGACCCAAGATCTCCGGTCTCTTATGACCTGCGTTAGGGAACTGGTGACCAACATGCATCCTCCTGCACCTACCGACGCACCCCAGCTCCCACCGGCACAACATCTTCCCATCCGGGAGCCTCGCCTGCCTCCTCCGGAACGCTACGACGGTGAACCGGGTGAATGCCGACCGTTCCTGATCCAGTGCAAGCTGGTGTTCCAACTGCAGCCGCACACCTTCCCTACTGAGCAAGCCCAGGTAGCATACATCATTACTCAGCTTACCGGGCGGGCCAAGAAGTGGGGAACCGCCACCTGGGAGGCGGGTCGGCCTTGCTGCAGGGGGGCCGAGGAATTTATGGAGGAGATGAGAAGGGTATTCGATCGGTCCAAACACAGTCATGAGGCGGCTAGAGAGATGCTACGTTTCCGCCAAGGGAGAAACTCGGCATCAGACTACGCCATCGAGTTCCAGACGCTAGCTACATCCAGCGGCTGGGACAACAAGTCCAAGTTCGACGTATTCCTCAATGGTCTCAACGACGAGGTGATGGACGAGATCGTGACCCGGGAACTTCCCTCCAGCCTGGACGAACTCATCGCCTTGGCCATCAGGGTGGATACACGCCTCCGAGACCGGCAACGTCCATTCCAGAGGACGCGTGCTCCTCAGTTCACCCAACGCGGCAGCAGGACCGAGCCCGCTACATCATCATCCAACTCCAGCAGGCCTCCTAACCACCGCCAAGCTGAACAGGAGCCCATGGAGATTGACCGCTTCAGGTTATCGGCGGCCGAGAGGGCGCGCCGCATCCGGGATCGGGTCTGTCTCTACTGCGGCAAACCTGGGCACTTTGTGGATAGGTGTCCACTAAAAGACAACGCTCACTAGTGGCCGGAGGAGCACTAGTGGGCGTCACACCAGTCGACTCCTCCAACCGGAACCGCACATGCATCCCGGTCACTCTTCAGTGGGGGACCAACACTAAGAAGACCCGTGCCCTCATTGACTCCGGAGCTGAAGCCAATTTCCTGGACGCTGGTGCCGCGGCCCGTTGGGGAGTTCCTATAACACCCTTGGAACACCCATTAGTAGCTAACACCCTCTCCGGTGAACAGATCGCGGACATCACCCAGGAAAGCCTACCCATCAAGCTTCTCGTCTCCGGTAACCATCAGGAGGAGCTTCAGCTCCACATCATCGATTCTCCCCAATCCCCTGTGGTCCTTGGGCACCCCTGGCTTAATCGTCACTGCCCGGAAATCGATTGGAGGGGACATGAAATTGTAGGCTGGAGCCCATCGTGTGCGGCCAGCTGCCTACAAGAGGCCCACTCACCTGTTCCTGTGCTCTGCCCTGAGGAAGATCCGGATCTGAAGGGGGTCCCAGCCAGGTTCCATGACCTCAAGGAGGTCTTCTGTAAGGCGCGCGCTTCGTCTCTACCCCCACACCGTCCCTACGACTGCGCCATAAACCTGAGGCCTGGCACTTCCCCGCCTAGAGGCCGTCTGTTCTCCCTGTCCCGACCTGAGACGGAAGCCATGGAGAAATACCTGTCTGAGTCATTGGCAGCTGGCATCATCCGCCCTTCTTCCTCTCCAGCTGGAGCAGGATTCTTCTTTGTGGGGAAGAAGGACGGCTCTCTCCGCCCCTGCATCGACTACCGGAGCCTGAACGACATCACGGAGAAGAACCGCTACCCTCTCCCGCTTATGTCCACCGCTTTCGAGCAGCTCCAGAAGGCCGTCGTCTTCACGAAGCTGGACCTCAGAAACGCTTACCACCTGGTCCGGATTCGTGAGGGCGACGAGTGGAAAACTGCTTTTAACACACCTACTGGACACTGGGAGTACTTGGTGATGCCGTTCGGGCTCACTAACGCCCCCGCCGTTTTCCAGACCCTGGTTAATGATGTTCTCCGTGACATGATAGATCACTGTGTCTATGTATACCTGGATGACATTCTCATCTACTCCCAGAGCCTGGAGGAACACGAGAGAGACGTACACAAGGTACTGGGCCGTCTCCTCGAGAACCGTCTATTTGTCAAGGCGGAGAAATGCGAGTTCTCCACCTCATCCACGACCTTCCTGGGCTTCATCATAGAGAAGGGTCAAGTCAAGATGGACCCGGCGAAAACCAAGGCTGTGTTGGAGTGGCCACGTCCTGAGAGCCGGAAGGAGCTTCAGAGATTCTTGGGGTTTTCCAACTTCTACCGCCGCTTCATCCGGAACTACAGCTCGGTAGCGGCCCCCCTCACGGCCCTCACCTCAGTCAAACTGAGATTCACCTGGAACCCTAAGGCTGAGGAGGCCTTCTCTCGCCTCAAGGAACTGTTCACCACAGCTCCCATTCTCAGATATCCCGATACGGCCACCCAGTTCATCGTGGAGGTGGACGCCTCCAACGTGGGGGTAGGGGCCATCCTATCCCAACGATCCCCGGAGGATCAGAAGGTTCACCCCTGTGCCTTCTTCTCACACCGCCTCACCCCCACGGAGGAGAACTACGACGTTGGGAATCGGGAGTTGTTGGCCGTTAAAATGGCCCTGGAGGAGTGGCGACACTGGCTGGAAGGAGCTCAGATACCATTCGTGGTCTGGACCGACCACAAGAACCTTGAATATTTACAAACCGCCAAGAGGCTTAACTCCCGTCAGGCCAGATGGGCTCTCTTTTTCTCCCGATTTGATTTCTGTCTGGCTTACCGGCCAGGGGCTAAGAACACCAAGCCGGATGCCCTATCCCGACGTTTCGAACCCTCCTCTAAGGACCCCTGTCCGGACACAATCCTTCCTCAGAAGGTGTTCCTTAATGCCATCAGCCTTCCCATCGAAGGTATTGTTAGGAGTGCCCAGAATGGGGAGGCAACTCCCAGCCAATGTCCTAACAACTGTCTCTATGTTCCAGAAGCGGCTCGGTCCCAGGTGCTCCAGTGGGGACATTCATCACGAATCTCCGGCCACCCAGGTATAAATCGTACTATCACTTTTATTTTACGCAAGTTCTGGTGGCCGGAGGTCCGACAAGACGTAGCCTCATTTGTAGCCGCTTGCTCAGTATGTGCACAGAATAAGTCATCTCACCAACCCCCTCACGGTGAACTCCAACCACTCCCCATTCCTCACCGCCCCTGGTCCCATATTGCACTCGATTTTGTCACGGGGCTACCCTCCTCCAATCACTACACCACTATCCTCACCATTGTAGATCGGTTCTCTAAGGCTGTTCACTTTATTCCCCTCACTAAACTCCCCTCCGCCAAGGAAACGGCATCCATTCTTGTCCAGCACGTCATTAGGTTACACGGCATCCCCACGGATATAGTCTCAGATAGAGGTCCACAATTCACGGCTAGGTTCTGGAAGGCTTTTTGCACACTATTGGGCACCACGGTTAGTCTTTCATCAGGTTTTCACCCACAGAGCAACGGCCAGACTGAGCGAGCCAATCAATGCCTAGAGACTGTCCTTAGGTGTCTTTGCTCTAGAAACCCCACTACGTGGAGCTCGCAGTTACCCTGGGCCGAGTACGCTGTGAACTGTCACACTTCATCTGCTACGAAACTCTCCCCTTTTGAGTGTTGCCTAGGTTACCAGCCCCCACTATTTCCCAGCCAGGAAGTGGAGGTGGGGGTCCCGTCTGCCGAGACCTTCATCCGGCGCTGTGCCAGGACTTGGAGATCCGCCCGCATCAACCTCACCAGAGCCAGTGCCCGGATGAAGGAGACGGCGGACCGCCACCGAGTCAAGGCTCCCCAGTACCGGGTGGGTCAGAAGGTGTGGCTTTCAGCCAAAGACATTCCCCTCAGAGTAGAGTCACGGAAGCTAGCTCCCCGGTACCTGGGTCCCTTCCCGGTGCTCAAGATCATCAGTCCCACTGCCGTTCGACTCAAACTTCCCGCTACTATGCGGAGACTACACCCCACTTTTCATGTGTCTAGAATTAAACCCGCTGTTACCCACCCCCTTTGTCCCGAACCTGATCCCCCGCCACCCCCCCGAATCATCGACGGCGGAGAGGCTTACACCGTTTCTAAGGTGTTGGACGTTCGTCGTCGGGGCCGTGGCCTTCAGTACCTGGTCGACTGGGAAGGTTACGGTCCCGAGGAGAGATCCTGGATTCCTTCACGGTTCGTGTTGGACAAGGACATGCTCAAGGACTTCCATAGGACTCATCCTGCACCACCCATTAAAACGCCAAGAGGCGCTTCCTAGGGGGGGGGGTACTGTAAGGATCTGACATGTACCTGCTATTTTTATTGTATTATATTATTATCATTTATTCTCATCTGTATGTATGCATTGTTTAGTTTAGCTTTTTCCATCTGACTTGTTTACTTTTCCGTTTTGCCTAGTTGTCATGTGTCTGCCTGTTTACATCGGATCTGTCACTCCCTGTTTACGTCGCTGTACCATTCGGGTGATCTCATTGGTGTTCGGGTTCCCTCTTACTTCGCACCTGTCTCTGTGTACTTAGATTTACTAATTACCACTAACATACTAACGATTGATTAGATCTACTAACTCCACTAACAAACTAATTTGTATATTACCACTAACTCTACTAACGCCAGGGGTGTGTATAGTTACTAATCTCACTAATATATTAGAGCGCACATTTTCATGCTGTTCTGTCCTTGCTAATCATTCTCAGCTGCATCTGATCTACTCTGCCTGTCATCTTACTCTATGCACGATTTCCTGAAACTCCAGGTCATCTGTCATTGTGTATGTTTGAAATCCAGTCCGCGTTTTCCCTAGTTGTCTCTGTGGTTGTTTAATTGTTTCCCAGATGTATTTCATTGTCTCTCGTTTGGAACCCCGCCTTCTCACACACCTGATTCCCTTTGTGTCATTTGTATCTTGTGCATTTAAACCCCGTGTTACTCCCAGTCTGTGTCAGAACGTTGATTAACTTTTTCCAGTGCCTACTATTTTCTAAAGCCTGAGATCTGTATAATTATTCCGCGACACCTGTCTGTATTACGATTCTTTTGCCTAGTCCTTGTCTGTCCAGTCTGCCTTTTCGTTTTTGACCACGTTTTGGATATCGACCATTCTCCTGCCTATCCCTTTGTACCTACCTACCTCTGATCTCCTGGCTTGACTCCTGAACGGAATAAACTCCTCTTTTTGCCTAATCCTGTGGTCTGCGTCTGGGTCCTTTGCACGAACGTAACAGTGGCTCTGAGGAAACACCTGTTGATAAGAGCACAATGCTAGGCAGAGACATTAAGGTCTCATAAAAATATAGTCATGGAAAGTGTTAGAATTATTTGTATACTGTGCTAAAGCTTAAATGCATGTATAACCTGAACTATATCTTGAATCTGCGAACTAGTAAAATTGTTAAACGACTTATACATATGGCATATATATGTATTTTAAACAGAACGTACAGGTTCTGCGTCACAGTGATCTAAAACTGACCGAAAGGGGTAAGATCATTGTGCTGCACAGAGACAAGGATAGCGCCAAACAAAGGTCGGGTTGAACTTAAGGCCACCCCCACACACAACAATCAGTGGCACAGGACAGATCAAACAAGCAATACGTCATATAGAGGTCAAGATGAACTTAAGGCCACCCCCACACACAACAATCAGTGGCACAGGACAGATCAAACAAGCAATACGTCATATAGAGGTCAAGATGAACTTAAGGCCACCCCCACATGAAAAACCATTTTGACGCATAAGATCTTGAGAACGCCCCCACACGCAAACCATTGTGGCCATGTGATCAGGTATAAGAAATGCCCCTAACATCAACTAAGGGTAGGAAAAACCCCAATTACGGCCACATGTCTGTGATTGGTAAACAAGTGTCCCGTGGCGGGGGAACGGATATGTAGACAGTGTATAAAACATGTGACAAATGGACTATCGAGGCTTCTCTCCGCGGAGAGGAATCGGCTTTGTACAAGCTTTGTTTGCTGAATAAAGTCTAAACCTGATGAAGAGCCTGCCTGGAACTTCTTTATTTTAAAAACTCTAACTCTGGACCTTACTTATTGAAAACTTTAACTTGGGATCGAAAACTCTGATTTTGGAGTAAATACTTTAACTTTGACTGAAAACTTTAAACATGAAATTGGAAACAACTAACAAGTTGGCGGACTTGGAGAAAACTGAGATTCTCAAGCCACAACAGACACTGTAGCGCTTTATTTTCCGCCAAACTTTTTAATATTTTCAGCTAAGAAAGGGTCAAATTGTGATAGCAATTCTAGGATTTCTGGAAACTGAACTAGTGCTAGTTCCTTCCTCACAGCTGACAATAGTGCTGCTGTTATCATTGTTACTATCAGAGAGTTTTTGAAAGAAGTTAGCAATGAGTGGAACACTTTGAAGCAAAACTGCCTCTCTTGCTTCCTTTTCTTTTTTGGCTTTCCTTTTGGAAGCACCACTCTTCCAACGTTTGTGGTCCATATTTCAGAACTAGTATGCTAGTTAGTATAGCTAATATGAATATATTTATAGCATATCTCAATACTTATTAAATAATAATTGAATTAACATATATGAATAATGACAACACCTTCAAATACTGTTGTTGGAAAATACAATCAAGTGGTAGTATTTTATAGTCTACTTGTACCTAAGGCAGTGGTTCTCAAACTTTTTCTGTCATGCCCCACTTTGGAGGAAGAAAAATGTTCATGCCCCACGCCCCAACAAAATTCTAACAAAATGGTCCATGTTGAACTTTTATTGAAATAAAAATCCATCCAAATATAAAGAAAATTGCACTTTCAAGTAAACCAGATTGCTCCATTAGACAAAAACAAATAAAATGTGCAATCACTTTCGTAGAACAATGCAACAAATATTTGGCAAAAAAATAGCTTATTGTGGCTGCAATGAAGCTCAGGAGAGGGAAAATATATTTCAAATTGAAGCTGCAGCTGAGGAAAGAAAAGCACTTCAAGAATTAGAATTTAAAAAATTGGAGCTTGAAAGCCAAAGTACCTCAACTCGCTCTGTAGACCCAGCTCGTGCAGATACGAATGGTCCCACCATTTTCTGAGAAGGAGGTAGAAAAATATTTTGCCCATTTCGAGCGTGTTGCCACTTCATTGAAATGGCCCGCCAATGTTTGGACTATTTTATTACAGTGTGTTTTAACTGGCAAAGCCAGAGAGGCCTATTCTTCGCTCAATTTGGAAGAGAGCTCTAATTATGAGATTGTGAAAACTGCAATCCTCCGCGCGTATGAACTTGTGCCTGAAGCCTACGGTCAAAGATTCAGAGGCTATATAAAAATGGACAAACTAATTTATGTAGAATTTGCTAAGGAAAAATATAAATTGTTGGGCTCTAACAAACCCGAAAATATTCTTGATTATGTTTCCCATTTTAGACTGCGGTTGCGAACTGCCTGTGACTTAGCAAAGAATACTCTAGCAGTGTCACAACATCGCATGAAACGTCTCTTTGACAGACGCGCAAAAGTCAGCGTGTTTTTTCCTGGTGATCAAGTGTTGGCGTTCCTCCCTGTTCTTGGTTCCGCATTGCAGGCTCGTTATTGCGGCCCATATACTATTAAAGACAAAGTTGGGGAGTTATTTAATTATTACTCCAGAGCGCAGAAAGAAAATTTTATTGCTCACCGAAAGAAGTCCGACGTAAAAACATTGGTTCCGCGCTGCATTTCTGCATTTCCCCCTGCGCCCCACCGGTAATACCACTGCGCCCCACAGTTTGAGAAACACTGACCTAAGAGCAGCTTTGAGTAGATAAAAGAAAAAAACTGAAAAGCACACAAAAAAAAACCCTAACCTTTTAAAAAGGCTGTTAGAAAATAGCCTGTTAAAAAGCCTGTTTCAGAATATATTACTGTGGCGTACCAAGCAAGAAAACGGGCATCTGTCGGTGGCTTTTCCTACCAAGAAATGTCTTGCCTGACACAGACAATATACTTGCCCGACACAGAGAGAATTATGTTGCTTGAAATTCAAAAGATGACTTTTTTTTCATTGGCTGAACAACCAACAAAGGTTTCTGATAAGTCAGTTCAATTACTTGGCGGAGACTATGCACATACGCCACATCCCATCGATGGAGAGGGGGAAAAAAGACCTGGTAAGAGCTGTCGACAATTTGCATGTCAACGTTAGCATTATCTACTTCAGTGGATCTAAAAACAGACATGGAAAAAATTTATGAGGTTTTCTTTAATCTTTAAGTATGGATTGGGTCTCTTATATATGCATTAGTGTATGAAAAAATTTCTCGTTCTATTTTCCGTACTTCTTCCAACGTAGTGTTCAGCTGTTTGACATTATACCCCTTTTCCTCAAAACGTTTGCACAGATCCATAGCATGTTTATCAAAAGTGATATCACTGCTGCAAATGCGTCTAATTCTCAAGAGCTGACTGTATGGCAGGCTACGGCGTAGTGATGGAATGTGAAAGCTGCTATGATGAAGAAATTTATTCCTATCAGTCTTTTTTCAGTAGACCTCAGTTTGTAAGTGTCCGTCGACTTTCTTAACAGAAACGTCTAGGAACGAGATCAAGTGACTCTGATTCTAAGGTGTATTTAATTGTAGGCAATCTCGTATTTACATGCGTATGGAATAGCTGTAAATCTTCATCTGTCCCACTCCAAATGAAAAATACATCGTCAATATATCTGTAAAATCCCTTTATGTATATGAGATATGGATTGTCGTTGTAAATAAAATCCAATTCAAATTTTCCCATGAACAAATTTGCATAATTGGGCGCCACTGGGGAGCCCGTTGCGGTACCTTGAATTTGAAAAAGTATTGATCCTGAAATTTGAAATAATTTTTTGTTACCATTGCTTCTGTTAACTCCATCAAAAATTCTGTAGGAGGATACTCCTCCTCTCTTGTCTTTAGAAAATAGCATAAAGAATGTAAGCCCTCCTGATGGGGTATGCTAGTGTACAGGCGTGATACGTCCATTGTACAAAGTAGATCAGAGTCCCCCAAATCTCCAATTGTTGACAGTTTGTTCAAGAAATCTGTAGTATCTTTAAGATATGAAGGTAATTTGTAAACCAAATTCTTTATGTGGAAATCAACATACTGAGAGAGAGGTTCCGTTAAAGATTGAATACCAGCCACGATTGGGTGACCTGGTGGATTCTGAAACAGAAACAGAAAATTATGTTCATCCTTGTCAATCTATTCTTTTTGTAAAGCCCGTTCTAAAGTGGCTTTGATGTTATCACTACATTTTGCTGTGGGGTCAAACGGTAAAGTGCGGTATGAATTTTGATCGTACAATTGTCTTTCGCCTTTGTCTGAGGGCTTAATAACCACATTTTCGTTTGCAAGTAGTTTGGTTAAAACGTCTCTTTCCGATTGTAACAGATTGGAGTGGAACACAGGGTTGTGAGCGCACAGGTTTGTAACGTCCTGCTCAACCAGTCTGCAGAAAGTATCTACAGATTAGTTGGTAACAGGAGGAACAAACTTGCTTTTAGGTTTGAAGATCTTTCTTTCTTTTGGAACAGTGTCAATATTCTGAGATATTCTATTCAATGAGACCCTAGGATTTTTTACAGCATCTTTTGAATAATTTCCACCTTCGTGGTGAGTGAATCTGCATGTTTAACTGGCACAAAAGACAGTCCTTTGGACAACAGTTTAATTTGGTTATCACTTAGCTCAGTTCCTGAAATGTTTGACTCACGTCATGTTATATAAGTCTTATACCTGTCCTTGTTGTTTATGCACGCTGACGGTGGATGCCGAAATGTGTCTGTGCCCAAATAAAACAAAAAGACTGAGTTGCTGTCCTTCTCTTTTTTTACTATACAGGTGCAGCTCAAAAAATTAGAATATCGTGAAAAAGTTCAATATTTTTTGTCACTCATTTCAGAAAGTGAAACTCATATATTATATAGATTCATTACACAGAGTGAAATATTTCAAGCCTTTATTTTTTGTAATTTTGATGATTATGGCTTACAGCTAATGAAAACCCAAATTCAGTGTCTCAGAAAATTTGAATATTGTGAAAAAGTTCAATATTGGAAACTCATGGTGTCACACTCTAATCAGCTAATTAACTCAAAACACCTGCAAAGGTTTCCTGAGCCTTTAAATGGTCTCTCAGTCTGGTTCAGTAGGCTACACAATCATGGGGAAGACTGCTGACTTGACAGATGTCCAGAAGACAGTCATTGACACCCTCCACAAGGAGGGTAAGCCACAAAAGGTCATTGCTAAAGAATCTGGTTGTTCACAGAGTGCTGTCATATTCATAGAAAGTTGAGTGGAAGGAAAAAGTGTGGTAGGAAAAGGTGCACAAGCAACAGGGATAACCGCAGCCTTGAGAGGATTGTCAAGCAAAATCCATTCAAGAATTTGGGGGAGCTTCACAAGGAGTGGACTGAGGCTGGAGTCAGTGCATCAAGAGCCACCACGCACAGATGAATCCAGGACATGGGCTACAAATGTCGCATGGGCTTCCATTACACCTCAGCAGTGCCACAGGCTGATTGCCTCCATGCCACGCCGCATTGATGCAGTAATTCATGCAAAAGGAGCCCCAACCAAGTATTGAGTGCATAGAAATGAACATACTTTTCAGAAGGCTGACATTTCTGTTTAAAATAAATATATATATATAAACCCTGCTAAATAAAGTGCTGTGTGGCAGGTAAGCTGTCCACAATATTTTTAAAAAATGGCCAAAAGGAGTGATGAAGGTGGTGTATTTGGCAGACTCTTCAGCGAGCGGTATCTGCCAAAAACCCATGTTTGCATCGAATTTGCTGAAGACGCGTGCTCCTGCTAGCATTCCCAGGGTCTGCTCCACAGAAGAAAAAATATATTTCTCCCTGCACACCGATATGTTGAGCCGAGTGAGATTGACGCAGATTCTAACTGAGCTGTTCTTTTTAGGCACAACGAATATGCCCGCACACCAGTCGGTTGACTCCTCGACTCTGCTTGTTACCCCCAGACGCTCCATGCACTCTAGTTCCTCTTTTACCTTGCCTAGTAAGGGGAGTGGAACCCTCCTAGGCATGGCGAGGGAGTATGGGGTCACATCCGGTTTTAGTTTTATGGTGTACGGCTGCTGCACCCTGCCTAGATCGCTACACAGTTTTTGGTAAGCGGTTGTCAGCATTTCCGTGTCAATGCTGTCTAGCCTAGCTAAGAGGTTTAACTTGATTATCGCTGGCCTACCCAATAAGGCTGTATGTAGGTTGTGAACAGTATGCTCACCTTTGCAAAGTGACTCCCTAGCCACCTGGACCAAGCAGAGGTTTTTCAGCTTTGGACAAAGTTCATGCGCCGCACCTCTTGGTAATTTCTCTGTATGTGAGCTCCGGGATGACGGTTACGTCTGCTCCAGTGTCAATCTTGAACTTGACTTTGTGGTTCCTGATGCAGAGATCGATTGACTATGGATCCTCACCCGCTTCCACAGTACCAAGAAAAAGGCCGGTGTCCATTTCCACGGTGTGCACTGCAGCTTTGGCTGATTTGCACACCTTGCTGTAATGTCCCTTTTTGATGCATGTGTGACACGTTACATCTTTGGCAGGGCACTGCCATCTTCCATGACCTGGTGATTTGCCGCACTTGTAACATGCTCTCTGTTCCATTTAGTCATGTGCGGCTGCTGCCTGCCAAGGCTGCCCTCGTGGCATTTGCTTGATTGGCTTGGTTTTGCTAGCTGAAACAGTGTTAATCTCTGCAGCACTGTTACTACTGTTTTCCCCTCTCAGATCAGTCCACTGTCTTTTAACAGCTTCGGACTGTCTTGCCATGTTCATTGATTTTGCCAGAGTTAGTTCTTTATCCCACTGCATTCGCTCTGAGAGTTTATTATCTCTCAATCCGACCACTAATCTATCTCTAATCGTCATCGTGAAGCGGGCCATACTCGCAGTATTCGGCAAGTGCATACAAAGACATTACACAAGAGTCAATTGTTTCAGTAGGCTGCTGCGCACTCTGATTAAATCTTGTGTGCTCGTAAATAAAACATTTTTGGCACAAAAAACTTTTCGAATGCCTCTTTTACCGCACTGTACTGCCGCCTTTGATCTTCAGTAAGAGTTTGCCCTCTCAAAACATCATCCGTTTTGTCCCCCATGCAGTAGATTAAAGTATTCACCTGATTTTCCTGTGAGGACACATGTAGATTGCTAGCCAGTCGGAATCTTTAGAATCTTCTAATCCACTTTTCCCACTCTTGCGGCTTTGAAAAGTTGAACAGTTTCGGAGGTTGAATGGTGAAAGTAGCACTCGGGGGCGCAGTCCCCGGAGGTGCTGGTGGCTGTGCATTATTTTCCATGCTAGCTTGTGCTTTGTTTACTCCGCTAGCCCCCCACTCTCGTCACTCACTAGCTCCGCTGTAGGCTATTTCTGAAAAAGGAGAATGTTCCGACAAAGTTAGTCAAACTTTACATCCGCAGCACTGACACCATGTGGAGTGGGTTAATGATTCAACTCTGTGACGTAAAGTAACGTTGAATGACGATTCTTTAATAACACATTCTCCCCAGATACAACCCCTAGCCTGAGTACAAAACAATGTCTCGCAAGCCTAGCTTGCTCCATGTTACTTAGTAAAACTGCACGGGGTGGTTCATTTGATTGGGGAGACTAATGATTTCAGGGAATTTGTCTCCTTTTAGATCCAGGATGTACGCCGTTACTTCTCCTAGTAACTTGTTAAAATCGCCAGCTTCAAGACCCTCGGGCAAGCCCACTATTTTGAGGTTGTTCCGGTGTTGTCTGTTCTCCAGGTCGTCCAGTTTCTTGCGTAGCGGGTCAACCTCTATTTCATACTTCTTTGTTAGCTTACTGGTATATTCCGCGATGTCCTCTGTCAGGCCAAAATGTGTCCGGGTGCCAAAATGTGTCCGGGCACGTCATCGGAATGCTTGGAATGTCATTGCTATGCCAACAGACACGCGAGCATTGTGACGCGTAGCATTGTGACCAGCTTGCACTTGCTTAGACCTCAGAATCGCCGGAGATCGTTGGACGGAGATAGATCACTACATCACTCAAATAACCATCACTATCACTCAGATAACCTTTATAATTTCCTTTTGTATAGGCTACTGTGCTTTATATTGTTAATTGTTTTCGATTTTAGATTGTGTTAGCTAGTGATTAATTTTGAAGTAGATAGTCTTTTACTGAAACTAACTAGCTAGCAATACTACATAGTAGTTTCCTGGTCAAATGTTGCTTTATAAAAAAACGAGCATCCGTTAATAATGTTAACAACGCCGGATAAAAAAAAAAAAACGCATTAGCCTGTTCGCACTGCAAGTTAAACCAGCGAGGTGGAAAGAGTAAGTAGGCCTATCGCATTGTTGAATAGCCCAATAAAACTAATCTAATGTCACGTTGATCAGTAGGCCTAATTGTTATTTTTTTGTAGGCCTATTGGTAGTTTTTCTGATGACCGATTATTATTTTTTTACTGTATTTGCTATGCGATCGCGTTCACCCAATGAAAATGCCGTTGTAATAATCAGGCACGTTTCCTAAAAATGTTTTGTTACGTTGAATATTGTTTTCAATAAATGTTATTTGTTAACTTTTATTTAGTGAGTTGTTGTCATGTTTTGTAGGATAAAAGCAAGCGCGAGCTTGTCACCCGGCGATTCTGAGGTCAAAGCAAGTGCGACCTCGTCACAATGCTATTGCGTCACAATGCTCGCGTGTCTGTTGGGATAGCAACGACATTCCAAGCATTCCGATGACGTGCCCGGACACATAACTTTGGTTGCAGCACGTAGTTCAGAACGCCATGTTTTTACAAAGTCAAAATGGCCCAGAAAAATAAATAAAATTAGCAAAATAAAGAATTATTCCGACACTGAAATCAAAGTTTTATTAGCAGATGTTCAATGAAGGGAAAAAAATTGTTTAGTATTATCCGTTCCGGTGTCATAACGTAAATGGTAAAGTAGCCTACATGCTAATGCTAAAAAAAAGTGTAAGTCGCTGTGGATGTGAGTGTCTGCTAAATACCTGTAATGTAATGTAATGCAGGAAATGCAGAATCTCTCTGTCACACAAGCTGTTGAAGTTCAAGCTTATCTGCATTGGACGAGCGCATTGCCTCCATCTGCCAAGCACTAGGCTGTGGTCTTTATCGCAGCCTGGAAATAAATAAAATAATTTAAAAAATTATTTTGTCATTTTGTTGGTGTTCTGTGCGTGCGAGAGGTGGTTAAATCCCCTGGTGATGGAAAGAGGTAGTTAGGATTCTATACTCTGACACAGTAAACAACACTTTGATGTAGCTACACCAATAAGTCTCACTGCAGCATTCTGCAGTGCCAACTGAAGCTGTTGTGGGTCCCACCTGTCTATGATCCCACCAGGCAACCGGGCCAGGATGTTGAGCAATACATTTCGCATGACTTATGAGCTGCACAGATGTGACAGCCTTTTCTATTAATATTTTGCAAACATATCTTCGGATGGAGCCTTGAGGTTACGTTTGTGCAGTACATTTACAGCACCAATAACATTGGGCAGGTTGGCAATTTCGTAAAAACCCCGCTTTACCTCCACCTGGCTTTGCATCTTGTTGGGGAACTGGATGTATGCTGGCATTAGCTGGATTATGCTATTAACCACAATTGCAACGCTGGCTATAGACCTATAAGCCACTTTAAGCAAATTTTGTTCATTGGTTAAACGTGTGTTTAAATGAGCATATTTAACATCATATAGCATTTAAATTTTTAGCAATTTAGAAAAAATAGTAGGCTACTGGGAGCGTTCATTAGTTCATTATGTTATGGGTCTAATTAAACAGCTTTATAACATATAATTGATTAATAGTCTAGGTGTAATCTAAAGTGTTTGCTTTTTACAATCGGAATTTATTATGTTTGCAATGTGTATTTCAAAGGCTACATTTAGTATAGTGAATTTAACAGAAAAAAATAAATAAATGAATATTCGAATTATCACTCAGAAGCTACATTTAGAATTCTGAATTTACAAATGTGGTATGCCTGAGCAGGTGAAAATTCTCAGAATTCTCAGAAAACAAATCTCACGAAAACAGTGATGAATGCCAAAATACGGGCCACATTGCTAATACGAACGGTTTACTTACAAATTCGTTCTTCTCACGTTTCATGAATGAGGCCCAATGTCTCCTTTCAATGTAATTTTCTGCCATTAAAATAAAATAGCAATGATAGCTATGTGAAATGCTACTTTGAAATGCTTTGGAGAGGTTTGAGAATTTTTGCTACTCATATTGTGTGGATTGTTATGAGTATTCTATTGTGATGTTATTTTAGTTGTCACTGCAAAGAGAGAATGGTAACATACACCATTATATTGCATTTATAAACCTATTGAAAAAAGTGAAAATTTGGATTAAAATAGTTGTCTATGACAGAACAAATTGACAGAAACCACAGGTGTTCACAGGTCCAAAACGTTGGATCCGTTCCGAAAGAGAGCGAGGTGAATGTGGCACATTCACTACCAAAATGGGGCACATTTGCTACTGATAGGGCACATTCGCCACATTGACGAGGCATATTCGCTACCGATAGGGCATATTTGCTAGCGATAGGGCATATTCGCTACATTGACGAGGCACATTCACTACCAATAGGGCATATTGTCTACCTTTTCAAAAATAGGTCACATTTGCTACATAATACTTAGTACTTTAGAGCATTGTACAGTATAATGGTTTGGGATATTTTTTCAGCTTACGATCAAGGTACAGTCATGCCGTTTAACACACATCATCAGAGTCTGGCTAATGATAAAATATAGCAAGATCACCTCTGTAAGTCAAACCCAACCAACATTTAGGACAGGTGTCATAGGTCGCCCCATTGATATCAATGGGGGGGGGGAAATGCTGAAATTTTTTTAATGCAGCGATGCAGAGCCTTGGTATTCAGAATGATTTCTCCTTGTATCAAACAGATGAGGTCCACTGAAGCACACAATTATAGTTGTAAATCTGTGGCTAACTGTTTTGTAATTGTTTGCAATATAGCACAATAAGCACAAAGGGAACATATCATTTTTTATGATTTTTTGTATGGCCTAGTAGTACAGTAGATGCCTGCTGTCTGTGCATCAGCTGCCAAAACAGCCTGTTGCCTCAGATTTTACAGTAGAAATGTTCCATATTGGTATAGGCGATAGTCAGAAGTGTGATTGATTGTATAAAAGTTATTTAATGAGGGAACATATCACAGTGTTAGTTAGCACAATAAGCACAAAGGGAACATATAATTTTTTATGATTTTACGTATGGCCTAGTACAGTAGATGTACAGACTGCTGTCAGCACCAAAACGCACCTGTTGCTCCTAATTTCCACAGTGAAAATGTTCCAAACTGCTATGGCGGATAGACAGACGTGTACTTAGTTGAATAAAAATTGCCAGAGGTGGTTGCACTAAGTACTAAACCAGGGACGCCTTATTAAATAAACGTATGATTTTTGTTGGTTTCATTGAAACATTAATGAGTAAGTGCACCCACTGTCTCTGCCTCCTACACAATTTTGAAAAATACTTTGTGAGTGAGGGAGAGGGGTGGAGGAATGTACAACTGAATGTACAATGGACAAATGATTTCATATAACTCGGTTCAAACTAGACATTGCAGATCAAATATGAATCAAGATTCAGCAACTGCATTGCCCATTTCTCACCTCAAATATTTTCAGAAACATATCTTAGTGGACTATTTAGGTGGAATAAGGGAGTTTATGAACAGAATGCCCTGTTGTTCCAGTTTAAAAACGTAAACCGAATCAGGTACCGGCTATTTCCGTTTTATTATAAGGCAGGCATATTAACAAAATGGATGAATCTGTATTTTAATGGGAAATGCTTAAAGGGTAATTCCACCGAAAAACAACATTAACCTTATTTAACAGATCAAGGCACAACTAATTAAGTCTCTCTTTGTCGCTGGCCAAAACATTATGCGAACCGAAATATTGATGGCTAAAGTTGCAAATTTGGAAGAGGTATACGTCAAAATGATGTACACCCCTACCACTTCGTTTTTGAAAGACTAGCGCTGTAAATTGTGGTTGTGTAAATTACGTAGGCACGTGGGCAGAGCCAGCAAGGGAGGACATTTAAGACAGGGGTCATAGGTCACCCCATTGATATCAATGGGGGGGAAAAATGCTGAAATTTTTTTAATACAGCGATGCAGAGCCTTGGTATTCAGAATAATTCCTCCTTGTATCAGACAGATGAGGTCCACTGAAGCACACAATTATAGTTGTAAATATATGGCCGTGGGCACCATGCTTTTCTCACGGAATAAGAAGGCCCAAATATATCTCTACTTTCGTTCTGTTGCCATCATGTCTGTAGTATAACCATGCTCAGGAGACTTTTCATAACATAACAAGCAGCCAGTTTATTAAAATTTATTTTTAAAAAGCTGAAATGTGCTGTCTGGTATTTCATCGATTGATGTTCAGAAAAGAAAATAGCCATTACAATCAAAACAATAATGAAGATGCTGAATTGAGCTGTTAAGTCTGAATTTTCTAACAGTCGACTGGTTGCAGTGTTTCAATATCTAGCTAGAATGTGGAAGTTAAAGGGGATGGACAAAATATCAGAAACACTGAATATCTAGTAACTATTAACGAGTAGGCCCACCCTTTGCCTTTAAAAGTCTCAATCCTTCTTGGAATGCTGTCATACAATTTCTGAACTGTGTGTAGTGGGATATTAGCCCACTGTTCAAGAAGGACAGTCTCCAGTTCTTTGAGGGATGAAGGAGGTGGAAATCTAATTTGCACTCTGCGCTGCAGAACTTCCCATAAAGGTTAAATTACGTTTAGATCTGGTGATTGTGCAGGCCATGGAAGGCATTTGACGTCATCCTCGTGTTCTTGGAACCATTCTTTAACATTTTTAGCAGTGTGTATGGGGGCGTTATCATGTTGGAATATGGGGACATGAGGGAACAGTGTTTGCACTTTAAGGTGCACCTGGTCTTGTAAAATGGTTTCATATTGTTTGCCCGTTACACGCCCATGAAGAGCAATCATCAACCCAATGAGTCCCAGGAAATGGCTGCCCATACCATTACAGGACCACCACCATACTCAACAGACATTGTGGATTGAATGCCTCCTTAGGCTTTCTCCAAACATAAACCCATCCAGATGTATTAGAAAGAGTAAAAGATGACTCATCAGACCATATCACTTTTCTCCATTGCTCAGGGGTCCAGGTTTTGTGTTCCTTACACCATGTTATGTGTTTTTGTGCATAAGACTTGGATACAAATGCTTTCCTGCCATACATACCAGCTTTGTGAAGCTCACAATGTAGTGTTTGGTTCAAATATGGATTGATTAAATTCTGTGGTGATTTTTAAAGCTGTAGTTTTGTGGTTATTAGCAACAATACTTGTGGCGACAGTTCATTTTTGCTGACGCTGTTTTTGGTGTTGGGCATACGCTGTCATACTTTTTTTAACTGTTTTCCTTGCCACCTTAAATTATTTTGCTGTTTTTGTGACCGACCTGCAATTCGTGCACCAACTATTTGACCCCTTTGGAACTTTGTTAGTATCCTTATCTTGCTTTGGAGACTTACCTTGCAATGTGCTGCTGGTTAGACTGCTTTTAAGCAGACACATGCTGCTAATAAGCATTTAAATTAATATGAATCACCTGTGTAGATGCTTTTGTAATTGTGGTTTATAATTTACAATTACAAATCAACAGTAGTTGTATGGAATAAATAGGCTGCATGGTAACCTACAGAAGAAAAAAAGGTGTTGTACAGTGCTCGGATTAATTTTTGCTTCTCCTGGTAATCAAAAAGAATTACATTACATACACTGCTCAAAGAAATTAAGGGAACACTTAATCAACACAGTATAACACCAAGTCAATTAAACTTCTGGGATATCGATCTGTGCAGCTAGGATGCGTAAACGATTGTGAATCAATTTCACCTGCTTTGGTGCAAATGAAAGTGACAACAGATGGACAGGAGAGGCAACAGCAAGACAACCCCCAAAAAGTAAATGGTTTTGCAGGTGGTGGCCACAGACCATTTCTCTCTCCTTATCCTTCCTGCCTGATTTTTCTCTAGTTTTGCATTTTGCTAGTGCCCTTGTCACTACTGGTAGCATGAGGCAGTACCTGCAGCCCATTCTGGTTGCACAGGTAGTCCAGCTCCTCCAGGATGGCACATCCATACGTGCCGTCGCAAGAAGGTTTGTTACGTCTCCCAGCACAGTCTCAAGAGCGTGGAGGAGATACCAGGAGACGGGCCATTACATGAGGAGAGCTGGACAGGGCCGTAAAAGTGCAACAACCCAGCAGCAGGACCGGTATCTGCTCCTTTGTGCGAGGAGTTACAGGAGGAGCACTGCCAGAGCCCTACAAAATGACCTCCAGCGGGCTACTCGTGTGCATGTTTCTGACCAAACTGTCAGAAACAGACTCCATGAGGTACGTCCTGTAGTGGGACCTGTGCTCACAGCCCAGCACCGTGCTGCTCGATTGGCATTTGCCAGAGAACACCAGAATTGGCAGGTTCGCCATTGGCGCCCTGTTTTCTTCACAGATGAGAGCAGGTTCACACTGAGCACATGCGACAGACGTGAAAGAGTCTGGAGACGCTGTGGCGAATGTTATGCTGCCTGCAACATCATCCAGCATGACCGGTTTGGTTTCATTTACTTGGTGTTATACTGTGATGATTAAGTGTTCCCTTACATTTTTTGAGCAGTGTATAATACAGTATATGCTTCTTAGCAGACGCTTTTATCCAAAGTGACATATAGTACCTACATGAGCACATAGGTTACATTTTCATGTTGTCCCCTGGGATCAAACCAACAACCTCAGCATTGTTTGTGCCATGCTCTTCCAACTGAGCTACAGGATAACGTGCCTACTAAACGAATGTTGAATAAAATGAAGGAACATCTTCATTCGATCCACTACAACATCCACTATGCAATTTGATGCCTGCAGCACTTAAAACCAAGGCATTTCAAACCTCAAACGGAAAGATAACTACATCAATGACAGGTAAGTTTTTCCCCGTGTCATCAATGAAAATAGGTCAACTTTGCATATATAGCTATCAAGCTATTTAGTTAGGCCTATGCATTATGGCACTGTACATTATAAAAGTAACGTAGATTTGACATAGTTAATAATGCTATTTTAATGCAATCAAATACGTTCTGTAAATCAACAGGCTATTACCGTTAATAGCAACAAAACAAATGTAACGCAGGCCAGGTGCTAAGGTACCCACTACCACAAGCGCCACAAGCCTACCTCCAAACACAACTACGAAGATGCTGGATGTAAGCATAAAGTGTAATCAGTTACCGAGTTTTCACTTGTCAATAAGAAGTCATGAGTAGGCGTCAGTTTTTTCAAATGGTGGATACTGCATTTTGGAAATAAACTTCATATATTGATTATTGTATTGTACCCAATTAGGCCAAATATAATGCAAGAGTTATTTCCCATGTACAATTACCTATTACGTTTGTGCTTTTAATTTTAAAAAAAACTGGACTAGATTTAGCTGTAAATTACACTGGAACAGTATGGAATACATCGTTGGTAAAATGGCTCCAAGTCATCAAGGGTCTTATGTATCAAACGAGCCTCAAACCATCAATTTGCCAGATATGCAGTAGATATGAATGGATATTTCTCACTTAGGACAGACAGACTGAAGGGCACCATTCCTGTGTGTGGTCCAACAGTGTCTCCACAGCATCACTGAAATCTCAATCCAGACCCTGAAAAACAAGGTCAAACCATGTATAGAAGAGAATAACTTCCTGTGACTTCCTGAGATGGAACTTCAGTTGTGGCTGCCAGAAATAAAAAAGACAGACCCACAAAACACAAACATAATTGCTCATGTTGTCTGGACCAATGGCTTTGTTGAACTTCACCCTTTTTAGCACCCTGCTATCATCCTCCACCTGTACATTGATGTTGCTGCTCTCCTCAGTTAGAAACAAAACGTCCCTTTCTGCTTTAAAGTCATACATGTCAAATCTACTGTAACATATGTTTAGGGATTCAGCAAACTGACTGCAGTGTTCCTTAGACTGAGGACCCGGCTCATTCTGCTTAGTAGAAATACCTGAGAGGATCTTTATTCCTTTATTCCAAACATCCAACATCTTTCTCACTACTTTATAGCCCTCACAACTTCAGCAAAGGATGAATGAAAAACAATGAAAAGATTAAATGTAGACATACGTTATAAACATATGAATTACTTAAAATTATAAGTCAAAATGAATGTTACCATTAATTAGGACAAGGCACTGTTCCAAGAAATCATAACTGAATCAAACAATCAGTAAACCACCAAGACACTTCAGTTCTGCCAACACGCTGCATCTCCCAGAAGGCACAGCCTTTGAAGATCAGCAAGTTGATATAAAAGGCTCTACCACTGTCATTGGGGTGTCACTCTAGCAGGACATTGTCAAAGAGGTAACTATCAACTTTTTATATTTTGTACTGTATGTGTTTGTTACACCACATGAAAATTATTTTGCACTGTATTTTAAATTATAGAATATATTCTAGACAGAGTGATAAGATAATGTATTGCCAATGATGTAATGTGATAGCTGTACGTTTAAAAAAAAGCATTTGCCAAAATTTCTGTATGAAACTCATGTTATTATACCGTTATTATAAGTAGTGTGTGTATGTGTGTTAAAAAAACAAAAAAACATCCAAGATGCATAGATGGAATAATTATGGTTGTAGGCAGATTTAAATGGGATAATATAAAGGTCACCGACATAATTCATGTTGTAATCATGTGATATTCCTGTAGTAGTTTTGGGATCATAATTATGTGGTTATTTTACAAAAGAAATGAGTCCGGAAAAAAATAAAATATATTATTATATAATCTCGTTTTCGTTCATCGTTATTGCTGTCATCGTCTATGAGCAACCGATAAAAAATGACAGCAATGACATTTTCATTAACGTTTTGCAGGGGGAACGTTCTGTCCCCATCTCGAATCGCTTCTGGATATTTAAATTTGGCGCGCTCTGTCATGGTTGTCATAGCAGCCTAATATATGCTAAGCGATTATTGGATAGGGCCAAGACAAAATTAACCACGGGAAAACGACAGGGAATTCTCATTTGCATACAGCATACCCAACAACGCAAACGTTCCCAAGCTAACATGGTTATAAACGTAATAATTACTAGCCATCTACACCGCCAGCCACAGAGCTTGCAAGATGTAACTTGTTATAACTAAGAAATTCGTTGGACAAAACGTTTTAATTATTTACAGAATAACTGCTTTTCCTAAGTAGCATACACGTTAAGGCAATCATGCATTTTGTTAATGCTAAATTACTATGGTACCCTCCTATTTGCAAAGTGAATAAATACTGCACCCATAACTACACAAGTGGCTTGTAAGATTCCATTTCTTGCTACTAAAATATTCGCCATGTAGGCTACACATTTTTATCCGCAGATTTGACGTTATGATTGATCTCTATACTGCTATAATTAAACGGTTGATATGGTGAGTCTTCATAGCAAACAGGGTTGCTTTGCAGCTTCTCCTGTCAGTATTTAAATTTGGCGCGGTCTGTAATGGTTGTCATAGCAGCCTAAGATGCCGAGCTGAAAACATCGATGATTGGATAGGGCCAAGACGCACCCTCTAACGCAGGGGGTTCTCAAACTTTTTGTTTATGCGGACCACTTTTTATTATCAAGGATTTTTGTGGACCACCTCATATGCAAACCGCAAAAATAAGTAACACACACACCCACCCCCCCCCCCCCCCCCCCCCCGTCAACAATTACAATCGAGGTTCTCGGTGAGGACCAAGCAACAACCCCAGGTTCCAGACCAAAAAAGTTATGTGCACCCCTGTTTATATATGTACCGTAAAATCCGGTGTATAAGACGCACTTTTCTGACACTTTTTTTGAAGAAAAAAGTCCGGTGCGGCTATACACCGGTACAACCAGAAGATGGTGGAATTTAGCTATTGCAAGATAGTGAGTAAACACATTCACGTTCATTCATTCTTTTTTCTACGGACCACCTGCAGTACCCACAGTTTGAGAACCGCTGCTCTAACGAATTTAACTGCGCGAAAACGACAGGGAATTACCATTGGCACTGTCCCGCTCTGCCCTCTCTACTATTGGCCCTGTCCCGCTCTGCCCTCTCTACCATTGGCCCTGTCCCGCTCTGCCCTCTCTACCATTGGCCCTGTCCCGCTCTGCCCTCTCTACCATCGGCCCTGTCCCGCTCTACCATTGGCCCTGTCCCGCTCTGCCCTCTCTACCATTGGCCCTGTCCCGCTCTGCCCTCTCTACCATTGGCCCTGTCCCGCTCTGCCCGCTCTACCATTGGCCCTGTCCCGCTCTGCCCTCTCTACCATTGGCCCTGTCCCGCTCTGCCCTCTCTACTATTGGCCCTGTCCCGCTCTGCCCTCTCTATCATTGGCCCTGTCCCGCTCTGCCCTCTCTACCATTGGCCCTGTCCCGCTCTGCCCTCTCTACTATTGGCCCTGTCCCGCTCTGCCCTCTCTATCATTGGCCCTGTCCCGCTCTGCCCTCTCTACCATTGGCTCTGTCCCGCTCTGCCCTCTCTACCATTGGCCCTGTCCCGCTCTGCCCTCTCTACTATTGGCCCTGTCCCGCTCTGCCCTCTCTACTATTGGCCCTGTCCCGCTCTGCCCTCTCTACCATTGGCCCTGTCCCGCTCTGCCCGCTCTACCATTGGCCCTGTCCCGCTCTACCATTAGCCCTGTCCCGCTCTGCCCTCTCTACCATTGGCCCTGTCCCGCTCTACCATTGGCCCTGTCCCACTCTACCATTGGCCCTGTCCCGCTCTGCCCTCTCTACCATTGGCCCTGTCCCGCTATACCATTAGCCCTCTCCCGCTCGGGACTGTCCCGCTCTGCTCCTAATACCCTGTGTTCTTACTCATAGCCAGCTAGCATAGCAATTCAAAACATACGGCCCGTATTTTTAATCGTTTTCCTTTTTTATGGTCCGTGTATAATAAATAATAATAATAATAATAACTATTGTTATTATTTTTAATTATAATATTTATAATAATAATAATTCTTAATTCAGTTGTTAACATAAGTTATGACACTTGAAATCTGGAAATCAGGAAAATATATAATGAACAGGGTTCAGACTAAACTATATCCCACTATAATAATCACACTAATTCCAACATTTCACCTCCTCTGCTAATACCAGTCGCCCCCCAAAGACATCCTACCAACATTATACAATTGTTAGTCACCTTGTATGTCTGCTCTAAACATCTTTGTATTGTTTCCAAGGTAAAACATGGAAAGTTCAAGCCTGTCAAATTCAACATGTTCTGGAAGTGGAGACCTTTTTGAGCCCCCACCCTCAGCAAACTCCTCGGCTTCATCATCCCTGGTGCCAGCAACTCCACCAGGGAAGAAACATAAAGGGAGAGGGAAAATGATTAAGGTTGATGAAGTTGTTCACCTCGTACAGGACACAAGGCAGAAGAAGGAAGCGTCAAGACAGAAGAAAGCCTGCCCTGTAGAAGACTGCCAGGTGTCAGTAGTAAATCTGCCGCGACACCTGGCCCATATTCATGGCTGGGAGAAGGAGAGGGCACGAACGGCTGTGCAACAGTTTGCATTACGCAAAATAAAAATGAATAAATCGAAGGTTAAAGATTATCATCATTCCCGGAACTGCCCAGTGGAAGGTTGTAAATCCATGGTTAAAAGGTTAGGCCCGCATCTGCACCTTCACCACAAAATGGAAAAAAATTCCGCAGAGTACCACGGACTGCTCAAATGCAGCGAAAAGAAGGCAGGAAGGAAGTCCACTGTTCCTCAGGCAGAAGAGGAGAAACAGCTGGAGAGAGAAGTCATAGAAGAGCCAAAAAAATTTGATTAAATTGGACTCTTCGCTGAATGGCTCCAGTCTGCGGATGGGGATCGAATCTGTCCAAGATCAGCAGCACAACATCAGCATCAAGTGCGTGTCATTTGTAGCACAGTTGGTGAGGAGGTACAGCCAGGGTCTCTGTATAACAAAGACGCTCTGAGGACCCACTTCCTCCTGAATTATACCCAGAAACATAATTTCTTGCCGGGCACAGTGAGGTCTTATTTATCCTCACTAAAACATTGGTTTAGTTATGCTCATATCGACCTTAAAGAAGAGCGGGCGAAGGCCATGGTGGACATGGTGGGCCGGTGGATTGGGGCCTACAGAAAATAAAATTGTAAGAGGTCCCTTGAGAAAATGGACTCAGACCTGGCCAAGCTCATTATCCCAGAAGATGTGGAGAAATTCAACCAAAGTAAATTGACAAGGGAGGCAGTTAAATTACTCAGTCGAGTCACAAAAAAAACCTGCCTCACATTGTCCCAATACGTCCAGGTAAGGGACCGGCTCATAACCAAAATTATCATTAGCAACGCACACAGATCTGGTGTAGTGTCAAATTTAACCTATGGTGAATTTCGTGCGATAAAGAAGGTGGGTGACCACTTTAGCATAAAAGAATAAAAAGCATAAAAGAACATAAAACAGCCTCCCATTATGGTCCAGCCAAGCTGGTTTTGGAGGCCAATGTATTGGGGTGGCTGGACCAATACACAGGACATTTCAGGCCACATGCTGCCACGGATGCCTCTGACCAGAGTCCACTCTTCGTCTCCTGGACAAGAGAGAAGATGAAGAGTGGACAAGTCTCCAGGTCAATCCAATCTGCGTGGATGAAGGCTGGGCTGGGAAGGGCCATTACGTGTACACTTGTGAGAAAGTCGGCAGTGTCGGCAGTCCACCAGGCATGTCCGGCTGAAAAAAGCAACTTGTCGGACTTAATGGGGCACACAGTGTCAACAGCCTCCCGCTGCTACCGAACAGTAGAGCGGGAGCGTACAAGTATAGAGGGACACAAGGCCCTTTCAAGGGTGTTGGGCCAGAGCCAGCCAGAGACGAAAGAAGAGCCATGCACCTCCAGGCTGGCTCTTCCGCAAATACCGGAGGAGTCTTTAAAGGACAAAATGAAGAGACTGCTGGGGGACGATGACACCACCACAACCTCCGAATATTCACAAAAGTTCACAGAAACTGAAAAAAAGGTAAAAAAATAAATAATAATAATTAAAAAAGAAATAAAAATCCTGTAAATGGCTAATCATTGATAGTCAATTGAAATAATTGTATCAGTTCCAGAGTGTGACACAGAAATTCAGTGTCCTACATGAGTACTGGGACAGTGAAATCAAGATTTTTGCTCTATACTAACATAGTTTGGTTTTTTGATCAAAAGTACAATATGATTGGTACTACAGAATGTTTATAGGTATTTCCACATTTCCTTTTTTTCAGTTTTCGTGATTTGAATTTGAATATTAAGTGATCACACTAATGATTCTCTCAAATTAATAAACAACAGAGGGTTTGGTGATGTCACTCACAGGCCTGACATAATTAAGGCTTACAAGAAATATGCAATGAAATACTGACTTTAATAGACCATAAATAAACTTAGGTGAACACAAAAAGTGCTGTTATTTAAAAATTCTAAAACAAACATACGTACAAATACCCATAAATAGAATTAACATTATGCATTTTCACCTTATATTCTTCTTTTGATCACAAATCCAGAAATGTTGACTTCACTGTACTAGGACGTATGCAGGGCACTGTAGGCTACATTTATTGTGATACTTGTGTTAATTTCAATTCTTAATTCAAATTATTCACAATTATTTTAAAACCAGTCTGTTTGTACTATTATTCAGTTAAATATCGATAAATATCACTGATCATCTACACAAATGTGTTATAACATGTAATCGATTAACTTGTATCATGCCCTGTTTCACTGACAGATGATCGTGACTGTCTGGAGAAGCGTAATTTCCTCTGGCGTCATCTCAAATACCAGGATTAGAGAGGAGGCAGAGGAAATCAAAGCAGGAAGGGTGATTCTGGAGAGTCATGGCCCTGAAAGGGTCATGAACAGAATCAAGTATGAGCGCCGAAAGGGTAAGTATTGCTGTGTTTCCAAATCTAAATGACAAGATGACCATCTCATGTGTTATATCTAGTGAATCACAATCAACCCTGCTATACCTACACAGGTTGCTGGAGGCTAGATAAAATCCTGATAGATTACATGATTTCCATCACTGTTGTTCTTATGTTAAGGTGAAAGTGCACTGTGCTTGCCTCCTAAATCCCACTACAATAATCACAGGTATACTTTAGTCTAAGGCCCAGATTTGAAAATCTCCCAGTGGGAAATGAACATGAAATCCTGTTGACTGGCTTTTTCAATTTGGCTGAATACTTAGAAATCCATGGAACACTTTTAGGTATTTACTGCCTATGGACTGAACTGTAGTATAATCTGGCTAGGTTTTATGCTAACATCTTATTTTCTCAATTTCTAGGCAGGAATCAGAGGACAAGAGAATCAGAGGACACCACTTGCATATAGCTTGTATTCTGTCTGGCATTGATTCTACAAACCTCAATTCCAAAAAAGGACAGTGTATAAAATGTAAATAAAGGTATTTAATGTTTCATCTAATCAAGTTCATTGTTTTAAAAAAATATATACACTAATTGTAAATTAACCATGCCACGGGCACTAACACACCCCATACCATGACAGACGCTGGCTTTTGAACCTTGCATTGGTAACAATCGGTTTTGGCTGTTTCTCATGTTCCTATTCCATTTAATTTCTCTGTTCTTTTTTTCATTTTATTTCTTACAGTTAAAATGTATGAATTTATTAATAATAATGAATTGTTTACCCTCTGAACCTACCTGAGCCTTGTGTGTACAGATATGAATTGTTGTTTGTTTACTAGAAAAAATTAAAACATTTGATCACCAAAAGAAAAGAATTTGATTAAATTGGAAAGAGAGAGTAAAATTAGCTATGGAAGTGAATTTTTGGCAAGGTCTAAATATTGCTGCCAAAACCTCACTCCCCCACCTATGTACAGATTTAAGAGTTTGACACACACCAAACTCACTGTAGTAATTTACTGTGGTAACATATATTGACCTGTACGATGTACCCTGAATAGAATGATGATATTGGCCACAGAGAGTGAATTAGCTAGGGGGGTGAATTTTTGGCAAGGTCTAATTTGGCTGCCAAAAATTTACTCCCCCACCTCACTATCGACTGCAGTAGAGCCACTTACAGTAGTTATTTGATCAAAAAATAGGGTTTTGGAATATTAAAGCCCTATTTCATACAAGACGACAGGTGAAAATCTAAAAAAATAGCTATTTTAAGGCATGTTACTCAGACACACCCACCTCTCACTGCAAATATCCTTGTCTAAACATAGTATTTTTAGGACAGACACACTCTAGGGCACCAGTGTTGTGAGGAAAAAGTAGTTATTTGAACAACAAATATGGTTTTTGAATATTAAGGCCCTATTTCATACGACAATAGGTGAAAATAGCTATTTTAAGACATGTTACTCAGACACACCCATCTCTCACTGCAAATATCCTTGTCTAAACATAGTATATTTAGGACAAACACACTCTAGGGCACCAGTGTTGTGAGTTACAGTAGTTACTTGATCAAAAAATAGGGTTTTGGAATATTAAAGCCCTATTTCATACAAGACGACAGGTGAACATCTAAAAAAATAGCTATTTTAAGGCATGTGACACCCACCTCTCACTGCAAATATCCTTCTCTAAACATAGGTTATTTAGGACAGACACACTCTAGGGCAGGGGTTCCCAAACTTTTCCATGCCAAGGACCCCCAAATAGTCGTAGCCTCTGGCTGGGGCCCCCCTATTGCGAAATGCCTTTTTTTTTTACTTTTAAATTACACTAGCAAATTTTAAAAAATCTAACATACAGCTTCTTAATACACAACACAATACTTTTGACCCTATTTTGATTCCATAATCGGGCCGTTAGCAGCTCAACGTAACGCTTTGACTGACAGGCAGACGGTTAGTTTTTGGCTGCGATTGAAAGAAGGGCATGGCAAAGACCTAATTTCGATATGAAAGGATTTATAACAATTTTTATCTTATTTTAAACCGGCACAGTAATCTTATGAATTTAATTGAAATTAATTTTTTAAATAATTATTTTTTTTTGTGTTTTTTTTTGCGTTTTCCATTTTCCTATCCCTTCCAATTGGCCCCCCTGGCGCCCCCTGGTGGCCCCCCGTTGGGCCGCGGCCCCCACTTTGAAAACCCCTGCTCTAGGGCACCAGTGTTGTGAGTAACAGTAGTTATTTGATCAAAAAATATGGCTTTGGAATATTAAAACCCTATTTCATACAAGACGACAGGTGATAATCAAAGAAAATATCAATTTTAAGGCATGTTACTCAGAAACACCCACCTCTCACTGCGAATATCCTTGTCTAAACATAGGTTATTTAGGACAGACACACTGTAAGGCACCAGTTTTGTGAGTTACAGTAGTTATTTGATCAAAAAATATGGCTTTGGAATATTAAAGCCCTATTTCATACAAGACGACAGGTGATAATCGAAGAAAATATAAATTTTAAAGCATGTTACTCAGACACCCACCTGTCACCGCAATTATCCTTGTCTAAACATAGGTTATTTAGGACAGACACACTGTAGGGCACCAGTGTTGTGAGTTACAGTAGTTATTTGATCCAAAAAATATGGTTTTGGACTATTAAGGCCCTATTTTATACAAGACGATAGGTGAAAATAGCTATTTTAAGACATGTGACTCAGACACACCCACCTCTCACTGCAAATATCCTTCTCTAAACATAGTATATTTAGGACAAACACACTCCTGGGCACCAGTGTTGTGAGGTACAGTAGTTATTTGAACGACAAATATGGTTTTGGACTATTAAGGCCCTATTTCATACAAGACGATAGGTGATAATCGAAGAAAATATCAATTTTAAGACATGTGACTTAGACACACCCACCTCTCACTGCAAATATCCTTGTCTAAACATAGATTATTTAGGACAGACATGCACTCTAGGGCACCAGTGCTGTGAGTCAGAGTAGTTATTTGATAAAAAAAATATCTGACATAACTGCACTAGCACCCATGCTAACCACTAATGATAGGCCACACAGTCCATGAATGGTTGAGTAATTCAGAATGTATTTTATGACTGTATCAGAGCCAACTTGCTATCACTATCATAATGCCGAAATAACATTTTGTTTTCACATGATTTTTTGCTGATTAGTCAACAAAAAAATTATTTTAGAGGATATATGTTATCTACATAGTCTTCTTTTGACTTATCTAGTGTGGACATTGTTACTATGTTGTAAAATCAAAGAGACTTTCTTTGGTTTGTGTCACGGCTCTGGAGCCGTGGGATATTGCCGCGGTTCACGGCTCTGAGTCGATTTGATTTCGTGCTGATCAGAGTTGGGTAGGAGGCGACTGTAGGTACATCTTTTAACCATTAGCAGTAGCCTAGTAATAATCACTTTGGAACGAGCTGGGGTGATTATCTAATTCACAAAAATGTGTGCAATATTGTTAGATCAAATTTTTTTTTTTTTTTATTTGTTTCTGATTTTTCCCCATTTTCTCCCAATTTAGTAGCCAATTGAACCCCTATTCTACTTCAATTCCCCCCATGTAGCAACCGCTAGAGAACCACCGCTATACAACCCCGTCAGCCGGTTGTAGGAAAGAGGCCGCCACGTCCTCTACAGGGCGCGACTCCCTAAGCTCCTGACCGTGATTCCAACTCGCCCGGGGCCTTATTTTGCGTAGCGATTCTCATCCGAGCCCTCCCCCCACCCGGAAGCAGCCGCCAATTGCTGCTCCCACAGGGCGCTGGCCATGCTCGGAAAATGGCAGGACCGGGGCGCGAACCCCGATCCTCGGAGTACTACCGCAGCGGCCCTTGTTAGATCAAATTAAAATCTATTCTTAAATAATTATAAAACCGATTCGTGCGGCCTATTTTGTTGGGCGCATCACTACTGCTGCTCAACCTAGGTTGCAACTAGTGACACGGCTCCCGGCTGTAGTAGAAAGCAGGCAGAGTCAGAGCCAGAGCTAAGAGCCTGAGCCGTGGGAAGCACGATTCCCTCGAACTGTCAAGTCGACTCAAATGACTCAGCATAAAGAGTCGTTCAAAAATATTGATTCGTTCGCGAACTGCACATCACTATCGGCTACGTGATGCAGAGGCTAGTTTACTCAAACAAGGAATAGGCTAGGCTAACTGAAATCTAAACGATTGCATTTTCCATTAGGCAACGTCGTGGCACAATATATTATGCGCTCACGGATAAGTAGTAAAATTAAATAGAAAAAGTACGATTTCATAAAGACAGCATTAACCAATTAACATTGACGTGTAGCATAGGCTATATGTTGGCAGATCTATCCTTCTATAAATTATAGCCTACATAATAAAATCACATTTGCTCAGTGTAGCAAATTCGGGTTAAATTAAATGGAAAGTAAACACTGACAGATAGGTATAGTTGGCCATTTTTAGTCCGAGTGGGCCATGTTTAAAGCCTCCATTGCCGAGGCGGCGGCCAGGAGCTGTGGCCAGAAGGCCATCGGTGCCTGTCGTGGCGGCAACCCCAGAACCCGCTGGTGGACACCAGCGGGGAGGGAAGCCGTCAAGCTGAAGAAGGAGGCCTTTCGGTCTTGGTTGGCCCGGGGGTCTCCTGAAGCAGCAGACAGGTACCGGAGGGCCAGAAGGGCTGCGGCTTCGGCAGTCACTGAGGCAAAAACCTGTGTATGGGAGGAGTTCGGGGAGGCTATGGAGAAGGACTTTCGGTCGGCCTCAAGGAAGTTCTGGCAAACCATCCGACACCTCAGGGAAAGCAGGGCTTGACCCAGGCTGTGTTCAGCAGGGGAGGAGAACTGCTGACCCGGACTGGGGATGTTGTCGGGCGGTGGAAAGAGCACTTCGAGGAGCTTCTGAACCCGACCAACTGACTGATAACGCCCTCTGTGGAAGAGGCAGAGCCTGAAGACTCGGGGGGGTCCGCACCCATATCCCTGGCGGAAGTCGCTGAGGTAGTCAAAAAGCTCCGCAGTGGCAAGTCGCCGGGGGTGGATGAGATTCGCCCTGAGATGCTGAAGGCTCTGGACATTGTTGGGCTGTCTTGGCTGACACGCCTCTTCAGTGTCACGTGGAAGTCGGGGACAGTGCCTGCGGAGTGGCAGACCGGGGTGGTGGTCCCCATCTTCAAGAAGGGGGACCGGAGGGTGTGCTCCAATTATCGGGGTATCACACTTCTCAGCCTCCCCGGGAAAGTTTACTCGAGGGTGCTGGAAAGGAGGCTCCGACCGTTAGTCGAACCTCAGATTCAGGAGGAGCAATGTGGCTTTCGCCCTGGCCGTGGAACAGTGGACCAGCTCTTTACCCTAGCAGGGTTGCTCGGAGGGTCATGGGAGTTTGCCCATCCAGTCTACATGTGCTTTGTGGACTTGGAGAAGGCCTTCGACCATGTCCCCCGGGGGATCCTGTGAGGGGTACTGCGGGAGTACGGGGTACCGGGGCCGTTGTTGCGAGCCATCCGATCCCTGTACGACCAAAGTGAGAGCTGTGTCCGCATCCTCGGCACTAAGTCAGGCGTGTTCCCGGTAGGTGTTGGACTCCGCCAAGGCTGCCCCTTGTCACCGGTCCTGTTTGTGGTATTCATGGACGGGATCTCAAGGCGCAGCCGAGGTGAGGAGAGTGTCCGGTTTGGTGACCTCAGAATTGCGTCTCTGCTTTTTGCGGATGACGTGGTTCTGCTGGCTTCATTGGACCGTGACCTCCAGCACGCACTGAGGCGGTTTGCAGCCGAGTGTGAAGCGGCCGGGATGAGAGTCAGCACCTCCAAGTCTGAGGCCATGGTTCTCTGCCGGAAAACGGTGGAATGCTCCCTCCAGGTTGGGAATGAGTCTTTGCCCCAAGCGAAGGAGTTCAAGTATCTTGGGGTCTTGTTCACGAGTGAGGGTAAAATGGAGCGGGAGGTCGACAGACGGATCGGTGCAGCGTCCGCAGTAATGCGGGCGTTGCGCCGGACCGTCGTGGTGAAGAGGGAGCTGAGCCGGAAGGCGAAGCTCTCGGTCTACCAGTCGATCTACGTTCCTACCCTCACCTATGGCCACGAACTTTGGGTCGTGACAGAAAGAACGAGATCGCGGATACAAGCGGCCGAAATGAGCTTCCTCCGTAGGGTGGCCGGGCTCAGCCTTAGAGATAGGGTGAGGAGCTCGGACATCCGGAGGGAGCTCGGAGTAGAGCCGCTGCTCCTTCGCATCGAAAGGAGCCAGCTGAGGTGGTTCGGGCATCTGATTAGGATGCCCCCCGGGCGCCTCCCTTTGGAGGTGTTCCGGGCACGTCCAACTGGGCGGAGACCCCGAGGTAGACCCAGAACCCGCTGGAGAGATTATATATCTCTCCTGGCCTGGGAACGCCTCGGGATCCCCCAGGAGGAGCTGGAAAGCGTCGCTGGGGAGAAGGACGTCTGGAACCCCCTGCTTAGCCTACTGCCTCCGCGACCCGACTCCGGATAAGCGGTTGATGATGATGATGATGATGATGATGATGGCCATTTTTAAGTGACATTTAAAACCAGATGATAGCAAGCGAAGGCAATCGAAAGAGATCAGAAAACAAACGGTATGGTCTTGTAGCTTAGGCTATAGCTACAATGTCAGTCTGTCAACAACACACTGCCTTAAAACAGTGTACTGCCCTTGCATTTCCGCTGGATGTCTGTTATTAGCCTACATTCTGTGCAATTAAATAGGGCTACCTTAGCCTACGTATTCTGCGGGCCTGTGTGGTAAAGAAAGTGCATCAACAAGAGTAAGCTTACATTCATGCTGAATGCTGCGCCCGACGAAGCGGTCGATATTGCCGTAGTAGGAGTTTCTTATTACAGCATATTCTCCTTTGTGAGCGCAACTCACGGATTTATTTCAAATATGGAAAAATAATTAATTATTTAACTTTATCCGGACGATGCAACCATATGGTGCCACTGTTGAATTTTGCCTTTTATGTGCCCCGTGAAACTTTAGCTGGACATTTTACTGACTGATAATTTGCCACGTTGGTAGGTTAATTCGTACTCATAGAATAGGCTTGGCTACTGGAACAGCCTCATAAAAGCATTCCGTTCAATAGGCTAAGCGCATTTTACAAAAACCTCACATCTACGCTCATTAAATAACCAGAGCGTAACAAATCCATGTGCACACATCCTAACAATCAACGAGTTAAGGAATTGCAAGCGTTATAACTTCGTACACTCATCTATTTTCTCAACCCTAACCCTAGTCAATGTAGCAAATATATTTTTAATATTTTGTTAAAGTACAATTCAGTACGAATCTTAGAACTTTTACGAACTACTTCAATGCATAAGGGGATAAGCCATTCCCATTTCCTAAAATATTGCATTCCATAAGGTGTACATATACTGTGTACCATGCCGATAAAGACAATACGCAAACCCGTTAAATAAAAGTGCTTAATTTCTATTATGGTTCGAGAAATCGAGAATGTGGGTATGAAATAGCTTGAAACGATTTATCAGTGATCTGCACTCAGGATTTCGTAATACAAAGTAAAAACCAATATAATTATATCATACTGTCGTGCTTACTTTGATGAAATGTGAATTCTTCCACATAGGGCACATTTGCTACATGGTGTTTAAAATAAAAAATAATATATTTCTGTAAATATTCAAAGTTATGTTATGATACTTCACATACACCTATTAGGATGCATTAGCCAATGGTATGGTTAAAAGTGGGCGTCTGCAAGACACCATTCGTTCAGAAATGAACAAAGACCACAGAAACTGGTTCGAAAAATAAAGGCGCAAAAAAATATATAAGGTCGACTTCATTTTTTTGGCGAATATTGTGGGGGGAAAATTAACGTTGTTTGATGAAAAGAGAGACATTAGAGGGGTTCTGCTAGCCTTCGTACAGTGCAATATCAGAATTACCCACGTGTTTATGCCCATTCAATATGTAGGGCATATTTGCTACATAAACACAGTTTCATCCATAATTCTGTAAATAAAAGTAGTTGTGAGAAAATATTGACATACAGTAAAAAGGACATTGAAATGTGTATTTTACACAAAAAAATCAGAATGTTATTATACATTCTGAGAAAACTAGAATAAAAAGAGCAAAATGTAGCAAATGTGCCCTTTTAAGCATCTACAGAGAGAGAGAGAGAGAGGACATGCTTCATTTGAGCTCCTAAATATTTTACTAATTTTGTTGTTTTTAAAATGAGATAAAACAAATAAACTCAGAAAACATAACCAGAAGGGACATTACAATTTTTAACGACAAAGTAAACAGTTTCTCATAAAAAGTTAAAACATAAGAAGTAACGCAGGAGAAAAGCAACAAGAGCCAGAGGAGACGGTGGCTAGCAAACAACCAAAGAAAACGAAAGGAAAAAAAAATCAAGAACCATCCCCAAAGCCAGTCCACTCAAATAAACAGGAGAGTGTAGAACGGTAAGCCTTTCTACATAAAGAAAAGACGAATTTAGACTAATTTAAATTTAGATTAAACCTTTTTCATGAATCAAAACTGTTAGCGTTACATTGAACTAGCTAAGAGAGCTAAGGTTAACAAGAGGGCAGACTAACGGGCAGTTGAAAATGGATACATTGTCTGATGCTACTATGGCAACGCCCCTCCCCCTTGCTGTGAACTACCCGAAAGAGCTGAAAAGTGTACAGGCAAAAAAGGCCTATAAGTTAAAACTACTCAGAGAAAACCCAGAAACTCTGATTGTAGACTTCTCACAAATAGGAGACAAGTGTGTTCCAACAAACTTGCTCCTCTATACAGTCTGTACTAATGCCTGGCACACAGCTATATGTAAACACTACAAGCATATCATAAAGAGGGGAATATGTAACGGGAGGCAGATAGCCGTTCACGAGGAAGGGGACAGTAACTGCACAGTGCTCACTGTGAATATATATCACAACGGCACCCTAATGTTCCAGGGAAGTGAGGCCAGTCTCAGCTCTGTACAGGGGGACTTTAATACTTTAAAAGCACTGGCAGAGACTGAGACACCTCAGGAAACAGTGAACAACAGGGAAACTCAGGCGTTAGAGCTAGAGACAAACGCAGGGGAGGAAAACCATCCACCAGAGGATTGTGCAGCCCAGGACAGGCAGCTAGAGAGCACAGTCTCCCAAATGAGAGAGACCCTCTCTCTACAAGAGGTAGTGTTGGGAATTCCATTAAATCCATTGGTCACCTGTGACAATATGTATTGATAATATTTGAATATGTATCTGTGAATGTATTAAGAGCAATATACAGAATGTATAAATGTATTAAGAACAGAGAAACGCATTCATAAGCACAGTAAAATATTATAAGAGCAGAGAGACACGTTCTCTGTCTCTCTGACTAGAAGGAGCTGAAGGCTGGAGTGTTGTAGAGAGTCTGATAAGAAGATAAGATGTTCCTAAAACAATGATTGTGTTGGGCGCCTTCTAAGGCGTTCCTAGGCAACCGTTATCAAAAGTTGTTTTGGGTGCCTTCGGGTCCGAACACCTGGTTTCAGTACAAAATGAGCACAGAAACACATAGTGATATATTAATTAAAATGCACTTTCACAGAATCCCATAAAGTTAATAAATAGAATGGTCACAGTGAGATATAGACATTTCTGTGAATATGAACGCTGAGTCTGACTATAAAAGTTGAAGCCACTGTTATTTTTTACACACAGTTAGCCGTCCAAAGAGTTGGAGAAGAACTTGGGTTTTTTCCAAACACTTGGTATCTGATCACCATGGTTACTCAGTTATCTATGCAAAATGTTGTTGTTCGGTAAGAACTCTTCTCATGGGGCGGGGCTGGAGATGGGTGACGGAATCTACGAAGGAAAGTTCTGGAAGGTTCTCAACACGGGATGACGCTAATAAAAGAGGGCGGAGCCAGAGATTGATGTCTGGAAACAACCAATGAGGCCTCAGAAGACAAGACACCTGTTACGTGGAGAAGTGGGATGGACAATATGATAAGAAACTGTATAAAGATGGACTGTAAACCAAGAATAAAGGCAAGCGGGAGTGTCTCTGCGGAGAGGCACTACGCTTGGAGTGTCTCTGCGGAGATGTCATGACTTTGATCGTGCGGTGTATGGGATAAGGTCTGGCATTTTTGATAGTCTCTGCGGGGGCACTACGCTGGACTTTTGTTGTATGTTTAATGAAATAAAGTCTAGCATTCTCTGAGAATTACTGCCTCATTCTCTTTATTTAAACACTTTGAGATTTGAGAGCTAATGTTGAAAACTCTGAATTTTGGCAAGAACTCTGAGATATTTTCACTCGGAATTCTTCAACAAATTGACGTAATCAGGCAGGTTTGGATCAAGTATCCACAACAGTAGAACTGGTGGAACTCAGAGAGCTGGTAGTGAATCACATTACAACCAGTGATTCCTCACAGCACCTAAAAGACCAGCTCAGCCAAATAAAAAATTAGCTGAAAGCCTCCCTAAAGGAGCTGAGAGGAGAGGTGCAGGAGTTGCAGCAGGACAGAGAGGTCGAGATTCTGGAGGAATTATAATTTGGTACAAGTCAGAGCTCACAAAATTCATTACCGAAATTAAACGACAAAATTTGCATATTTGGCTCAAAATTCACAGAGAAATAACAAACACTCCAAAGGACATCTTCCTATGCGCTGTCTACATTCCCCCCAGTGAATCCCCATATTATGATGAGGATATCTTCCCCAGTCTCCACAGCGAAATCAGCAACTTCCAGGTCCAGGGGAGCGTGCTGATCTGTGGAGATCTGAATGCTCGGACAGGCTCTTTGCCTGATCTCATAAATGAACAAGGAAACATTCATATATTTGGACAAAATTACCCACAAAATATAACTAACCACCCAAGAACATGCTCTGACTTACAGGTCAACAAACATGGAAAGGATCTCCTGCAGTTCTGCCAAAGCCTGGGTCTGTACATCGTCAATGGTAGGTTACGAGGGGACTCTTTGGGAAGATACACCTATTGCTCACCTCTTGGCTGTAGTACAGTTGACTACATGGTCACAGATATGGACCCTTTCTCTTTCAGAGCATTCACTGTCAAGCCACTAACCCCTCTGTCTGACCACAGCCAAATTAATGTGTATCTCAAAAGGACAGAAACTAACACCACCACACACACACACACAGCCCAGTAAGCTGTTCAGCATCCCCAAATCATACAGATGGGCCGAAAACAGCACCAAAGAGTTCCAGAAAGCAATCAACACCCAAGAAATCCAAACATTATTAGACACCTTTCTGGAAACCACATACACTCACAGTAAAGAAGGAGTCAATATGGCAGTACAAAATATCAATCATATATTTAGAAAAGCTGCAAAAAAATCTCAATTGAAATTGTCAAAAAATAAACCAAAAAATCCCAAAGAGGAAAACTGGTTTGATATAGATTGTCAAAATATAAGGAAAGAACTTAGGAAATTATCAAATCAAAAACATAGAGACCCAAAAAACACAGATTTACGCCTTAATTACTGTGAGACTCTAAAGCACTATAAACCTACACTCAGAACCAAAAAGGCACAATACACCCGCAAGCAACTGACATTAATTGAGGAGTCCATAAACACAAACAGATTCTGGGAAAATTGGAAAAAGCTATAAAAAAAACAAATAATGAAGAATTGGCCATACAAAATAGAGAAATCTGGACTAACCATTTCAAAATACTGTATGAGAAAGTAACACCAGGTATGCAATCAAAGAAAAACCACATAAAGGAAAAATTAAATAAATTGGAGTTGTCAATAAAAGACAACCAGAATCCCTTGGACTCCTCCATTACTGAGCTTGAGCTAAGGGAGAAACTTCAGGGCCTTAAATCTAAAAAAGCAAGTGGACCTGACAGCATTTTAAATGAGATGCTTAAACACTTTGACACAAAATTATTTTTGGCCATTCTTAAACTATTCAATTTGGTTCTGAGGGTAAGTTTCTTCCCTGACATCTGGAATCAAGGACTCATAACCCCAATCTTTAAAAGTGGAGACAAATTCGACCCCAACAACTACAGAGGCATTTGTGTGAACAGTAATCTGGGGAAGGTTTTTTGTAGCATTATTAATTCTAGACTTCAATACTTCCTTAATGAGCACAATGTCTTGAGTAAAAGTCAAATTGGATTCCGACCAAAACACCGCACATGTGACCATATTTACACCTTACACACCCTGATTGACAAACATGTCAACCAAGAAAAAAGCAAAATATTTGCTTGTTTTATAGACTTCCGATAAGCTTTCGATTCAATCTGGCATAAAGGTTTATTCTACAAATTGATTAAAAGTGGTGTAGGGGGTAAAATAAACGACATTATTAAAACAATGTATACAGGCAATATGTGCCTCAATCAATCCTGGGCCTTGGCAATAAACATGAAAAAGACTAAAATAATGATTTTTCAAAAAAGATCCAGATCTCAGGGAGCCAGATACAACTTTACAATAGGGAAAAAAGTAATTGAACACTGTACAAATTATAATTATTTAGGCATGAAAATAAGTTCTACAGGAAATTTCAACCTGGCAGTGAATGAACTGAAAGAGAAAGCACGCAGGGCATTCTATGCCATAAAACGTCACATCCAACTACAAATTCCAATCAAAATTTGGCTAAAACTTAGGGATGTTAACAATGAATCGACTATCGATTAATTGCTAATAAGAATTTAATCGATAAGATTTCAAATGAAACAATTAACTGAACAATCTGCGGTCTTGTTTCAACGGGAGTTTTTGTGTGAAATGTAATCATGGTTTAAGGTCTCCACGTGAGGGCGCCAAATTCAGCCTAGTGTAAGCCGTGAAGTTGAGCCTACACAAGAAGAAGTATAACTACTTTGTTAATGTAGCCTACCACCTGAAAAGCATACATCCAACCGTGCTGTCAGGGCAAAGTGGATCGCACCCTACCATCACCTCAGTGTTGGCAAAGAGGGTATGTGACGATAGGCGAGCGGAGGGTATTACTCAGAGGTTGATGGTTGAAAAGGACATGATGCCAATAAGCACCATTGACGGTGAGGGATTTCGAGAGCTAATAAACGGGCTGCGCACACGACTCGCTCCCGACCACGTAGCTTAAATGTTCTTGAATAAAAATACGTAGGTCTATCTAGTATGCATATGATGAGCCTATTCAAAACATAATAGCCTATGATTTAAGTTGACTGTTCTAGGCTACTAGTTTAACTGTCGCCTTTCCATTTCAAGAGAGATTATGTTAATGCTGCTAGCGGAGCAACGGTTTCGCTTGCAACAGATGAGATGGAGCGCAATTTCTTTTCTGTTGAAGTAGCCTATGCACGCCTTCATATTCTATTTTTGTTACGCTACAATAATGCCTGTTTCTCAAATGTTACAATAAATCTTTGATTGAAGAATATAACATGCATTTTGTATTCTGTATATCATAAGCTATATTTCGCTTTTATGTTATCAATTAATCGACTATTGTTTGTTAAGGTTAACAACTATCGATTAAGGAAATTCCTTTAAATTTGCATCCCTACTAAAACTATTAGAATCAATAATCAAACCAATTGCCCTATATGGCAGTGAAATGTGGGGTCCGCTTACAAAACAAGATTTCGACCAATGGGACAAACATCAAATTGAAACCCTGCATGCAGAACTCTGTAAAAATCTACTACAAGTACAGAGAAAAACTACAAACAATGCATGCCGGGCAGAATTGGGCCAATATCCATTACTAATCAAGATACAAAAAAAGGCAATACAATTTTGGATACATCTAAAAAATAGCAACCCCCACTCTTATCATTACAAAGCCCTGCAATGCCAAGAGCTGAGCAAAATAAAGAGTCCTCTCACACAGCTGGTCCTGAGGCTCAGTTCACTAACCACCCCTAACACCCCCCAGTCTCAGGACAGCATCACCATACATTCAATTAGAGTCAATCAAATTATAGCACAACACAAACAAAACTACACCACCTATTGGGACACACAAACACAAGCTCAAAGCAAAATTCAATTCTATTTGGCCCTAAAAAGACAGTACACCATGGCAACTACCTTGACGAAGTACAGACTCAGTGAGCACAGCTTGGCCATAGAAAAAGGCCGACATCGGCAAACATGGCTTCCAACGAAGTTGAGACAGAGCTGCACTTTGTCACAAAATGTGAAAAATACACTCAAATTAGAAATAAATACTTTCCCAAAATAAATCAGAGATCCCCTCAATTTAAAAATTTACCAAACATCCAAAAACTCCCCATCCTCTTAGGAGAGGAGAAGACGTGCTGTGACCTGGCGGCACAATATATAGCTGCCTGCCATCGTCTTAGGGACAGTGAGTGACAGGAATCAATATCATTCATTATTATTATTATTTTTAATTGTATTTTTAATATTGTTTTCATGTATGGTTACTGTTCATTCGTTTCTAGTCTTTGCTGTTTTGTATTGTTCTGTGTTAGAAAGTATGTGTAGTTAGTATGTCTACTATGCAGGACTGATTCAATGCAGTATGCTTTGGCAATACGGATATGTAATGTCTTGTCATGCCAATAAAGCTAATTTAATTGAATTGAGAGAGAGAGATGTTTGACGTTTTACTGTATATTTCGTAGGCTATAGAAATAATCCCCTACCTCGACCACCGGATGGGTTCTCGCTTGCAATTCAATAAAATTTGTGTGATTACAACATTAAGATACTTATATAGTATATAGGACAATAACTTTAACAAAAAGCAACAAGACAAGTCAGAATTTTGGATCTGTGCCCTCTCGGGTATTCGGTGCGGGTGGACCCGTGAAGACCTCTACCTCTGACCCCAAATGGGCGAAATATTACCGTAGCATTATCAAATAATCACACTCCAAGCTTTCTATGTCAACCAATACAGGTTTCTTGAATAAAGTGAAATTTTGGATTGGAATTTCTCCCCAAGATTAGGAGGAAATACTACTTCGTGAACCACACAGCTACACGTGGTGTCGGTACTAGTTCTTTTCACACCACAGACTACAGCTAAGATTGCATAGATTGGAGTCGGAGGAAGACCTGTTATATACAGTGCCCTCCACTATTATTGGCACCCCTGGTAAATATGAGTAAAAAGGGTTATAAAAAATTCACCGTTTGGTGAATTAGCTAAATCTCACACTGAAAAATTAGAGAAAAAAAAAAATCCAACCTTTAATTGAAGTCAATTTATTATGATAAAAATAAATCCCTCATCAAGAAATAATTATTTTTAACAAAACCACGTGTGCCACAACAATTATTGGCACCCCTGCATTTATATATAGAATAAAGTAATAATTTTTAGTATTTGGTCATATATCTTTTGCATGCCATGACTTCCTGATGTCTGTGACAACATCAAAAGACTCTTGATATCTTATTTTCTGGTGCTCTTACAAGTGATACCATAACATCTCTGCATTTGAATGGATCTCTATGGAGGGTGGGACTAGATTTAGCTTTAAAATATGCTGGAACCTTATGGAATACATGGTTGGTAAAATGGTTGTAAGTCATCAAGGGTCTGAGGTATCAAACGAGCCTCAAACCATCACTCTGCTGCCAGATATGCAGTAGATATGGATGGATCACTTTTAGGGTTGTTTCTCCTGACAAATTTTCCTATTGAACTCTATGGAGGAGTCAGGAGAAGAAACTCTTCAAGTTATCCATCCATATCTACTGTATTTCTGGCAGCAGAGTCATGGTTTAAGGCTTGTTTGATATGTCAGACGCTTGATGACTTGAGTGGTTTTGATAAAAATAATAATTTCTTGATGAGGGATTTTTTTTCTCATAATAAATTTACTTCAATTAAAGGTTGGATTTTTCTCATTTTTTCAGTGTGAGATTAAGCTAATTCACCAAACGGTGAATTTTTTATAACCCTTTTTACTCATCTTTACCAAGGGGTGCCAATAATAGTGGAGGGCACTGTACAGCTATGACATGTCTACGGATGCCCTGATCGACCAGTGCGGGTGACTAGACAGCTATGAAATGCGGATCCCTAACCGACTGAATGCAATCGGAACTTGTACTTCACCCTCTGGAGCTGCCTTAACCAAAGGAGCCATCCAGCAGCTAATGGAGTGGGATTATTTGAATATACTACAGTAATATTTCATCCCACTAAGGTCAAAGGTGCTCCATGACCTGGTCTGTCTTCAACAAGGATTACAAGTTGAAGACATTTTCCATTTTGGGGAAACATTCCAAGAGAAAATGTCACTTTTTTCAAAAGGCCACTATTGGTTTACAAAGAATGCTTGGAGTGGGAGTATTTGAGAATGCTACAGTAATATTTCACTCAACTGGGGTCGGTGGTAGACAAGGACCTGTTCTGTCATACCCTAGTGTCAAAAGTTTAAGACCTTTTAATTTTGGGGAGAAATTTCTATTCAAAATTGTACTTTTTTCGATAGGTTTATATTGGTTGACAGAAAGTTTGGATTGTGATTATTTAAAAATTCTGCAGTAGTATTCCACCCAACTCAGGTCTGCATTAGTCAAAAGTTTGGGGAGAAATTCCAACATAACTTCACTTTCTTTTTCGCTTTTTTCAAAAAACCTGTATTTGTTTACATAGAAAGTCTGGAGTGGGATTGTTATTATATGCATTATAAGAGAGCTGTTTCCTGAATCCTCTATCCTGCAGTTTGGATGTGCTGCGAAGCTACTGCAAAGTCAGGTTATTTACATTTTTTTATTATTTATTAGAATTTTATTGTTCTTTTAAGATTTTAGCCTATTTATTTAAAATATTTTATTATTTTATTTTACTTTTAAACTGTGTGCGGTTGGCCCTTGCCAGCTGGAGTCCACAAACACAGGCCCCGGACCCTTCACTGCTGCATTGCTACTTTATGCCCTCAGAGCCTTGGGCGCAGTTAGCCCATGTTGGCTGGAGACCGCAGTCAGAAGCCCTGGCCTTGCGATCATCATATGCAAACAGAAAGCACAATGATAAGGAGGCCTCTGGAATGATCAGGAGTAGGCTATTCTGTGAAGACACCTCGCATGATCTCTTGATTAATCGATTAAAGGGAAATTATACAAACATTATAAACAGTAAGAACTACCGTCAAAAATTATACCACTGTGCAGTTGTTTTTACAAAGCCAAAAATAAGCAAAAAATTACCTGAACTGTTGCTCTCTGCTTGGATCCACACCATCTTGTTGTTATTTTATTTGAATCTAATTTTAAATTACCTGCTTCTCAGTCCAGCAGGCTCCAGTGGCAGAGTAGCCTACCCAAAACAGTGGTGCCGCCACTTATGTAAATTTAGGCCGCTGGTAGGCTACCAACACAATTAAAAAACATCTTTTATTGATTTGATACTTTTATTTATATTTTATGTTTTTATAGCTATTTTATTGACTTTAGTCATTTTATGTTGTTGTTTTTTGTTAATCTTTTTATTATTAAAAATTTTCTATTGGTTTATTTCAATTATTTTAATCTTTGACTTTGGTTGGTTTGTGTTATTTATTGTATTAATATTTTTATTATGAGTTTTTCTGTTTTATTTTTATTTTATTTTACTCAACATGCATTCCTCACAGCGTAGCAACCTGAGTTTTGATGGAAAGGCCATGAAGTGCGAATCCTGTGAGATGTTCATTGTTATCCCCTGATGCACAAGTAACAGTGTAACAAATGCTGCCAAAACTATGAACTCAAATGTATTCTTGTTCTGGAGGTTTGTTTGTATTCTTGGAGGAACGTATCTCTCTACTAAAAGAAAATGCCAGGATTCAGGATGCTTTTGAAACTTCAATGTTAAATGGCCCGCCTCCTGATACAGCTACCTCTTCAACCCCATTCCCACAGGGCCCGGCAAGACTCACTACGAGTTCATTACAGTGTGAGCTTTTCTCAGCTCTGGGAAGCAACTCCACTTGGGCAGAGGTTGCTGCCAAGTGGAGAGCAAGACGCGCTTGTCCACCGTCCCCACCGGAATTGCAGCTGTTAAACCATTTTGATGTCCTAACTGAGCATACCGCTCCACAACCCACACCTCACAAAAAGGACATTGTACTTTTCAGTGACTCAATTATTAGAAATGTTAGATTTCCCATTAAATCAGAAGTCCACTGTATCCCAGGAGCCAGAGTCTTGGACAAAGCAGTCAAGCAGCTAATTGTGTGTTTAATCCTAGGCTAGGGGACAATCTAAGGTGCTATCTAATGTTACATTATAACTGTAACGTTAGTTGTGCAAACTATAAAATACGTTGTATGCGTTGATAGGATACCAGATGTAGACGTTCCATTCCGTCATTAAATGGGAGTCGAAGAGTCGACTCCATTGACTCTGAACGTTGGAATCTGGATTCAGAGTCGATTCCAAAAATCCCAGAGTCGCACATCACTGTTTGCAGACAGTCTGAGGTTTTAAAATATCATTTTAAAATTTGGGGTAAATCGCTACAAGGGAAATTAACTCACGGCAAAGTTGTCATTTCTGGTCCACTACCTGATGTTCTGTTTGGTTGAAAATGTGGTGTAAATCTGTTGGTTTCTCTTTTGTTGATAACTGGGATACTTTCTGGGAGCGACCAGCCTTCTTTAAGCGTGATGGCCCACATCGCAGAGGTGCAATGATGTTTACAAAAAACATTAGTAGTGTAATGTGACATCAAACAGCCCTTTTTTTATCACAATGCGACCATAGCATATCGAGATTTATTAAGGAACAAGTGCATTAGCATAATAACAAAAGCAAAGTCCAATTATTACTTGACCTCTCTTTCAAACTGTAATGGAGATGCATATAGCTGTTGGAAAACTGTAAAAACTTCAACCCGATCCACGTTGGCCCCCTAGTGGTAGACGTATCTGTCCCAATTACAGTATTTATGTTTGTCTGAAATTATAAACACCAGCTTTAAGGAAACCCTGTAAATCTTGACGCAGGATTGTTTAAAAGGGTCGCCACTTGCGAAAACCTCCGCTTCTTCTGTTGCACTGCAGCGCAATAAAATAGCAGGGTGCTATTAATAGCCCAAAGCGCTTATGACCCTTGTCTTGCCACAGCCAAAGACTGTGAAATGCATAAAATGCACCGTTTATACACGCTAAGAAAATAATGTTCAGATATAGAAAGCTATACGTACAAATGAGCATTCGGTGTTTTCCCTTGCTTACTGTTGTCGAGTATAGCTTTTAGATTATGGCCTCGTAGAGAATGTAAATTGTGATATGGCAAACTTGCTCATAGTCCATTCATAGTACTTAGTTATCAAGAGGCCTGCTCTGCTGACCTGACCTAGGATCTGCCTTTCTCTCTGCCCCCACCAGTCCTCAGGCACAAAGGCAATTAAGTCACACTAAGGCGTTGGCTTACTATGATATAAATCTTAGAGTGGCCAGGGTATCTAGTTCCTGTTGAGGAGAAACATCAGAACACAAAGATATTCATGGAATCCAGGGCTTAGCGTAGCCAGAGAATACCACATGGCCACATGGTTTTCTTCTCCATTTAAATTTTGTATGGCATGGCTCCAGATTCAAGCAAAGGCCAGGGTGTTATCACTGGTCTTTTCACATGGAAGTAATATTTTGCCCAAATTGGTAGATTACACAATTTAACAGATTTGATGATCATACTAAAATGATTAATTAATTAAAATGATTATAATTACTGTTCTATATTGCTGTTTTTAAAAGCAAGAGCAAATGTCCTTTTTTTGATGAAGTATTCAATAGTTGAGTGGAATTACCTGCTAGAATATCCATGTTTAGATTTGTTAAAAAGAGGCTAAAGCCTTTAGCCGCTGCGGTGGTACAACGGTAAGAGCGCCGACTTTCAGTTGTACTCCGAGGATCGGGGTTCACGCCCCGGTCCTGCCAGATCCGAGCATGGCCAGCGCCCTGTGGGAGCGGCAATTGGTGGCTGCTCTCAGGTGGGGGGAGGGGCTCGGAGTGAATCGCTGCGCGCGTAGTGGCCCTGGGTGAGTTGGAATCACGGTCAGGAGCCTTAGGAGGAGTCACGCCCTGAAGAGGATGTGGCGCCCTTCCGTCCTACTGCTGACTGACAGGGTTGTGTAGCGGTGATTCTCTAGTGGTTGCTACACGGGGGGAATTTAATTAGAATAGGGGTTCAATTGGCTACTAAATGGGAAAAAATCAGAAATCTAATCAATTTTAAAAAGAGGCTAAAGCCCTGAATATTTAAATAAAAGTATCTTTGTGCTTGGCCCCAATTTGAGCAACATAAATGCACATTAATTACTAAGTAAATTTGTCAGCTATTAGATAAGTGTGTCCTGGTCATAAAGGAGTCTGACCCCCCCTACCCCCTCCTTCCAAACCGTACCTCACATCAGAGTCCTCAATGCTTTGGGAGTAAGGTATTTATGGTGGAGCTGAAGGAGAAACTTTTGGGAGAGGGTCTTTTTATTGTTTTCTTTTGCTAACTAAGTTGGGGGCTGTGGAGCTGGGAAGTTCTGTGGGTGGTGCGCTGCAGCAATTCCTGGAGTCTACAGACAGATAAGTTTTTCCTTGGTTGTAAAAACCTGTGACCGCTGAGTTTTTATAGCTGGCTTTTATTTTGTTTCTGTGCTGAAATTGTGATGTTCTGAGAAGGACCCAAATGCAGACCACAGGTAGCAGGCAAAAACATCGTTTATTCACAGTCCAAGATCAGTAGCCAGGTAATCAGAGTTGAGACAGTACAAAATCGAAATCCAAAAGAATAGTAAAAATAAACGTAGCAAGAGTAAAAAAAACAGAAAGACACAGTGTAGTGTAAAAAACATATAGATTAAACTTATATTATATATCATTACAAACCACTGTAGGACCTTCTGTATGAAACAATGGTGTCAATAAGAAGATGCTTTTCTGTGTTAGGGTGTCTTGGAAGAAACAGCTCTAAAAGCCCCAAGTGTGCACACATCAAATTTATGGCCTTGCATCCACGGGCATACACTCTCACTAAGGAAGAAAAACAAGCTCATGATTTGTATCTGCATGGTCAGGGGGCGATTGTCCCGAGCTAGGCACACAGTATGATCTCATCTTCGACACTTGTAAATCAAGGACATGTGCATGCACCCACACGCTGGAGAATTGATGGGAAGAGCTCGCTCTCAGCAAAAAGCCATATGGTAAAACAATTCCTAATTTTCCAGAGACTATTTCAGTTACATTTGTATACTTAAACATCAGAGTGATGAAGCACTTGTATACTTATCTCGATAAGAAGGTAATGGACCCATTCACACCTGCATACACACACACTCACTTGGGACACATTTATGGTCCTAGATCGGCTGAAGAGATAGTGTGTATCTCCCCAAGGAATGCCTTGGGGCCCCGTCGTTAAAAACGTCTGGTGCCCGAGGCTTGGAAATGTGTGTGTGTGTGTGTGTGTGTGTGTGCAGTTTGAGCAACTAATAGAGTTTAGTAAAAATTCAAAGAAAACATTTCCTTTATCTTCAACAAACATTTACAAAAATACATTATGACAAATAAGTTATCTTTCTTCCTTCACAACCATGTGGTATAAAAGAATATGTTACTATAGATAATGTCTCAAATCACAAAGAAAGATGTTGTCCTTGGTTTATAAAAACACATATCTGTGGGGAGTAGCAATTAAAAAGCTTATAGCTAGTATTATTTAACCCATCAGAGAATTGTATTATTATGTATTGAACAACTATGGTCAGACCATGGCCAGACTGTTTCTGAGATAATTGAATCATGGTATTTCATTAAAGCCATATTTAAAACAAGGGCCAATTGTAATGCTCAAATAAGACCAGCAGAGACCGCTGCAGACCATGAAACGAATATATATCTCCCAGGAGGAACGGTCTCAAACTTTTAGAACACATGGGGGGAGTTGAGATAAGCATAAAACGGAGTTATCTGAGTTGGTCGGGTGCCAGTATGTTTTGTCTCTGTCATTAACGGACCTGTTTTTACATCTTGTGGGTGAGCATGAAATTGACGGACTTAGACTGGACCGTGTTTTAACATATGTATGCTTAGCCGATCAGCCTGGGTATGTATATTCATGCAAATCTTTTTATAATAAATTACGTTATATCAGACTCTGGAATGTTGTGTCTATTTGGAAGAAAGTTTGAATAACTTGTAGTGGAATGGTCCTGACCCCTCCCGACAGGGCGGTGAAAGGATTATTCTATTTATATATCCTACAACAGCAAACAAAACAGAAGGAGAAGGCAGGCTCGAAGTCGTACAGAAGGGTTGTCTCAAGAATCTCAAATACAGGCTTACAAAAAATCGGCACGGTGAATTGATCAACATTCTGACAGAGATTACAAGTGGAAGGCAGACTCTATACACCAGGGAAGTACTGACACGAAAAGGAATCAAGTGTGGGTGGGAGGAGTAAGGAGCTAGACACAGGTGAACACAATAGGAAACAATAATTCAATAACGAGGGGGAACAGAAGACACTGACTAGAATGCACGAAAACACATGGCCTGGGATTATCAGGCAAACGAGTGCACAGCACGAGGGGTGGATTCTGAAAGTGGATACAGCTGAAGAGAGTTTAAGGAATAACAAGGAATAGAGCAGAGATTGAAAAGCTAAGGGAGAATGACAGCTGCAGTGCGGAGCAAGAGCGTGATTAGTAATTAAGTGACGTTAGTACAAAATTCTAAATCTCTTACGTTAGTAAATGTGATTTGTTAGTTATATATACACATGAATCTATTAGTTATCGTTAGTATATAAATATAAACACACAGTATTGTTAGTTGGATTAGTATATGTACAATAATAATTCGTTAAGAAGAAAGGAAAACGAGACTTGAAATACAGGGGGGAAACCTGCATGTACCGAAATGTGCAAACACGAATACAGGAAGTGGATTCTAGAAAAACATGGAAACGTAGACAGACAAGGGAACTGAAGTGGAGTGTCAAATGGGAACATAACCAGTAACACTAATGAACACAAACAAACACATGTAAAGAAAATAAGTAAACAAACAAACAGAACCATAACAGAAATTGGATTATTCTGGTTGATATCGCTCTTGTAATTTCAATTTAACATCGGTTTTTAAATTCAATTTAACATTTCCTTTTTTTAAATTATAAGCAGTGAGCCTACGTTCATTAATGAATGTACGATTCCAATTCATTATTCTAATTGATGAATTTTCCTGTAATAAAATTATTTAATCTAAAGACCTGATTTAGACTGTGTTTTGACTTGTTGGTTGATGCACCAGGTTACTGTTCGCCTGACCTATCAAAACATTTGGCGATGTAATTGATGATTGTCATTTTTAATAATAATTATTAAATTAAATACATTCAAAATAATAAAAAATAGGATAAGTAAGGGGTTTTAGCACGCGATACTGCTTGTGTTCAGTATTCTTAACTGTGTTAGAACTGCTGGATTCAGAAAAATAAACACATTCTTCCTTAAACCTCACTTCCCAGACACTGTGCTATATACAGTACCTGATGCACTTTCGGTTTAGAAGACACCACATTTTTTCTCTCTCGTATAAATATGTTTATGAAACCAAATGTTCTACCCGGTAGGAAGCTGTTTTCTGATTAACCCTGAAGAGTTTATCTTGTTACATTTTGCCAAAGTCCCGTACAGTCAACATTTCCACAGCGACCACCTATCGCACTGAAAATACATTGCTGTTATGGTAAAACACGTGCCTTTTACATATTTTATGCATGTTATGTATACACTACTGTATATGTGAGTATTCTGAAATAAATGTATTCTGTTTCAAATTTCTGAATGATTCTTGTTCAATTTGAACTTTAAACCATGGATGTGCAGTGAATATCTTGAGATATTGACACTTAAATGAGCTATATGTAACACATTTACTGTACTAAATCAAAGAATTACCATGATATGTCATCAGAGATTAAGGAAACATGCTAAGTCGAAATACTGGCCCATTACAAACAACCAGATGTACTCCAGCACTCCGACAGCTGATTTACGAATGCCTAAGCTAAGTTCAACATCGTTTTCATTTAGCTAGCTAGCTAAAGATTTAAATATACATATGTACAATGGGGGAAATAAGTATTGGACACGTCAACAATTTTATTATCAAACATATTTCCAGTGTAGCTATTCACATGAGATTTTGACCAGACATTGGTATTAACTCAATACAACTACACAGCTAAAGAAATTGTAACGTTCCAATTCTTTAAAAAAGTTATGTGCAATAAAGTGAAATGACACAGGAAAAAAGTATTGAACACGCTAAATTAAATGTGGTAGAAAAGCCATATTTTTTATATTTGGTTGCATATCCTTTGCATGCCATGACTTTATGATGTCTGTGACCCAACAACATCAAAAGGCTCTTGATATCTTATTTGCTGGTACTCTTACAAGCGATACTATAACAGCTCTGCATTTGAATGGATCTCTATGGGAATTGGGGGGTGAGACAAGATTTAGCTGTAAACAGTATAGAACACATGGTTGGCTAAGTGGCTCTAAGTCATCAAGGGTCTGATGTATTAAACAAGCCTTTAACCATCACTCTGCTGCCAGAAATACAGTAGATATGGATGGATCACTTGAAGGGTTTCTTCTCCTGACTTACTTTTCCATAGAGTTCAATAGGAAAATCTGTCAGGAGAAACAACCCTTAAAGTGATCCTTCCATATCTACTGTATTTCTGGCAGCAGAGTGATGGTTAAAGGCTTGTTTAATACATCAGACCCTTGATGACTTAGAGCCACTTAGCCAACCATGTGTTCTATATTGTTCCAGTGTAATTTACAGCTTAATCTTGTCTCACCCCCCAATTCCCATAGAGATCCATTCAAATGCAGAGCTGTTATAGTATCGCTTGTAAGAGTACCAGCAAATAAGATATCAAGAGCCTTTTGATGTTGTTGGGTCACAGACATCATAAAGTCATGGCATGCAAAGGATATGCAACCAAATATAAAAAATATGGCTTTTCTACCACATTTAATTTAGCGTGTTCAATACTTTTTTTCTGTGTCATTTCACTTTATTGCACATAACTTTTTTAAAGAATTGGAATGTTACAATTTCTTTAGCTGTGTAGTTTTATTGAGTTAATACCAATGTCTGGTCAAAATCTCATGTGAATAGCTACATTGGAAATATGTTTGATAATAAAATTGTTGACGTGTCCAATACTTATTTCCCCCATTGTATATAGTTACTAGCTAAACATGCCACTAAAGTTAGCTTATATCTGTGTGACCGTAATCATAGCCAGCCATGCATCTAACTAACATTGACAGAGTTATAAAAAATCCACAAGAGCTGGTTTATAATTTGCAAACAATAAATAAATTGCAAACGTATACATTAGCTGATCAACTTACAGTGTAGGACTAGTCGTCGCTTTTCATTGTCAAAATAGAATAAGCTCGTCTCAAAATATAATGTTGCGCTCGGCTCGTCTTGTGTGCTCGTGTTCGTTCAGTGTCCTCAACCTGGCAACCCACGTGAGCTTCGAGTCTGGGGAGGGGGAGCGGGCACGGGCAGAGATAACTCTCTCAAATATTGTGACTGCAGTACCCATTTTAAATGCTCAATGTCAGTTTTACATATTGCTCCTTTAAATAAGACTAGTAGAAACTAGGTGGAAATTGCCTCTGGACCAAAGTCAATAGGGTTAAAAAATTATTCTACCACTACTCTTCCTCGCATTTCTAGTGAAAATTATTTAATTATAGATAAAACATATATGGCTGAAACTTCTATTCATCGCTTTATCTACTCTGACCATCTATATGATGGGCTGTCTGGTGACATTGATCCAGATAGCTGTACCCTTGACCCAGTAATAGGAACTTCACGCAATTATTTATGTCCTAGCAAAGTCTCTTTTAGACCTGTAAGCTATAGTGAAGTTTACAATGCACTGGCTAGAATAAATAAAAGTAAGTCAATTGAGGACAATCTAGATCCTTGCCTTTTGTGTCTCAGTGCTCATATAATTGCCTTACCGCTTGCTTACATTTTTAATCTAACTTTTATTTCCGGTAGAATCCCAAATTTATGGAAGGCAGCTCAGGTTATTCCTCTATAATTATCGTTCAATTTCAAAACTTTCCTGTTTGGCCAAAGTCCCAGATTCATTAGCTAACTCTCAGCTACGGGCATCTCACTGTATTCTGTATTAAATCTAATGTAACCATTTTACATGATTAATTCAGCTAACGAGTGACAGTTGTGTAAATAATATATTATGTTGGCGTTGGTTAGCTTTTCAATGTAAAAGAGCGATTTCTGAACCTTAATATCTCCACTGTTTCATAACCAATCTCAATGCCATTTCCCAGGTGGACTACTATCGCCATGGGCTTGCCAAATACTCTTTTTGGTATAGCTATGTTGGGCCATTACAAAGTTTCTTGTACCCCCTAAAAATTTGCATAAATTTTCATCCAACAGATCCCGACACAAGACCCCTCATTCTGTCTGTCATTGTAAGACCTGCATGCTTTTTATACTTTCATGGCTGTAAACTTTATTCAATTTGAATGAGACCTCAAACTTTGAAATTTTGATGATGAATTGCCCATAGACTTAAAGGCTATAGATATAACATTTTTATGGAGACACAATACATCCACAGAGCCTGATGAAAGATGCAGAATAAAAAATAAATTTTCCCCAAAATAAATATTTATTATGAATTTATCGTTATAAAAATAGTTTTACGGGCCTTAGAAAGAGTTCAGTGTTTCTCTCCGACTAAGACGTCAGAGTTTGGTTCCTGGCTCTAACAAACTCCTGAGCCAGTAGTATTACGACGTTGGTACCACACCCACCTCTGTATCAGGAGTCTTAATTAGTTGCCAGATTCAGCTAGTCACCAGTGATGGTGGAATTTGATGCCAAGCGAGCGCCTGGCTCCACCACTGTAACGTTAGACCCAAGAAACCCCAGTACCAGTCCTTAATGACAAGAACCGGAACAAGACGAGGGTCAACCTTGGTTGTTGAAGGGAGCTCAAAGAATCACAATGCTTGAGAAGCGACGCATTTACTCAAACTTTTCTACTCGAACGGTAAGCTAACACGTTAGCTTGCAAGCAAACTATCAGATAGGTGATCAGATCGATGACATATTGTTAGTTGTTAAGCTGGAATTCGGACTGTAATTTATTACAGCATGACCAAAAGGAGTATTTCTATGGCATTTTGCTTTTCTCTCATCATCTCACACTGACATTAGCTAGCTTGCTACTCAGATAGTGGACTCCCGGCGTAGCCTATATGCTGTCGGACTGCTTGCACATTGGTTTACGAGAGGCCAAGAATCAAGAACATAGGCTCATTATTCAAAAAACAAAATTAGTCTACATTACATCACTTAGGCATCGTTAAGTGATTACAAATCTGCATGTCTCTATTATAATACCAGTTGAGGGCAAAGGGAGAGAGAAAAGCAGACCGAGATTGAAATAATTTATTACAATACGTTTCAGTTCAACATCAAAATTAATAAAATGTTTAATTCATTCATAAGTTTCACTTGATGTTGGAATGTGGCTACCTATTTTCTAAACGTCAAATTTAAAAGGCCTAAAACATTTTAAAATGACAAATGGCCAAAAAATTAAATAGGCATAAGGGCAATTAAAGGGCAACATGCAGGTTACATTTCTTCACGGATTTACAATTTTGGGCTCATGGAGATGATTTGAAAATTATTTTTTTACAGGCCACAAGGACAGAAATACAGAGAAAAGTTGGCATTATAAGCCACGCCTCCTAAAAACAACCTTTTTTTACATATCGCCCAGTGACGTCACAAGGGGTGGACTTGCCAGTGTAGTGACAATTTTCATCAATTTATTCAATTTTATTTTCTATATATTTTATTTTCTTAGTTATTTATTTTATGTATTTATTTGATTATAATTATTTATTCTTACTAAAGATCAATAAAGTTTGTTTTCATTAAATATTCTGGTAAGTGAACAACACGGGATTGGCATCACTTGCATGCACAACTAGAATGTATACGATCTTACTATAGTCATTTAGTTAGTTTCCGTTTTAGTTCTTTCACAGCGATTTAGGATGGTGAACTTTTGTGTTTGTGCAGGCTGCACAAGAAAAGTAGCTACTTTGGTGCGTGGGTGCGATTTGTGCAGGTGAGAAGACGGGACTTCACTGCGGCATCTGTGTCCAAAAACACGGTTGTGTGCAGTGCACATTTTAGGGAGGAAGATTATGTCCCTGGGGATATGATTTTGAAAACAAGACTGATGCTGTTCTATCCGTTCACTCGGCTCCTTCAGATTCAGCTAGAGAGTGAAACGTGAATACTTATGGCAAGAGATTGCTACTAGCTAACTATCAATTAATTAAATAACGTTGCTTGCTGTGAGGCTAGGTAGCTAGTTAGCTAAACCGACCGATTGATCAGCCATAATGCCTAGCATCAAGCAATATTTCCCCATACGTTTGGAGGTAGGCCACTCTGTGGTGTTGTAGGCTATACATCTTATTATGCAGCAAAGGCAGCAATTTCACTTCGTTGAGGGTGTAACGTAACGTTCATTAGGTGTGGTTGAAAGACCACACCTATTGTTATTCATCAGACTTACCGTTATTATTATTCCACCGATTTTTGAGAACTCCTACACTGTTCACACCATCGACACCATTCATACCTCATATTATACCTTTATACCCCCTCCAGGTTGCTATTACTTTTTACCTTTATACCATATACACTTTTTTGACAAGATATTTGACATTTTATCGCCAACAATGAATTGGGTCAATGGGCATGTGCAGTAGGCTAGCTCACGGTGAGAATGCTCAGTGTGAGCACTGAGTGGATTTTTGAATCACTTAACGTTCTGCTCTACGTGAGCGCTGTGCAACTGTCAACAACCTTGGAAAAGTACAGACAAGAAATTTCATAGCTAACGACGTAGCCTACTACAACAAATGCTGCATCAAGCGCAATGCGCTCTTTCGCCACAAACACGCAGGCTATTAGCCCTATCTAAGGTGCTAGCCTAGTCGTCAATGTCCCAATTATAGTAACGTTAGCCTATTCATATTTCTCTGAAATTGTAAACAACTTTAAACCATCAAAATTCCAATGCAAAATTGCTACAGAGTCGCCGCTTGTGCCGCTTGCAGGCATCAACTTACAATAGTCCAAAACCGTTTACAATCATCTTGCCACAGTCAGACAATAACATGCATAAAATGTACCGTTTCTACACACTACAAAAACCTTTCCTAGGTAGTCTATAGGACCTGTGCCGATTCCGGCTGAGTGCCGGCACTGTCGGCTGAGTGTCGGCTACGGGGACAGATATTCCGGCCGATTCCGGCCTACCTTCGGCAGAGTTGCCTGATTCTAAGATGCGGCCAGCTGTAGCTAGCCACACTCGGGCCGATTCTGGTTTGAGGCGTTTCACCCAGATCTGGCTAACGTGAATCGGGCCGATTCTGGTTACTGCTCGGCATTTTGTGGAAACTGGCAACGATTAAAAATAAAACAATTTCTGATTTAACCCATTTAATCCCACCAAACATTTGTACTTTTCAGCATCTAAATTTACTTTCCAAGTTTTTATGACTACTTTTTTCACACATAATGCACCACCCACTAGTTCTTTAAAGAAAAACTTCACATTATTACTGTAAATGGTCACATGACCACGGCTGTTTACTTCCTGGATGCACTTTAAGGAGAGGATGGAGGCATCGAAGCTTCACAACAAAAGGTTAGTAAAATATGTTATCATGTAGCTACAATAACTATTTTTGGTAGATATAACCTTTAAAGTACCTAGAATGCATGTGTTCTTTCAAAACTATTCAATTTAGTCCGTGCTTGTCATAATATACACTGACATTTTGTTGGTCACAATTGTGACCGGTGGGAGAATACAAGGACTCTTTGTATATACATATATTCTAATAACTCTTCCTCTCTATGTTTTCTCTCCATTCATTTAGATTGACTTTAAGTCAGGTTTTGGACATACTTGATCAAGATGAACCCCCAGGAGCTGCATGTAATATTGCAATAATTCCCCAGCCTGAGAAAGATGCAATAGTCAGTGATTGTGATAGTGATGGGTCAGATCTCGACTATGAGGGAGAAATTGGTAATTTACCAGCAAGACTTCTCAACTCAACTGCTGAAATATTTGGTTATGATGGACTGAATGACAATAACAGAGATGATGATGATGATGACCTGCCTTTGTCCTTACCTACCACATCACTGCTACATGTGGCCACAGACAGTGATTTTGAGCCACCCACTACAGAAAATAGTGAGGAGGCCACCAAAACATTGCAATGTAAACTTGTGATCAGAGAGCCACTCATTTGTTCCAAACCAGAAACCAGAGCATCCACCAGGATATTAAAGGGGAAGTCCAGTGAGCAGCCCACTCTCCCATTGCAGTGTACTTCTCAGGTCAGCAAACCAACATCCAGATGTTCCAAACCAATGAGCAGAGCTTCTACCAGACTACCCAATGAGGAGCCCACTCTCCCATTGAAGTGTTCAACCCAGATCAGTGAGCCACTTCCCAGTGCTGACAAACCATTTGTCCAAGCAAACATAGAATATGCCAATGCTTCAGTGAAGTCTACAAGTCAGTCAGCTCAAGTGACAACTACACAATCCTCCACACAATCAGCACAGAAACTAAAGCCTATCAAAAACAAAGACCGTGTCTTTACGAAAACAAAGAAGCCAGCAGCAAGCAAAATTCCAGAACATGTTATCTATGAGCCAACTGCTGCCCAGTTCTTCAAGGAGACAAAACCAAACAATGGATGTCTTTCTGATGCTCTATCCGCCAACACTCAGAGACATTACCATTGAAATGTCAAACCTTTACTCTACTCAGACCAAGGGCAAGCAACTCAACATGAGTATGGATGAGCTCCTTACATTCTATGGCGTTCTGCTCACTTCTGGGTACAGCTATGTACCACGACGGCACATGTATTGGTCGCAGGCCTGTGATGTTTACAATGAAAGCATATGTGAAGCAATACGGAGGAATCGCTTTGATGAGATCATGGCCTCAATTCACGTGGTTGATAACACACAAGCTACTGATGACCCATTTTTCAAGGTCAGGCCAATTTTCAGTGCACTCAATCATTCCTACAAAATCCTGCCCTTTCATGAATGGTTGTCTGTTGATGAGAGCATGGTCCGATACTATGGCCGACATGGGTGCAAACAGTTCATCAAATGCAAACCAATACGCTATGGATACAAACTCTGGAGTCTTACCTCATCAACTGGGTACATGTATCATATTGAACCATACTGTGGATCCCACACTCTCCTCCCTGAGACTGGATTAGGTCAGGGACTAAGTGTTGTTCTGGGGCTTGCGGAACAAGCTGGAGTACCTCAAGGATGTAAATTCACTCATGACAACCTGTTTACCTCCTTGTCACTTCTTGATGAGATGACTCGAAGAGGGTATGGAAGCTGTGGGACTGTGCGACAGAACCGTCTGTTTGGTGTCCCTTTCACAGATGTGAAGGCCTTTCAGAAATCACCAAGAGGAACATCAGAGGTTTTGACTCAGGGAGAGAAACTCCTTGTAAGGTGGAATGACAACAATGTTGTTACAGTGGCAACGAATGTGGAGGAAAGGTACACTGAAGTACCTGCCAAAAGATGGAATAAGGAAAAACGTGCCCATGAAAAAGTCCAACAACCAGCCTGCATCAAATCCTACAACCAGCATATGGGTGGTGTTGACCTCCATGACCTCAACGTCTCCCGCTACCACATCACTATTCGGTCAAAAAAGTGGTGGTGGCCCCTATTTAGCTGGTCTCTAAGCAGTGCACTGGCTAACAGCTGGATGTTCTACAGGGACATCATAGGTGAGAAATGTGACCTTCTGTCCTTCCAACGAATGGTGGCACAGAGCCTGCTACAGAATTTTGGGACCAAACCAAGTGGCCACGGAAGACGATCATCACTCACTGTGGCAGTCACAAACTCAGGAAGGTTTGACAACACATCTCACTGGGTAATAAACTCCGGAAACCGCTTCTTGAGATGCCGTGTATGCGACAAACGCACAACCTACATGTGTGAGAAATGCAATGTACCACTGCATATCGAATGCTTTAAAAGATTCCATGGACTTTAAACAAGAAAAGCAAACATGAATGTAGGGTCTGAGGGATGAAGCACTACGAATGGACGTTCTTAACTAGATTGCACTGACTTTTTCTTTCAGTTTTTAATAAACTCGATTGCACTGGCATTTACTTATGTTCTTATAAGGCTGCTACACTGAATAGTGTTGTTTTTATTTCAGGTACTCAAAAGTCCCAAACGGTGGTAATGTAGCATTTAAAGGTGCTGTTTTATGTTTGTGTTTGTGCGCACAGTAAAAACATGTTTTTCAAAACTCTGTTGATGAAAGTAACTGCACCATATGCGCTTCCAGCATAAAAATACTGTTATTTTAGGTTTACAATTATTATTCTACAAGTTGTTTACTCTGGTAAACTTTAAAGAAACAACAGATCCCTCTTTTGTGTCCTTATCTGATGTTTTACAGTTGTTCATATTTCACATTAAATATATATTTCAAAAATATCTTGTGTTTTTTGCATTGTCCACTTTAGGGCATGGTATGTTCCCACCGGTCACAATTGTGACCGTCCATAAAACACATATTTTCAGTAACTTTCCCATTGAATTTTTGAAAAAAACATACAGATTATTTCATAGGGCTACGTATGGAGTAAGATTCATGTAGTGACATATCTGGGAAAAAATTGGGATTAAATGGGTTAGCATTTGGGCCGCCGCGGTAGTACAACGGTAAGAGCGCTGACTTTCAGTCAGCGCAGTTGTACTCCGAGGATCGGGGTTCGCGCCCCGGTCCTGCCATATCCGAGCGTGGCCGGTGCCCTGTGGAAGCGGCAATTGGCAGCCGCTTCCGGGTGGGGGGAGGGGCTCGGAGAGAATCGCTGCGCACGGGACCCAGGGCGTGTCACGGTCAGGAGCTCGAGGAGCTGCGCCCTGTAGAGGACGTGGCGCCCGCCTTCCAACTACTAAATATACCGATTGACGGGGTTGTGTAGCAGTGGTTCTCTAGCGGTTGCTACACGGGGGGGAATTGAATTAGAATAGGGGTTCAATTGGCTACCAAATTGGGAGAAAAAGGGAAAAAATCAGAAACAAATTAAATAAAAAAAATGGGTTAGCATTTAGCTATGTTTGATCCATCTTTCAATCAATCAGCAGGGAAGTGACCCTAGCTATGTAACCTATTTTTATTGATGTATGTGCTTATTTATTTAAGAAAATCTAATATTGCTTAACCTTTAAACGGCTGAAACGTTAAACAGTTATTTTCCGTGATTCAAATTTTAAAAAGGGATTGAATATGTAAATGAAACAGTCTTCTCCCTGTGAGACTCGACAGAATGAAGCGCACACAGTTGGGTAAGTATTGGCTAAGTTTCTTTCATTTAACTTAACATAACCAAATTTTCATGTTCAATTTAAATTTTATAGTTTATAGTCATTTAAGATGTATATCTATAGCTAAACACGTTTATTTTCTGGTTGTCTTGATGTTCACCAAATTCAGGAAAACATTAACATTAATTATCTATCTCTCTTTCAGAACTTGTCTTGACCGTTTTCTGCCTGGTTCTGAGGTAAATTAACGGAAGCGACAGCTAACATTAACTCAGCTTGTTAGGTTGGTTTTCTATAGTTAAGGTAATATTTAATTGCCAAATAAAGTTAACGGTAAACCGGCTGTAAGGATAACGTTAGTGAAATGTATTCCGAGAGAATTTAACAATATAAATTTTCGTCTCATTTCTTCACTTGGTCGTTACTAACGATGTTAGCTACATGCTAGCTGCTATAAACATACACACCAATAACAGCTATCGGCAGCTGGCTAGAGCGAGCGTGACGTTAGCTGGCTATCGTTAATTATATAATACTATCAACGATTAATAACTTGTTAGCTTATAGACGAGGGAAAAGTTTACTCTGGTGAAGTTTACTCTAGTGCCAACGTTAGCTATAGCCAACAGTTCAACGCGAGGTGGAAGCTACCGTTGCCTTCTCAGCCTCAACCCAGCAGCTTAGGCGAGGCAAACCAGCAGCTGAGCTGACGACGGGATAAACATACTAACAACTAACGTTATTTACATTAAAAAACAAAGTTTTAACGTAGAATAACATAATTGATTTGAATAAAATTTACATGTGTGTTATGGTAATGGTCATAGAGGAAAGTTGTATAATAAACTCTCTCGCCGCAGTCAGGAAGAACCAGCCAAGGCCACAGATGGGGAGATCAAAAACTTATAAAACAGTGGCTCCAACTAACGCTGGAGACTGAGGGAGGAACAAGGCAGAGACCCAGCAAACACATAACATTGTCACAATGTTTTCTGCATTCCAACAACATTGTGACAATGTTGCAGAAGGTTGAACTTCATATTATATACATGTATCAAGAATTTTAAACCTGAAGGAAATACTTTGACAAGAAGAAACATCTCATAATCCACTGAGGCACACTGTTTTTCTACACTACAAATAATACATTTCAAGGCTTGCAGGTAAGATGTAGCAATGACTTTATCATGTATTTTTGGATAACCATGAATTAGGCTGTATACAAACCCCAATTCCAAAAAAGGTGGGACAGTTTGTAAAATGCACATAAAAGCAGAAAGCAGTGTTTTGTAAATTCTATTTTACATATATTTAATTGAAAACAGTACAAAGTACAAAATTGTACTGTTTTCAATTAAATATATGTAAAATAGAATTTACAAATCACTGCTCAAAACTGCTTTTATGTGCATTTTACATATTGTCCCAACTTTTTGGAATTGGGGTTTTTATAAAAATTTTAATTGGATGCTAAACAATTTGATAAAATGATAGACATCGTCTTTGTATGCTATACTGTTTTGGGTGGGTGATTTCTCAGCCTCATTTTCTTGATATTTTCACTAACCTTCCTCATAATTCCCCTAAAAATACAATTTGATTTTATTTTACCCAAAAGAAGGACTGGAAGCCTCCAGAATATCTATGGCTACCTCCAATGGAAAGTGAGGATGATGGTACAGTATACTTGTCTTGCTATTATCATGTCGACCTCAGGTCATTACATATGGAGGGTTATTTGTGCCATAATTAAATACAATACACTCATGTATCTGATCCTGAACATTTTTTTATTTTCAGCCACTTTAAAAATTGTACATATCAGTTTGATTTGCTACAGAACAGTTTTATGATACACATTATGTTATCTTTACCCTACATGGATGTTAATCATTTTTGGATTTCATAGGAAATTTTCAGCGAACAATTTGGATCTGTAGTTTAAATACATCAGAAGTAGGGATTCTTGCATGCTCATTGAGTTAGCTGCTTGGTCTCCGGGAAAGCTGCTTCCAGAGGTATTTTTAATTTAGTTTTTCTTTTAACAGAGAGTAAAGAAAAAGCAGATGTGGCACAGAGTAAAAGCTTCTTTTAAAGTTTAATTTATTGTGTCTCTTTTTAGATAGAGCAAAACAGTAGCTATCCGGCTGACATCCGTTACGGATAGCCAAAGTTAAAGGAGGTGATTAATGTTGTCTTGTTAGACCATTGAAAACGGCTAAAATAGATTTTGATTTTGATATATTTTTAAGCCAATTGGCTACCATTGTGTAGCTAGTTTCTTTTTTTCAGTTATGGTAATGGTAGCTATTAACACGAAAATAAGGGTAATGTTGATGTTAACAAGCTTTTTACTTTGGAGCAAACATAACGTTAGATGTTTGGGGTTCAATTATGAATGAGGTCGCCCATAGTTTTATCCACAGCCTACACTTTTCCTTGTTAGATTTGGGTTTTGGAAACAAGGAAAAAAATGACATCCTCCTCCAAAATCATTGGATTTGGAGTTTTAGTTTTGCAGATTCCCCAATCTCACCGTTTGTCAATGATGACAAGCTTGCCTACAACTAGGAAAGCTTGATGGAGGTCCACTGCCTTCAAGCCCAGTTATATACACCGATGAGCCACAACATTAAAACCACTGACAGGTGAAGTGAATAACATTGATTATCTCATTGTTATTTTGGTTCTGTACTCTAGCACTGTGAGTTTGAAAGGAAAAAATGACAATTGAAGTGCAGACTGTCAGCTTTAATTTGAGGGTATTTTCATCCATATCGATGAACCGTTTAGAAATTATAGAAGCTCTTGTACATAGTCCTCCCCATTTGAGGCATCAAAACATATTGGACAGTTTAACATAATGTAAAATAAAGTACATTCATACATTTATTTGTAAATCTGTGGATTTTAATAAATGGTAATATGTCTCTAGTAAGGTAAGAGAAACTAATTGCATGAAAATGTATTTTCTTACAAGGTTCACGATTGGACTCAAGTTAAATATTTAGCAGATCGTTAGCTGTAGCCATCTGGGGCTCCCTGACACAAAAAGACAAGTGTGACAGGGTCCAAAATGCAACTGCAAAAGGCTCTGTGGCAAATACCCACTTGACACCACAAAGTTACTGCCATCAAAGGTAGACAAGATAAATTAATTATTTAAAAATTGACATTTTTTGTTACTTTTAACCAGAGTGCCTCAAGGACAGACTTCAAAGGAGAGGAAAGAGAGGCTGTTGAAGACAACTAGTCTCTGGTGTGGCGTTTTCTCTCAGAAAAAATTAGTGATATCAATAAAAAGAAGACATGTTGAAAGTTGTAAGGACGGGTGGAAAGAGGGACCCAGTAGCAGGCAGGCAGTACAAAAAAACCGAAGTTTAATGATGGGGGCAACGGTACAAAAAACAGAGTCCAAGGAGTGGTCACAGAACAGGCAGGGGTCGGAACCGGGAAGGCACAGCAGAGGTACAAAAACACAGTCCAAAAATCATGGTCGCGAGAACACAGGCAGGAGTCAAAAGTAGGGAGGCGTAATGGGAAACAAGAGAAAACAAAAAGACAGCAAAAAACTTTAAATAAAACCAACAGGAAAAAGCTCAAGGGATAACACAAACTCAAAAACAGAATAACACTAACTGACAACTCGGAATGATACTAACTGACAACTCGGAATGATCCTAACTGACAACTCGGAATGATCCTGCCAGATCCGAGCATGGCCGGTGCCATGTGGGAGCGGCAATTGGCAGCTGCTTCCGGGTGGGGGGAGGGGCTCAGAGAGAATTGCTGCGCATATAGTGGCCCCGGGCGAGTTGGAATCACGGTCAGGCATGGAGGAGTCGCGCCCTGATAAAGGATGTGGCGACCTCCGTTCTACTACCGGCTGATGGGGTTGTGCAGCAGTGATTCTCTAGCAGTTGCTACATGGGGGAATTGAATTAGAATAGGAATTCAATTGGCTACCAAATTGGGAAAAAATCTGAATTAAAGAATATCTCCTTTATTCTTGTATGCTGAAAAAAAGGGTGGAGTCGAAAATGGGTCCATGGTGACGTAGACGTGAAACCTCAGCCAATACATACTTTGATCTCATTACATAACTCCTCCCGTAGTTTGAGGTGAATGAAATTCTCCTTTCCCACTAAGAAATCCTTTTTGAGTCTGAGCCAAACACTCGTTTTGTTTGCCCTTGAGAATAGTTGTCCGCGTTATCAGCATTTGGATTTGGAATAGTTAGCTAGCTAAAAAGTTAATTTTTTCCCGCTCTCCTTATATGTATAGCCTACCAATTGTATCCCTCTCCCAATCTCTTTCACCTTTTTATCCATCCCTCCGTGGTGCTAGCTAGTAACACCAGCTTGCTTTTTGTACAGCTCATCATCATGGAAATAAACTAATCACTCACGTGTTGTTTTTACTTGGTGCACTGCTCATTCATTAGATAACATATTGAAAAGAATAGATGGCTAAGATTTTGCCAAATAAACCATGCCTTGGAAATGGTTTTGTCGTATTGTTACAGTAACATTAACAAAAATAACTACAGGAGGAACCATGATCCACCAAAGTACTTAGTTTACAAAGCACGTAATTTTCATTCGATTAGCAACCAAAATGAATGAGTGGGCCTTTAAATAACTTTTAAAAACTTGATAAAACCTACGATTGTGTAATGATTTGTGTGGAATGTGCATTTGGTGAAATGTCGCCTTGCAATTCAGCTTGCTTTAATAGACTAACGTTAGATCAAACAGTTGTAATAGGCTACTCTGCTTTGCGTTTCTGTTAACTTAACTTTGATTGCGAGCTTGCGTGTGATATTTATCTCCTGATAGCAGCCGCACTGTATTTTACTTTGAATTGATTGCATTAATTCCTCACTGGGTTCAAACCACAGAACTGTATAAGAACAGTTCTGTGGTTCAAACATGTAGGGCTGGATGACGTTGCAGTTTCCAGTGGCGGATAATCAAACGCGAAGGTAGGGGGATCAGAACAAGTCACTCACGCAAGTCAGGACCAATAAGGGAGTATAAACTATAAATCCCAAGAAAGAAAGGACAGTAAAACAATCTCTTGTAGCTAAACAGCCAAATGGAAATCAACCCACGAAAAAATGGCGAACTTGAATATACGAGTGATAAACACAAACTAAGTCTCCCGAGCTCAATACTGGAGCCAAACTGGGAAACTTAGAAAAGAAAAGAACACCTTTGGCACGTAAGCTAAGATGGCCAGAGAAGGTAAAACAAAAACGAAACCACAAAAATAAAAACTCAGTGAGAACAGCAAAGGAAAAAATAAATAGCACAGAAAACGCTAACGGGAGGAACAAAACCTATACCTGAGAATAACGCTAATAGCAAGTCCCTCGTGAACATAAACAAAGTTTAATATCACAAGGTCGCTAGTACCTGGCTATACTTGGCTCAATGTACTATTGAATGACAAATAAGCACCGGGGAAGCGGAAGTGAGGAACTTAAATACCCCGCAGGTAGAAGCACAGGTGAAAAGAATAACGAGTAAGGGGAAGCAAAACCCCGGAACGGAACGTGGAAAAAATCAGATAGATTCTCAATCGGGAAACCAGAACGAGAACCGCAACGGAAAAGAAAACAATAACCCACAAACCATTACAATCGATAGCACTCGGATTTGGGGAGCGTGGATTTAGTCCTTTCAAGACCGTGTTTATTAGCTGACATTGAGATGTATATTAATATACCTATTGACATTTTTTGAAAATATATTTGGTGAGTCTGTAGTGGATTCATCCATCTGTGATATGTTGTGGTTATTTGAAGTTTTTAGAATCCCTTGTCCATCGCTTTTAAAGAAAATTCCCACTGATTGTTTTTCCCTATAGGGATGAATCGCCGTGAAAACAATGTAATGAAAGTTTTGCTTTTCATTTTAGCACATCTTCAACTCGTCACCATTGAAAAGGGATGTGGCACGAATTCCTCTCCATACTAATAGTATACTGAACTATGGGCAGCCAACAGTGCCAAAATTATGTTGTCTTCGACTGCCTTACACTGTGCGTTTTAATTAGTCAATAACATTAAAATCTCATCTGCATTAGCATTGACACACAATTGTCAGTTTGTGCCACTCGCATTCACACTGGCACTTGCATAATAATGTAGATACCATTGCAGTTAGCATTAAAAATCACAGAAAATGGCGAGCTTTAAAATATAAATTATGAAAACATTAACCTAAGCTACATGTTTCAGTGTAATGTCACCCCTTGGCCTTTGCATACCCCATACCTATACAGCACAGAGAGTTTGCCACTTTTCAGGTTTTCCTACAGAAATAACCACAATGACCACAGACTCAGCCCTTAGAAACAGTGAATTCCGTTCCTTCTGACCTCATGTAAGTAATACTATCTACATACCCGGGGGTCTACACAAATTATGCTATTTACAAATATTTACAATGGCACTGCTAACAATAATGTTATAGAATAACTATAAAAATGTGAATCTATTAATTCTACCTAGATTTATTAACACAGCATGTTCGTTTCTTTTCCTGTGCTGCTACTCCGGTGCTGGGTGCGCTCCAACTGCAGGTAAGTGTTTAAACAAACATTTACAAAGGAACATGGTAACGTGTATTCTATTCTTCTTCTTGCCCACCCATATGTCTCAGTACAATACAGTGGGGTGCTAAAATTTGGGCACCCCACTGTATATATAGTATTTTATTTATTTATCTTTTGGCCCAGCAATTCTTAACCCCTTTGCTCAGAGGCTTAATTTTACCCATTTTCATCTGTTTTGTACCATTCTGTTTAAAGCTTTTATAACCCTGACACCGCCCATAAACTGTAAGTGCTTGGCAGTTGTAGTTCACAGTAAAGCAGATACCTGGTGCATGTGTAGTAATTTGGGGCTATATCTCTGCTCTCACTACAGGTAGAAAGTTGGCTGAGAGCTCATTTTAATCAGGAGGAGAGCTACTTTTCTACAAATCAAACATCAAGGCTGGACGAGACAAAGTGCTGTCCAAGAGAACTGGTAAAGTTGCTCATAAGAAGACAACAAAGGTCACTTCATGTTTCCACTCAACTGAAGAGACTGATGGACTTTGAGTGGGACTTAATATAAGCCAGCTCTCTCTCTCTCTCTCTCTCTCTCAATTCAATTCAATTCAATTAGCTTTATTGGCATGACAAGACATTACATATCCGTATTGCCAAAGCATACTGCATTGAAACAGTCCAAGACATACTAACTACACATACTTTCTAACACAGAACAATACAAAACAGCAAAGACTAGTAACGAATGAACAGTAACCATACATATAGATACAATTTAAAGATACAATTAACAATAATAATAATTATGAATGGCAATGATAATAATGATGATGATATTGATTCCTGTCACTCACTGTCCCTAAGACGATGGCAGGCAGCTATATATTGTGCCGCCAGGTCACAGCACGTCCTCTCCTCTCCTAAGAGGATGGGGAGTTTTTGGATGTTTGGTAAATTTTTAAATTGAGGGTATCTCTGATCTATTTTGGGAAAGTATTTATTTCTAATTTGAATGTATTTTTCACATTTTGTGACAAAGTGCAGCTCTGTCTCGACTTCGTTGAGATGGCAATGTTTGCACAGCCTTTCTTCCTTTGGAAGCCATGTTTGCCGATGTCGGCCTTTTTCGATGGCCAGGCTGTGCTCACTGAGTCTGTACTTCGTCAAGGTAGTTCTTATTTTCTCGTCAGTCACTGTGGTCAGATATTCTGCCATGGTGTACTGTCTTTTTAGGGCCAAATAGCATTGCATTTTGCTTTGAGCTTGTGTTTGTGTGTCCCAATAGGTGGTGTAGTTTTGTTTCTGTTGTGCTATAATTTGATTGACTCTAATTGAATGTATGGTGATGCTGTCCTGAGACTGGGGGGTGTTAGGGGTGGTTAGTGAACTGAGCCTCAGGACTAGCTGTGTGAGAGGACTCTTTGTTTTGCTCAGCTCTTGGCATTGCAGGGCTTTGTAATGATACGAGTGGGGGTCGCTGTTTTTTAGATGTATCCAAAATTTTATTGCCCTTTTTTGTATCTTGATTAGTAATGGATATTGGCCCAATTCCGCCCTGCATGCATTGTTTGTAGTTTTTCTCTGTACTTGTAGTAGATTTTTACAGAGTTCTGCATGCAGGGTTTCAATTTGATGTTTGTCCCATTGGTCGAAATCTTGTTTTGTGAGCGGACCCCACACTTCACTGCCATATAGGGCAATTGGTTCGATTATTGATTCTAATAGTTTTAGCCAAATTTTGATTGGAATTTGTAGTTGGATTTGACGTTTTATGGCATAGAATGCCCTGCGTGCTTTCTCTTTCAGTTCATTCACTGCCAGGTTGAAATTTCCTGTAGAACTTATTTTCATGCCTAAATAATTATAATTTGTACAGTGTTCAATTACTTTTTTTCCTATTGTGAAGTTGTATCTGGTTCCCTGAGATCTGGATCTTTTTTGAAAAATCATTATTTTAGTCTTTTTCATGTTTATTGCCAAGGCCCAGGATTGGCAATACTGCTCCAACAGGTCCAGGCTCTGCTGTAATCCATGTTCAGAGGGTGACAGCAGATGTCTCTAACATAGTTGCCAGATCGTTGATATAAATATTAAATAGTGTTGGACTTAAACTGCAGCCCTGCTTCACTCCACGCCCCTGCGTGAAGAAATCTGTTCTTTTGTTGCCAATCTTTATGCCGCACATATTGCCTGTATACATTGTTTTAATAATGTCGTATATTTTACCCCCTACACCACTTTTAATCAATTTGTAGAATAAACCTTCATGCCAGATTGAATCGAAAGCTTTTCGGAAGTCTATAAAACAAGCAAATATTTTAGTTTTTTCTTGGTTGACATATTTGTCAATCAGGGTGTGTAGGGTGTAAATATGGTCACATGTGCGGTGTTTTGGTAGGAATCCAATTTGACTTTTACTCAAGACATTGTGCTCATTAAGGAAGTATTGAAGTCTAGAATTAATAATGCTACAAAAAACTGTAGAAACCGCACAGCTAAACCAATGAGGGGATAACTGCGGTTGAAGGTTTAAACGTGATGTATCCACCTGTTGCTGCGGGAAAAGGGAAAATGATTAAAGTTAATAAAGAAATATGAATATTCTTGCAACCGGGTTAGACTGCTCTTTAGATTCACTGGATTAGCTAACAAGGGACCACAAATCAAAGATACTCGTACCACGTTACCTTCCGCTTTTAGTCTGGTCTACCTTGATCACAGTTTATCCAAAGAACAGCCTCTATATATTGCAGTAAATCATCAGCCACCAACGCTGATTCTGTACTCGTTTTATCTGACTCCATTTAAAATAATAATTTAGAATTTGGGTTAAACCTGCGTGGAACTCAGAGTGGTTACACTCGACTCGTCCTTAATTACTAGTCCTCAATTATCAATATATGCTTGCCGGAATCAGCATTATTGCCGAAACTCAGTTCGGTGGCAAACGCAGAGGTTTGGGGTCTAGTCAACACAATACATGATATTCATTTATCATAGATAGTTGCGAGCCCCAGTCTGAGTACATTTAAAGGGCTCCTTAAGGCAAATTTGACAAGAACCGGCGTATAAACACCCATGGGTTCACATATCGAATCACCAGAACCTGGCTCCTTAAGGCAAATTTGATAAGAACCGGCGTAAATGCCCATGGGTTCCCATATCAAATTACCAGAACCATGCACTACTCTGGGTGTATTTAAAGAGTTCCTTAAGGCAAATTTGACAAGAATCGGCGTAGGACGCCCATGGATTCTCTTCACATCAAATCACCAGAACCGATACACCAACCCGACCTTTACAATTGGGCCGTCACTTGCTGTCTACCAAACTTGTGTTTTCCACGTCTGTACCAGGCCGCTGATCAGTCGGTCCTGGGTCAGAATTGTCCCCCTGAATATTCAGTTATAATTTAAGCTAAAAAAGGGTATAAGATGAATTAGAGTCATGGAAACCACGCAAGTTAAAAATAAACATAATTTAATAACAGGCAGGCAGGTCATTAACTTAAATTAAAACATTCAATTATACAAAACATAGATTTAAGAAAAGAAACAAAGTAAATATCTTACCCAACCTGTTCAACTACACACAGACACAGAATATGCACGGTGTGGGAAGTCGGTTACAATCTTCCCAGATAGGCTTGTCTCTCTCCTTTTTATGCCAAATCATGTGTTTGAACCAGGTGGCAGTGCCATAAATTAACCTGGACAGGATGGTCAATCAGGAATTTAGCCCCCCATTGTTAGGGGTGTTTGCGCAGCGAGAGGGGAAGAGGAGGCAATTACCAGAGAGGACATTTCACTGTTACAGTTTTTCCCTGAGTTCCTGAAACTATGCTTTATTAAACTCTATTTGGTATGAAATGTATTTCAGTAAATTCCTTGATTTTACCTGAATCCATACATACCAAACAGTTTAAGATGATATTATATTATGGTGTAGTTGTCATGACAATTCCCTCCTAATGTACCATTTTACATACAATTCCTGTTACTATCACATAATACAGAATGTAACAATATAAGAATCACATGTGCAATGTTCGTTGGTTATTACATGGTTATTTACATGGTTATTTAACACTCTTAACAGAAGTTTTAGAGTCCTGGTACAGAAAATAATTAAATAGTGTAATGACAGGGGTGCCCAAATGAGGGCACTGTGGTATTGTCCAATGGTTTTCCCATAGGATTTGCCCAAGTTTTGGGTTACTGTAGGTCACAGATGTCCTGGGCGGACATTCCTTTATCATTGTCTGGCTGCGGTCTGGATGCCGTAAATGCTCTTTTATGAGCCATTTACCATCAAGGAAAACAGTTCCAATTGTATACCTTTCAGCAAATGGGTCCATTTGGGAGGATGTTGCCGGACCTCAAAGAAAGTCAGAGTAACCTATTATTTTATTACAAGGCCCTCTGGTCCTTCGAAGTCAATGCAGTTCCCAGATGGCATTGTTCCGGAATCCCACTTTCACTCCCCTCCTACAAAACCTTCCCCAGATTACTGTTCACACAAATGCCTCGGTAGTTGTTGGGGTCGAATTTGTCTCCACTTTTAAAGATTGGGGTTATGAGTCCTTGATTCCAGATGTCAGGGAAGAGACCTACCCTCAGAACCAAATTGAATAGTTTAAGAATGGCCAAAAGGAATTTTGTGTCAAAGTGTTTAAGCATCTCATTTAAAATGCTGTCAGGTCCACTTGCTTTTTTAGATTTAAGGCCCTGAAGTTTCTCCCTTAGCTCAAGCTCAGTAATGGAGGAGTCCAACGGATTCTGGTTGTCTTTTATTAACAATTCCAATTCATTTAATTTTTCCTTTATGTGGTATTTTTTTGATTGCATACCTGGTGTTACTTTCTCATATAGTATTTTGAAATGGTTAGTCCAGATTTCTCCATTTTGTATGGCCAATTCTTCATTATTTGTTTTTTTTAGCTTTTTCCAATTTTCCCAGAATCTGTTTGTGTTTATGGACTCCTCAATTAATGTCAGTTGCTTGCGGGTGTATTGTGCCTTTTTGGTTCTGAGCGTACGTTTATAGTGCTTTAGAGTCTCACAGTAATTAAGGCGTAAATCTGTGTTTTTTGGGTCTCTATTAGGGATGCACCGAAATGAAAATTCTTGGCCGAAACCGAAAACCAAAAATGAGAAACCAAGGCCGAAAACCGAAAACCGAAACACCGAAAGAAATGATTGTCAATTATTAGAACCATTGCATTTATGGCTATGACTGTGTACTAACCTCACTAAAATCAAAGCATTGCAATTCAAGAATAAATCAATTACAAAAGTATGAAAATATTTATTTAGCACTGACATTACAGCAATGCACAATATAAATTAAAATTCAAAACAAAATGTTTAACTTGACCCCGCTCATGTGTACATTAAATAATAATGTACAGGCCTATAACTGACTGGCCTGCTGAAAGATTGTAAAATTAAATATGTTCTCTCATAAAAACACAAAGTGCATTTAAGTCACCCGACGTGGAGAAACTCTTTGCAGATGCACCCCCTCTTGAAATTTCAGCACTGCATTTTTTGCAAATCGCTATCCGTGGGTCTTTCTCCGAGATATTGAAATAACTCCACACCGCCGACATGCTGGCTCTTATCCAGATAACCGTGTGCTGGCTGCGCTTTTTGTTTGCGTCATTACAATTCTGTTTAATAAAAAAAAATAAAAAAATAAAAAAATAATAATAATTCTGTTTCAGCCGTGTTGTTTCGGTGATTTAGGTCTTTCGGCCGAAAACCGAAAATGCACTTTTGGGCCATTTTCGGCCGAAAATTTTCGGTGGCCGAATTTTCGGTGCATCCCTAGTCTCTATGTTTTTGATTTGATAATTTCCTAAGTACTTTCCTTATATTTTGACACTCTATATCAAACCAGTTTTCCTCTTTGGCATTTTTTGGTTTATTTTTTGACAATTTCAATTGAGATTTCTTTGCAGCTTTTCTAAATATATGATTGATATTTTGTACTGCCAGATTGACTCCTTCTTTACTGTGAGTGTATGTGGTTTCCAGAAAGGTGTCTAATAATGTTTGGATTTCTTGGGTGTTGATTGCTTTCTGGAACTCTTTGGTGCTGTTTTCGGCCCATCTGTATGATTTGGGGATACTGAACAGCTTACTGGGCTGTGTGTGTGTGGTGGTGTTAGTTTCTGTCCTTTTGATATACACAGTAATTTGGCTGTGATCAGACAGAGGGGTTAGTGGCTTGACGGTGAATGATCTGAAAGAGAAAGGGTCCATATCTGTGACCATGTAGTCAACTGTACTACAGCCAAGAGGTGAGCAATAGGTGTATCTTCCCAAAGAGTCCCCTCGTAACCTACCATTGACGATGTACAGACCCAGGCTTTGGCAGAGCTGCAGGAGATCCTTTCCATGTTTGTTGACCTGTAAGTCAGAGCTTGTTCTTGGGTGGTTAGTTATGTTTTGTGGGTAATTTTGTCCAAATATATGAATGTTTCCATGTTCGTTTATTAGATCAGGCAGAGAGCCTGTCCTAGCATTCAGGTCTCCACAGATCAGCACGCTCCCCTGGGCCTGAAAGTTGCTGATTTCGCTGTGGAGACTGGGGAAGATATCCTCATCGTAATATGGGGATTCACTGGGGGGAATGTAGACAGCACATAGGAAGATGTCCTTTGGGGTGTTTGTTATTTCTTTCTGAATTTTGAGCCAAATATGCGAATTTTGTCGTTTAATTTCGGTAATGAATTTAGTGAGCTCTGACTTGTACCAAATTATAATTCCTCCCAAATCTCGACCACATTTAGTTGTGGAGTGTTTTGTGGATGACACAATTATCTCTTTGTAGTCTGGGGGACAGTGAGTGACAGAGTCTGGTCTACACCAGGTTTCCTGAAGGATGATTATGTCAACATGTTTTATGTTTTTTCTAAATTCCAGGGACTTGCTTTTGTAACCAAATAGAGAGGATTTAATGCCCTGGATATTCCACATTGAAATAGTAAGAGATGACATTTTGGGTAATTTACAAGATTTGTACAGTTATACAAATTTGTTTTTGTTTTTAAAATGAGATAAACATGTGTGTAAAAATAAATTTAGTACTGCAGTACAGATATTGCATTATAGCACAGGTCATTTAGTGAACAGTTTTGCATATAAAATAAGAGCATTGTAGATTTGAACTTTTACAAATAAAATGAAATAATACCCCCCCCCCTTCCTTTATTTAAAAAGGAATTTATAATCATAAATAATAATTAATAATAATAAAATTATATATATTTTAAATTTTTAAATGTGACCTGCATAACATAACAGTACAGTACTCATCTCATGAGCCGTGTGCAGATGAGGCTGAGCAGGTGTTGTATTTCCCCCAGATCTGCGTTGTGGTTGCTGGCCGGTCCTCTCAGCACTGCAGCATAGCTGCGCCGTTCCTGGTGCTGCTGGTCAGGCCTCTGGGGAGGTGGTGCTGGACCAGGCCTGTGGTGTCTGGGCTGGGGGGTGGTGTGTCCTGCTGGTGCTGCTCTGGGGTGGCTGTGCTGGTGGTGAGGCTGTGACTGGTGTGCGGTGGGGCCTCTCGCAGGTGAAGAGAAGTGAGGGTCCGCTGGGTGGAAGCTGGGGGGCCGTCTGCTGCTCCTGGGGGGGCTGTCTGGGCTTCAGCCGAGTGCGACGTCCTTCAGCTTTTTGGCAAAGATGCTAACAGCATCTTTACGGAGGTGCACGTGATCATGGAGGGTGTGTGGTCCAAGGGTAGGGTGGTGCGCCAGGTGGACGTTTGGCATAAGGGCACATCCTCGGGAGATTTCTGTGTTTATTTTCTTCTCTCTCTCTCTCTCTCTCTCTCTCTCTCTCTCTCTCTCTCTCTCTCTCTCTCTCTCTCTCTCTCTCTCTCTCTCTCCTCATACACGTACAACTTGGATGGTTTTGGAAAGTCACAGCCTCATATTATAAAAACATTCATGTATGTTAATTTGTTTATGCTAATATCATTTGATTGTTTCTTATGGTTGTATTACTTAACATTTTAGCACGAAAGCTTTGACTCAGGTGTTAACTTAATTATCAAATACATTTTTTTGGTTATAAGTTAATTGAAGTAATTTTGCCTAAATGGGCTGCTTTGTCTATTTTTTGCAAGGGCAATCAAGACCTTCTTTACAATAAAGTAAGAATGCACTTAGAAGCTGTGTTTGTCTCAAAAAGTCAAATAATTCAAAAGACCATGTTTACTTTCTTCACTGAGGTAGGACACTGGGTTATTTTGGCAAGATTTCCATAACTGTTAACATGAAACAGTCATTCTCTTAACAAAATTGGCTGTAATCCTAATTGCCACGATTGCAATACACAAAAACCGTAATCTGCAGCTATGCTTACCAGTTGCAAAAACAGCAATTAACTGCTAACCCTGTTATCAGTATTATACTATAAAGGTATACTGTAATAATTTAAGGTTGTATGCTGTATTTCATAAGACGGTATCAAACTGTAAATTTCTGCAACAGTAAAACTGTTCATTTTACATTAACCCTGCTGTGAGCTCTTCACTGTTTTTAGTTTATTTTTTAACAGTGCAGGCGGTAGGCTCCAAAGCAACATAAATATTGATCACTTGCCATTTAAAATTGTATTCTACATTCCCGTTATATTTGTATATAGGGCGCTCGTGCTGCTACACGGCAAGAGAAAGCTGAAGTAGCCTTACGAAAGGATTTAGTTAGGAGCGCGGGAGCATGTGTGGTGCTGTAAAATAACACAAATCTATTTAAAATGCAAAAACTAATTCAAGTCAGTCGCCAGTCAAATTCACAATGTATAGTACACAATTATATATATATATATATTTATATATATATATATATATAATGTATATACACACAAGCCTCGTTTTGTCGTCTATACCCCAGCAACAGGGCTATGTAGCCTACACAAATGATTTGAACACTTAACCTCTTTCTGCAGAAGCAAAATTGGGCCAATTTTCGCCTGTTTTGCACTGTTCTGTTTAAAGCCTTATAACCCCAGATGTGCACATCACACACACATGTGTAATGGCTTAAATTGAAGAGGACCCCTGTACCATTTAATGCCATTGCTTAAAATTATTTGTTGACATAATATTTATATACATTATGGGCTGTAAATGCACAAAATTCTTGCAGAAAATGTAAAACAGAAGTTGTAATTCTTAAAAAAAATGCACCTCTGAAAGGCAAAGATATAAAACAGGTCATACTTTATAGCCCATTGATTCTGGTTTGCTCAACATAGAATGCATATGAAGCATCATATAACATATAAAACTATATACACTGCTCAAAGAAATTAAGGGAACACTTAATCAACACAGTATAACACCAAGTCAATTAAACTTCTGGGATATCGATCTGTCCAGTTAGGAAGCGTAAACGATTGTGAATCAATTTCACCTGCTTTGGTGCAAATGAAAGTGACAACAGATGGACAGGAGAGGCAACCCCTAAAAAGTAAATGGTTTAGCAGGTGGCGACCACTCATCATTTCTCTCTCCTTATCCTTCCTGACTGATTTTTCTCTAGTTTTGCATTTTGCTTGTGCCCTTGTCACTACTGGTAGCATGAGGCAGTACCTGCAGCCCATTCAGGTTGCACAGGTAGTCCAGCTCCTCCAGGATGGCACATCCATACGTGCCGTCGCAAGAAGGTTTGCTGTGTCTCTCAGCACAGTCTCAAGAGCGTGGAGGAGATACCGGGAGATGGGCCATTACACGAGGAGCGCTGAACAGGGCCGTAGAAGGGTAACAACCCAGCGGCAGGACCGGTATCTGCTCCTTTGTGCAAGGAGAAACAGGAGGAGCACTGCCAGAGCCCTACAAAATGACCTCTAGCGGGCTACTCGTGTGCATGTTTCTGACCAAACTATCAGAAACAGACTCCATGAGGGTGACATGAGGGCCCGACATCCTGTAGTGGGACCTGTGCTCACAGCCCAGCACCATGCAGCTCGATTAGCCGAGAACACCAGAATTGGCAGGTTCGTCATTGGCGCCCCGTTCTCTTCACAGATGAGAGCAGGTTCACACTGAGCACATCTGACAGACATGTGAAGAGTCTGGAGACGCCATGGCGAATGTTATGCTGCCTGCAACATCATCCAGCATGACCGGTTTGGTTTAATTGACTTAGTGTTATACTGTGATGATTAAGTGTTCCCTTAATTTTTTTGAGCAGTGTATGTGAAGGACACACAGATTTGTTTCTTCTATATTTACATTGTACAGTATGTTCTCTTATTGTGCAAATAAATCTTTCTCAAAGCGTTCTCATTTATTACATTTCTTTGAGCACGCTATTTTTCAGAACATTTTTAACAAATTATACTTTTAAAAAGTGGTGGGGACAAAATTGGCCATTTAAAAAAGTGGTGGGGACATGTCCCCAGCGTCCCCAGCATAAATGAGACCTACGCTTGCAATTGGTCATTACTTGTAAATTGAAACTACTGGAATTGAAAAAACAAACTTACAATTGTTAATAACTAGCATAATTGGAAAAAAGCTAATACATTGAAAGAGACTAACTATCGGCTACAACGATATTGCTTGTCAAATGGATATAGCCATTGGCCACGCCTTCTCAGGAATGTATTTATATCGGGGGCGGTAAAGTGCGAAACTGATTACGTACGAGCGTACCAAAAGTACACTTCCATGTCATTTTTAATGATGTAGCCCATTTTTCATTTTCAACCCCGGAAGAAGAATAGGCGATGTAACAGCTAAAATACTGAAATTCAACATTTTGCCCAAAATTGTAGATATAATGCATACTATTGTTCTCTTCCATCTGAGTCAATGCCTAGATATTAGTTAACATCTCAAAAAATATGTTTTAGTGTTTTCTACCCCTTTAAGAAAAACGTCCCCAGGACATCAAAGGACCCCTAGCTACAAAATAACGTCCGGAGAACGTTAATTTCCAACGTCCTAATAACTTTGTGGTCCATTTAGAGGATGTAATTTTGTTAGCTGGGAAGCTAAATCGGAGTCAGCCGTGAACAGACAGGAAATGTTTATGACCAGGGGAGGGCCGCCCACAACAGCAAAAGACCTGATGTCAGAGAAAATATGCAATATAATCCCCTAACAAATCGATCCCCTCCCCAACCCCAATGATGATGACGGTGAACTGGACCAGTCATTCGATTCATCATGTAAGTGTAGCCCTATAGCCCAGGCTATTAACGTTATAAGTTATTATCTGCATAAATAAATAACATGAACCAGGCAATGTTTTACATATTTTCTATTATTTTCAGCCAATGTGGTTATAACAACGGAACACGTCGTTGACCTCCCAGCCCCAGCTGCGGACTCTCGAGCTACTAGTGACACGCAGGTTGCGCCCCCACCTCCCAAACGTGCCAGGACTGAAATAACGCACCAGGACATTCTGATATTAGAAAAGGGAAAAAACTAACTGCAAATTGAGAATGCGAAAATTATGAGGGATGTGTTAAAGTTGCAAAAAATTTATTCTAAAAATGCACAATTTCCATTTGAAGCATTCTTTTCTGAAAGCTAGATAGCTGTATTATTATATTATTATATTGTCTTTGACAATGATGCATAAATAAAAATTTTTAGAAGGATAGGACAAATGATAACTCTTTAATTAAAATGATTCTCAATTAGGGTCCTCCTCATAGCATTTCCATTTGCATTGGCTGCATTGTGCTCCTCCCTGTCCTCATCCTCACTCTTCATCTGGGCCCACTTCACCCTTCGCAGGTAGCTCATCACAATGCATCTTTCCAAAGTTAAAGAGCACTGCCACTGCAACTATGATGATCAGAGTTGTTTGAAGTTTTGTGCGGAGCCCATTGTGAAGGCGGGGGAATCTTTTTTTCCAGACTCCGAACACCCTCTTTGCTCTCCACAAGACCTCTTGCCGCAATGTGGCTGTGGTTATATCGCCTCTCTGCTGGTGTTTGGGGGTTAAAGAGCGGGGTCATGAGGTAGAAGCGACAGGGATAGCCATTGTCTCCCAGTAGGTGACCTTCAAACTGCCCCCTCTCCAACAAGACGCACAGCTGGCTGTTGTCAAACACTCTACTGTCATGAGTTGAACCAGGCCACTGGGCCACAATGTTCGTTATCTGAGCCTTGTTATCACATACAACTTGAACATTAACTGAGAAGTAGCCCTTCCTTCAAAACTGCTGTTAAGTTACAGCGTTCACTTTTTTATAAGGAGCTCTGTCTGAAGATATTCATATCGAAAGCCAGAGGTCCAGATGGAGCAAAGTAGCTACTATCGTTCGCCGTGAAACCTGTCTGGTTTGTAATGTTACTGAAGTACAATCTGTCTGTTAGTTGAGCTGTGTCCGATTCTACTGCGTCCTGCTGTGTACTAGATAAGGTAGGCTAACATTACTGCTTACAGCGTAGCCTACTGTTTAGTGATATATAGTAGCCTATGCGAAAAATATCCTCAATACTATTATCAGCAAAAACCTAAGCATAATAAGTAGGCCTATATCATTTGCGGATTTAAAGTACACTACATTTAGATAACATTTCGCCTACTTAACAACTTTCTCACAGCTAGCATAGGCTCAATAGTAGCCTATAGAAGGGCGTTGATTCAGACCGACTGGGACACATCCTTTGTTAGTTAACAGTTAGCAATCTAGCTAGCCGCACGTCCAAACAATGTATAATTTGCAAGCATTTTTGTTGTGATATTCTTATCTCTCTGTCTTTGTAACACAAACCAAGCCCTTGCTAACTAAGCTAACAGTTAGCCTTCTAGCTAGCCGCATGTCCAAACAATGTATCTGCAAGCATGTTCATCGTGATTTTCGTATCTCTACCAGTCTTTGTTTAGCAACACAAGCCTCTGAAATCCAGATTCCGATACTCTAGTGGGTGAGTGGCTGGGGGTGGTTCAGAAACTATCATCCTGTGTCTCTCCTGCCCTTCTTGTCAAAAGCTCTTGAACGTGCTGCCCTTAACCAACTGTCTGTTTTTCTCCACCAGAACAACCTGCTGGACCCTCATCAGTCCGGCTTTAGAACCGGGCACTCAACTGAAACTGCACCCCTGGCTGTGACCGAGGCACTAGCCACTGCTAGAGCCTCCTCCCTCTCCTCTGTCCTGATTCTCCTTGACCTATCTGCAGCGTTTGATACGGTCAACCACAAACTCCTGATCTCCACACTGGCTGAGATGGGCATCTCTGAAACTGCTCTCTCTTGGTTTACATCTTATCTCACAGATAGATCCTACCAAGTCTCCTGGAAGGGCTCTATCTCTGCACCTCATCCTCTTTCTACAGGAGTCCCGCAGGGATCTGTACTGGGTCCTCTGCTGTTCTCTATTTACACTAAGTCTCTTGGTTTGGTAATTAATTCACATGGCTTCTCTTACCATTGTTATGCTGATGACACTCAACTCTTCCTCGCTTTACCTCCCTCTACCCCACAGATTAAAGAGAGGATATCTGCTTGCTTGGCTGACATCTCTGAGTGGATGTCTAGCCATCACCATTTGTATGGTGCAATTGTGAATGAAAAATGTGAAGAGAACGAGACAGAGGGAGGAAATTTGAATCCGGGGCTGAAAAAATAAATAAATAAAAGAAAGGAAGAGTTTGGGTCCTCACTGAGAGGTTCCTTTGACAAATTTCTCACAAAAACCAGCGAGGCGGCCTCTCAGTCCCAGACCGTTAGCACCGACGGTGATGAGGAAGTGAATGTTACAGTGGAAGCTAGTGCTAGCATCAGCCGTACAGCACAGCCCCAGCCAATGCTTGTTTGCAACAATTCAAGGACATATTTGGGTTTATTTTTGAACTGTCAAAACTGCGAAATAGATGACACTGAACTGCAAAGAAAGTGTGAGGCTCTGAGCGCTTTTTTGACTGACAGAGCATCTCAGGACATACACGAAGAGGACCTGTCCTCCGAGCTGCGCATCCTGCGTAAAATGGTACCTGAGGGAACCAAGACAGCACTGGAAACACTACGCTTTCGTAAAAGGATGGATGGAACTTTCTCTAACTCGGAAGTTGCTCTTCAAATTTTATTGACCATCCAGTTGCAGTTGCGGTCACAGTTGCATCTGGTGAGCGCACTTTCTCTAAGTTAAAATAAATAAAAAATTACTTACGGACTACCCAGGTAGGGTCAGGTATCGTTTGAAATTTTTTGATACTGATACCCTTAATTCGATAAGATACTTGAACAATACCTTTTTCGATACTTTGTGTCAGGGCTGCCCAACCCTGTTCCTGGAGATCTACCGTCCTGTAGGTTTTCATATCAACCCTAATTTGGCACACCTGATTCTACTAATGAGCAGCTCAACAATGTGCTTTGTTAGGGTTGAATATGGTGTGCTTTGTTAGGGTTGGAGTGAAACCTACAGGACGGGAGATCTCCAGCAAGAGGGTTGGGCAGCCCTGCTTTATATGAACACTTTATATGTTTATCGGCCAACTATGTTTCTATAAATTATTATAACTGATATTTTTACTATTTGTAAACATTTTCATTCTGTTAACATTATGTCATTGTAAAATTACAGATAAGTATTATTCTGTGAAAAGTATGTCATTGTAAAATGACTGATAAGTAGGCTATTATTCTGTAAACATTATGTCATTATAAAATAATAATAACAGAATAAGCACAACATAAAAAAATAAAGTGCAATTTCAATCATGTCATTTTGTAAAATGATAGAATAGGAACAGAAGAAAATAAAGTACAATTCCAAAACTGTCAGGACATCCATTTTGATGTCATTCATACTTGCTGCCACAGTAAAGGGAGTTATGGAAGGGGTGCAATCAGCTACACTAACTTTCACAGAGGAACCTTAGTATGAAATGAAATAGGAGATAGAATAATTTCACAACTAGCTTTCTACTGCAAACGTTTATGATAGCTTCAAAGATATGAGATAAGCTAATAATGTTAACGTGACTAACATCCACCTTAGCCAATTACGCATACATTATTACAAGGCAGTCATTAATATCCAAATCAAAAGTTCTGTTTGTGAGAACCGTATCTGTTATTCAATCGTTGTTAGCAGTCAGAAGACCCAGCACTGGCCGACAGAGGTGTAAAGAAAAGAATTACAACTACTTTAATTACAGTACTTGAGTATCGTCCCCCCTGTAACGGTACTTTGTTGAGTATAATTAAATTATATTACTTTTACTTATTTTTCATAATGTATTGTACTTCGTTATTTTTTATTTTGATAATCGTTACAGAGTAAATTAAATTTGGTGACTTAAGTGAGTCCCTGAAACTCTAAACTAATTAGAACAAATCGCGGGCACAATTTTAAAATTGGGAGTGTTGTGTGTCTCCTACTCAGATTGTAAGTTGAAGAAGCATACATACTTTTGAGCCATTCATACTGAGAAGCGTCGCTAGGGAGAGACGCTTTGAGCGACGCTTCTCACTGTGAACGGCCACTTAACCATCTGCCACTCTGTTAGCAATCTTGGAACCCATCAGCTAAATCAGAATTAAAGTTATGATTTAACCTCTGGGATCGAACCGTGAGTTCCAAGTATCGGAAGTACCATTCCAGATATTGCATTTTTCAGATCTAGCTAGCTAACTTATACAACCAAGCACACACAATCCACATAGCACAATTTTATCCTAACTTAAATTAATTAAATTAAATAAATTATCTTTTGACGGATGGTTAAAAGAAATCCCGTTTCCTATATGATTTTAGCAGTAGGCTACACATCACAACAGTTACTTTTCCAATTAAATTATTTTAGGCTGTTTTTAATTATTACTCAAATAATACAAAAACGGGCCAAAATGCAAACATCTACACTTTGTATTGAACAGTGAACAGAACGCTACCAGCAGAGGTACCGGCTGCTATGGAGTTGCTAGGAATGCATGTGAAATTTAATACAATGTTAAATTGCTGCTCAGAATAAAATAAAAATTACAAATCAGGAGTCATGTCTTTTTAATTACCAGAGATGTTTAAAAGATGTAACCTCTTTCAGATAAAGGCCCCTAGTGGTCACGGTGTCGATGGGATGAGTATGTATAATTCTCATTATGCCGGCACCGATGCCCCTAGTGGGCGTCTGAAAAATTTTTTTAAAAGCCAATGGTTGGATTTGGACCTACAGCCCTTGGCTTCAATGGCCACCACACTACCCATTCACTTTATCGCCTATCTTTCACACTTGGAATTTAATACCAATTAGGTTTTGAGAGATAAAAGGTTGTCTTGATTGTAGATATACAAAAGTAATGCTAAAAGTAATTAATTGAGTACTTTTTCAGTACACAACTTATTTACTCTTACTTGAGTCATTTTCTTTACCAATACTTCTACTTTTACTCAAGTGAATTATCTCTGAAGTAGCAGTACTCTTACTTAAGTAGGAATTTTCAGTACTCTTTCCACCTCTGCTGGTCGATCAAATGCGTTACCATATTCAATGTGTTACTGGTGTTTAATTAAATAGTAGTTTCGCAATGTTTGCATTTGATGCATTTGATTCCGCTGGCTGCGAAAATAGCATTCACGTGGAGAAGTAGCCTACCTTAAAGTATCGAAATTTGGTACCGTTTTTTTACAAAATGTTTCGATTCTCGGTAGGACCAACGTATTTCGGTCAAGGCACCGTTTTTTTGATACCCAACCCTAGTCCCAGGAGAGACTGTGTGGTCTTGCCACCCTCTCAATCGAAAAGCACGTTGTATCCAAATTAGATTACAAAGACATTATTAGTTCTGAGTTTGCTGCAAGGAAAGCCACAAGGAAAATACTTGCATAATTCTGCTGCTCGTATTTGGTGAGTAACATACAGTATCTGGATTAATGTCAATAATAGCATGTGCTAATTCAATGTTGGGTGTGGCTGCTTTATAAATCCAAATAAACATGCTTGTAAGCTAATCTAAATAGTATTCTAATATTTTTTATTATCTAGGCTTTCAGCAGTGTGGCGTGTAGGGTAGGCTACATCGCAACAACAGTGCGGGAAAAAAAGATCTGCGTGCATGTCGCATGGCATGTAGTGTATCATGATAAAGGCCTCGCGCTGTCGACTTCGCACAGGGCCTCGCATATCTCCCAGACGGTCCTGATCTTAATACTGCGCAGTTAAAATAACACAGGGCTCATATGCTCTTATACGCAACAGTCGGCGAAGGTCAAATTTTTTATGTTACCCTACAATCTGTTCATACATTGGCAATTGAAAGTGATTCATGCATGTAAAAATCTTATACGTAGCCTCTTTAATTTCTAGCGCCTCCTCAAATAACCACTCTGACTTAATATGACATGGCTGACTCATCTCAGGGTGCAATTGTGGCATTTCTGAACTGAGCTTGTGATGGCTTCAAACAGACATTTATGACATACAGTATCAGCGTGCACACATCTGAAAGATTTAGCACAATAGAGTTTACCTGTTCTAATTCAACGTACAAAAGAAAACAAGAACCAATTTTTAAAAATCAGCCATCAGCAACAAAGGCGGGAGTATAAATGTGGTATGGCGCAGCAGACTCACCAATGCCAGTTTCCGTGTTGTATTTGGTATTGGGAGTGCTGGTACTCCCACTGCCCCTGGTGAATGTAATCTGAAATAAAAAAGCCGAGGGCGGGGAATGCAGCGGTCACACCATCAATATTTCACAGCATCATTGCCGGGGTTCCAAACACCCCTGCACAAAAATGATGATGGCATTAAAATGTTGTGGCCTTAAGACTGCAAGCCCAGCTATGAATTAGATGTTGCTGGAAATTGTAAGAGGTGTGCCTTCAGTCCAACCTCATCTGTTTCATTTGTGGACTATGGAAACAGCAAAGTGAGGGGGATCATTTTACCTGGCCAACAGTCTCACAGAACAGGGCAGCCCTTCCTGCTGAGCATCAGGTAATGATATTAGACACTGACAGTACCTTCCTGGTTTGAGTTAAGCTGCTTTCTGAATAAATAATTAAGAAGAAACTAGAATAACCATGACGTGTTTGCTGGCTGCTGACATTTAATACCAAATTTCGTGTATGGGAGCCAAAGTTGTAGCTGCCAATAGAAACTCACTTGACTCAATTTGCATGTTGTCCCAACATGTATTACACCCCCCAGATATGTTTATTAAACTTTTTCAAATACAGAAACAAAGTACAAAAATTATAATAAATAATTTCTAATGATATAAGAGACATGACAAGATAACACATATAACAAAAGGTAAAACTAAAATGTTACCCAAAAACATACATTAGGCACAAAATTTAGCAGCCAAATGCCGAAAAACACAGGAAATTCATATTTTCTAAGCTTAAATCTGGCCTCTGCATTCACTGATAAGGCCCTCAGCATTGGTTTAGTATGTCCTGAAAGTTGTTCTGATGGCAGCTCAGGTCTGCTCTGGGTCGCTTTTTGTGCTGGTTAAGGCATTGGGATAGGGATAGGTTAAATTTAGGGTTAGACTTTTGGCCAATCTGCCCCAAGAATCATATCAGTTCATATCTGCCAAAATGTTTATACTCTGTGGGAGTCCATTGAACTATGCTGGACACTGAACAGGATGGTTATTATTCAGAGCTTCTCTAATTGCCCAATATACTTTACTTTCTAACACTAACCTTACATATTAGACATGAATTGACTCTTGAGAATTGAAATTGGTAATATAAATTCATGAAAAATAAAACAAAATAGTACGCTGAATATGAGCTCATAGTAAATTAAATAAATAGCCTTATTTTCTACCTCTAACAGGTGAAATGCACCTCTTGTTGTAAGTAACAGTAGGCATGTTGAGAGCAGTAGGTTTAAGTACCATTTCATCCAGTGGTGAAAGTATGCCAGTAGTCTGGTATGCCGTTACACCAGAAGAATTAGTGTCAGTACACAGTACCAGCAAGAAGTACATCAAATAGTCAAGTAGCATAGCCCTAGAGAGCTCAGTTATTGGTAATGACAATTATCCCTTGGGACAGTACAGTAGTCTTCCCAGACATATATTTTTCCAACCAGTAACTGGTTATGTTTAGCGTAAGACTTTTGGTTTTGGTCAATCTGCCCTCAGAACAACACTTATGATAGTTGAAACCCACAATTATGGAATGTTATTGTCAGTGTTGTTTTTTAGGAGTAATACATCAGTCATTAATAGGGAGGATTAAGAGTTACGATGATAAGGACAAAACCGTTATTACTACAGTGTGTACTGTAAAAAAAGAATAAGTGTATACCTCAGAAAGAAAGGTAGGTCTTTGTCAGCCATTGGGCCTTTTCTATTTGTTCCATTTGTTATACATAAAAAATTTATTTAATTCAGATGTGCTGTGCAGTGGCATAGTGATCTACACATAAGTATCATAAAGTTCAATAAAATGTGTTAAAAGATGTACAGTAAAATGGTTTGCAGATTAGTTGACATAAGTTCTGTAGCTACATACCATAAATATAACCCTAAATTTAACCTTAACCTTAAATAATGTCATGATATTTAATATTTGGTTGCATATCCATTGCATGCCATGACTTCCTCATGTCTGTGACCCAACAACATCAAAAGACTCTTGATATCTTATTTTCAGGTACTCTTACAAGCAATACAATAACCAGGGTTTCTACGTATTTTACATTTTAAAATTCGATACTTTTCCAGACTCATATTTCCAGACTTCTCGGTAGATTTTTCAGACCATATTTCAGTCAGGACCACTGTCGTTAAAGTTAAAAGCTTTTATTAACATTATTAAAGCAACACAGTTAGGTTTGGCAGTATGGATCTGTTCAAAAAGCCCTCCTGCCAATCCAGGCAAGCATGCATGGATAAGACAGGGAGGGCAGCAGCAAAACCTCCCCATAGGGGTACACTCAGAACAGATCCAGCAGCAATGTACATTCCATTTAGTACATTACTGTATATACATGTACATTTTGCGCTTTTATATTAAGCTTAGAGAACCGGGCCCGAACCCCCGTAGAGCATGCCTAGGGTGACAGTGGCTAGAAAAAACTCTTGGGCAGAACCTGACTCTGAGGGGGGAGCCCATCCGCTGCTGACCGGCACCAGTTACTGGAGAGCTGATTACAGAATACATGTAAAAGGACACAAATGTCAATGAGCCGGTGATGAGATGATTTGAAGGCCAACAGCTGGTACCATCAGGGGACAGGCGTGGAACTGGAGCTGAAGCAGCTGCGTCTGGAGAAGGGTGCTCAGTGGATCTATAGCTATAGCTATTATATAACTTCTGATGGTAAGGATTTAATTTCATCAGGTCATTCACCTTGTGAATGTGCAAACCCCCAAAACCACTGGAGTCCACAGACCCGCTATTGAAAACCCAGGTATGGGGTTCTGAAGATTTGGAAGTTGAATAAATCATGACGAGAACAATAACATGTCGTTCCAGAGATTAAGCAGTAAAGCCCAGAAAACCAGGTCTAGTCATTTTAAATGATTGGTGGTGAATCGGCACGACGTGCACAATTTGACAGATCGAGGAGTCACGTTTAGTAATGCTCGAGTAACACTGATGTGAAGGAGGGCATGAGGTCTTGGATGCGAGAGAGTTATTAATTTTTATTTATTTTTTATTATTATTATTTTTTAATTATTATTTTTTTTTCTCTCCAGATAGAGGGAAATTTAGCTAGGCGAATGCGCTTTGCAAACATGCTTTTGATTGCAGCAATGCATCTTGGCAGGTGCAAATTAGGAAAACCTACTACTAAGAATCATCAAGCAGAAGAAACATGAAAGGCCATTTGCAGGTGTTGAGTGAAAACCATTCAAGTGGGGACTACTGCGACCACCGAAGTTAAATAAACAGAGATATAGAATTTTAGATTTCCAGTTAATTCAGAAAAGGTCCCAGTGGGAAGGGAAAGAGGCATTATCTTAAAAGGTGTCTGTCTCTGCCCGATGAGCCTTCCTGTGATAAACTGGATAGCAAGGTCAACTAACATAAAATCTCTGCAGGCGGATGGTAGGAATAGGACAGTCATGAGCTGATACGTTTATTGGCCTTTCCTAATGAAACGATGATCAGAGACCGACTGACAGGTAGGCTAGGTACAAATAAGCCACAATAAGTCACTAAATTAAGACTTCAGTTTTCCGTTTGCAAACAATCTACCGAGAGAAAGGGTTATTGTTACTCCGCTAATGTAATGTAACGTTTAAGAGATTAGTATTCTGACTCAGCTGCCGCCGAGGTACATTTACATTACCTTTTAAGACATATCGCTGAAATCTCTACCTCCGATTGTGCCCCTTTGAAGCTTGTGATTCCGTTTAATTATTATAATTATTATTTTTTTTAATTATTATTTTTTCAGTGCGTTCAGACCCACAATTATGCAATATCGAGTAGGCTAGCCTACATACTAAAATCCCCAGATGTGTGCTTCTGTACTCAACAGGACCCATAATTTCAAGTAGGTTATGCATCGATGCACGACTGATGCGTTATTAGTGAGTGACACCAGAGGGGTATACTACGAAACGAGATTAAGGGGATAGCGAGCTAAATTAAGCTTCAACCCTGGGTTTTCTGTATCACGAAGCCGACTCACTTTTAATCAGGGTATATTGCCACGGCAACTTACTCTGCACGGCTAATCTGCTCCGGGGCAGGTTATGTTCAGGCTATCAAATTGAAACATGTGAAAGCACCGCTCTTTGACCAATCAACTCATTGGCTTTGTAAAAAGGCATCTTCATTCCAAAGGACAAAGGATTCCATAGAGATATGTGCGGATACTGAGGGAGGGAATCTCTTCGCAAGGAGACATTAGTGAGTTCCGCAAAATAAATTTGGGAAAATGCTTGAGATACTTTTTTATGAATGTGATGTGATTGCTTCAGCTATATTTTAAACACGCTCTATCAAGTTTAAAGTTTAGGAGCTCTATAATGTAGTAGTACAGATGTCACATTAGAGATAAACTGTATGACAATGTGCAACGGTGTTGCTTTTTGCTCATATGATTGTTTCATGTTCTTATCCGTCCATTATATCTGTCCATATAAGTCTTATTTCCCCACAGGAGATAAATACAGTACGTTATGGCAAGCCGTTTTAACATTTATTCCTCAAGACTTACTAGTAACTATTCTAAAGTTACTAGTACTTATTGTTTAGTTACTAATAACTATTCCAATACTTACTAGTATCTATTTCAGTTTTACTAGTAACTTTTCATTTGATACTTGTCATGGATCATGCCTTCATTCCCTTATCTCCGCGTTTTTTATTCTTTTTGTCGTTTACCGTAATCTATCGGATTTTCCTGTGTTCCGCTACGGGTTTTGCTTTCACCTCGATGATTAGTGAGTTCACCTGTCATTTATTTCCGCTCACTACTTATACCCCGCTTCCTTCCTTTCTCGTTGCTTCTATGTTATTTCACGTAACATTCGAGCCGGTAAAAAAGGTATAGGAAGTTGTGCTGCTATCGACCGCTTTGCTTCTCAACACTTGTTAGCAGTACAATTTAGAAAGAAAGCAAAGTGATCTTTTTGCTCTTATTTCCGAGCAGAGGTTTTTTTTAGTTTCTTTTGTTTTCCACTCATACCTACGAGTGCTCTTACCCTAAGTCTTAGGGGTCTTCTGAGTTTCTCTTTTCTTTCTTTTGTTCGCTCCACAAACGGAGTTAGATAAGCGTTACTGCTTATTTCTTTGTTTTGCTCGGATATCGAGTTCTTCGTTTTTATCGCGAGGTTATTTGTGTTCTCTTTATTTTTTCCTATTCCACTACGGATTATTGTCCGTCTCAGTGGTGTTCTTTGGAACACTTTAAGATTCCGCAGCTATCGCATCTGGATCTCCAATATTTCCTCCGTGTCTCTGACATAGAGATCCCCCACAATACTAGTACTTACTCTTTAGTTACTAGTAACTATTCCATTTTTACTAGTAAGAGATTGAAATTTTTTGCAATTGAATTATATGGGGCTCTGCGGTTCAGACTATTTGCTTCTGACTAGTAACTATTCCAATAGTGACTCGTATCTATTTCACTTTTACTAGTAACTATTCATTAGATACTAGTTCTTATTCTTTAGTGACTAGTAACTATTCCAAGACTTACTTGTAACTATTTAAGTTTTACTAGTAACTATTCATTAGATACCAGTACCTATTTATTAGTAGTAACTATTCCAATTGTTACTAGTAATATTTTTATTCTTACTAGTAACTATTTCTGTTTTACTCATCATCGGTAATGACTAGTCAAAATGACTACTTGATAGTTCAATTAACATTCTTACTAGTAGCAATACAAATGTTACTAGTAACAATTTTAATTGTAACAATAGGTACTAGTGTCTAATTAATAGTTACTAGTAAAACTGAAATAGTTACTAGTAATTATTGGAATAGTTACTAGTCACTAAAGAATAAGTACTAGTATCTAATGAATTACTGTGGCAGGGTGGGCGTGGTTAGCCTCTGCTTGCAGAGAGAGAGAGAGCTGAGCGGCTCTCGGACCCTGAGCCACAGCTGTCATAAGTTAATCAGCATCACAGTAAAGTGTGATTGAATAATGGTTTAATTGTTTCTGATTGCTATGACAGTGAGCCTGGGCTTGAAAAGGGAGAGGCTGGCGAACGAACGGGGCTGGCTGGAGACGGAGGAAGTAGAAAACTCCAGAAAACCATAGCCCGCTAAAGAAAACAAAAGAAAAAATGCTGAGTGGGTTCTCCGAAACGCTTCTGTGTGGACTAATGTTTCCCGAGAGGTGGCACTCGCACTTGCCACAGTGGTGGCCCGTACGGGGAGATTTCCAAGGCAAAGAAAACCACACAGAAGCAATGGAGACCAGCCAGGAGCGACCTGAGGCGGGGCAGCTGGTAGTATCGCTCACACACATGCTGGAGGCGATGGCCCAGAGTCAGGAGCGGCAAGCTGTGCACCATGAACAGATGGAGGCTCTGCGGGTACAGGCCACCCTCCAGACGGAGACGCTGCGACAGCTAGCCACCGTCGGTGGGGCAGGGTCCCGGGATCTGCACGTCCGACCCCCCATGAAGATCCAGCTCCCAAAGATGACCGCCGACAATGCCGCCCAGGCCTTCCTGGACAGTTTCGAGGTGGCCGTGGAGGCGTGTCGGTGGCCCAGCAAGGAGTGGTAGTCCGCCTCCTACCCCTTTTAACAGGGGAAGCCCAGCAGGCGGCACATGGGCTGCCGGCCGCAGCCCGGGCTGACTACAACACTGTCAGGAGGGCAATCCTGGATCGTCTGGGCTATAGCCCAGAAGACCAAAGGCGCCGGTTCCGGGAAGCCTCCCTGGTTCCAGGGGACCACCCTTTCGCGTTCACCCAGCAGCTCACCGACATGGCCCGACGATGGTTACAGCCAGAAATCCGGTCCGCCACGGGGGTAGTGGAGCAGGTCGTGTTGGAGAAATTTGTGGGCGGGCTGCCAGAGGCGACCGCCAACTGGGTTCACTACCACTGACCCACTAGCCTGGAGCTGGCAGTTATCCTGGCCGAAGACCATCTGGCCGTTGTACCCAGCAGCCCGCCGCAAAAGCCGCCGGAACCGGCTTCTAGGAGGAGGCCCCCTCCTCGTACAGTCCCTTCTTCCCTTTCCCGCGACCCCGCTACAACCTATCCCCGAATTAATCCCCCCTCTTTTCTCTTTCCCTCTCCAGGCCCAGGCTCGGTAGCGGGAGGGTCCGACCCACATAGGGCTCCTCAGACGGTCGGACCGGGCTGTTGGCGATGCGGGCAGCTCGGCCACCTGCGCCGCGACTGTCCACTTATGGAAGTGGGGCAGGTGGTCCGGGTTGTCGGTCCGCCCACTCCCGCTCACGATCCAGAGGGAGCGTATTGCATCCCAGTAAGGGAGTGAACACCGGGCGTTGTTGGATTCGGGGACTATGCAGTCTATGATTCGGCAAAGCCTGGTTCAGCTAGAGGCATTGGTGGAGGCACCATGGGTTTCGATTAGGTGCGTGCATGGTGATGTGCATGAATATCCGGTAGTGCCTGTAAAAATGTATTATCAAAGGAAAATGTATATGGTTAAAGCTGCGGTTAGCTCCCGGCTTTCGCACCCCCTGATTTTGGGCATTGATTGGGCGGGGTTTCGTAAAGTGTCAGGGAAGCTGTGGGAGGTGCGATCCCGACCAGTAGGGCCCGGGGAGGTGTGTGCTGTTGACGGCGATGACGCAGGGTCAGCCGACACGGTCTAGGGGAGGGCGGAGCCTGGGGAGCCTCGAGGGGAGACTCCCCTGGTTCCGGTTTTTCACCCAACGGAGGATTTCCCACTCGAACAGTCTCGGGATGACACCTTACGCTTTGCTTATGACTAAGTGATGCGTATTGATGGTCAACAGGTGTGTCCGGAGACAGCTCTCTCTCACCCGTATTTCTCGTTTATTAGAGATAGATTATATCGAGTGTGTCGGGACGCTCAAACAGGGGAAGAAAATACCCAGTTGTTGGTACCTAAAAGCCGCCGGGAAATGGTTTTCCAAGCGGCTCATTATAACACCATTGCCCGGACATTTGGGCAGACGTACGTCAGTGGTGTGCGTCTTGCCCGGAATGTCAATTAATGAATTCCCCGGCCACCCCAAAAGCCCGTTGCAGCCACTTCCCTTAATAGAGGGGGTTTGTCCAGATTTTAAATGTTTGTGCCAACCACTGGTAAGTAACATCGACTGCCAGGTAGGTACTGTTAATGTTTATGACTCCTTTGGTCACAGCACGACCGAGGAGTTCATTTCACAGATAACACGGCCGGATGTCCAGCAGCAGAGGGGCGGCTCAGATTGTGGGCTGTTTGCTATTGTAAACAGTCTTACTCTCTGCAGAGGTGAGGATCCATCCATGGTGCAGTACCATCAGGCAGCTATGCGACGTCACCTCTTTTTCTGCTTTCAGGTTAGGCGTCTGACACCATTCCCCAGCTCCACACGGTGTCCCACGGCCAGGCCTGCATACACTATGGAGGTCAGCGTCCGGGAGGGAGAAGAGCCTCTGCTATCTTGCAGCCCCCTCTGGCGCCCCTGGAGACGGTAGGTAGTTCAGTGTCTCAGCCCGGTCTTGAACCAGCGACCCTTCAGTTACTGGTCAGGCGCACTAACCCACTGCGCCACCCACCGCTGATTTGGTAAGTATTGATTTATTCTTTAAGTTGTATATGTATACATATTTTTTGTACCCAAATTGACTTCACAAAATGTATTGTAAAGTGAACCAAGCCATGGTACACATTTTTTTAATTGACTGTACCTGGCTAATGTCCAAGTTTCTAACTGACCCTTAGCACCTTCCTACTGTACTTGGCCTCTTCCTACTTGTTTGGCCCCTGTTCTCAAGTTCAATGAAAACCCAAGGTTCAACTGGGTACTGTTTTATTGTACAAAGAAGATTCTAGGGGACGAGATGAAACTGGGGCAATCCAAATTTATTAACCCTCTCTAGGCCTGTACCTTGCCGTGGTGAGGGGGCTTTTCACTAAAGCAGGCCATTGTTTTGCCCACTGACAGCTTTCTCTCATAGTGTCTACTTCTTTCCCCACCCGCTCTTTGTCTTTTCCTTTCTCTGTCCCGTTTTCCAGGCTGCAGCAGGTAGTTGGTGTGGCCCTAAAGAAGACTGAAAAGGCGAATGTTAATGATGCTGCATGGATGTCATTAGATGTACTCACCAACCTACCATAGACTACAAATTTAAGAAAATGATCCTGTACTATTGCTGTGTGAACACATATAAATTGTGAACCAAGAAAAATAATATGGTTGTCTTTGTTGTTTTCAAAGCAGAGGTTTAGAGGCTTGTAAGACCATCGCCATCATTACTCCTATGGCAAACTTAGAAGTTATAATAATGAATGTAAATGGTGCTTAGTGAGTTGTGATTACTAGCTATATCTGACAGCATCCACAGCTTGATATCCACAACCATGGACTTGGATACACACTACCCTAAACTACAGGTATAGAGCATGACAGGTACTGTGAGACAGCATAACAGGTTAAGAAACATTGAGGGTGGCTGTGACATGAAGATGGGACAGGTAGCAGGTAGGTTACAAAGCAATGAGTATTAGACATTGTATTATACATTGTATGTATACAACAACAAATAACACTGCAAGGTTTAAAATGATTGTGTTTATGAAAGAACTCTAATCATCCAATTGTGGGATGGACTAGCTTGCTACTGTATGTATACAACAACAAATAACACTGCAAGGTTTAAAATGATTGTGTGTATGAAAGAAATCTAATCATCCAATTGTGGGATGGACTAGCTTGCTACTGTATGTATACAACAACAAATAACACTGCAAGGTTTAAAATGATTGTGTGTATGAAAGAAATCTAATCATCCAATTGTGGGATGGACTAGCTTGCTACTGTATGTATACTAGGGATGTGCGCGTTTAGTCGACTAGTCTATTAAACGTTGCTACCCTCGCTAGTCGGCACCAGAAATACTAGTCGGTTAAACTTATTATTTTATTAATGTACACATTTAAATTACATATTGACATAATTTGCACTGAAATGTCATGTTTTCCTGGTCAAATGTTGCTTTATAAAAAAACGAGCATCCGTTAATAATGTTAACAACGCCGGATTCAAAAAAAAAAAACGAAGGAAAAAAACAACGCATTAGCCTGTTCGCCCTGCAAGTTAAACCAGCGAGGTGGAAAGAGTAAGTAGGCCTATCGCGTTGTTGAATAGCCCAATACAACTAATCTAATGTCACGTCGATCAGTACGCCTAATTGTTATTTTTTTGTGGGCCTATTATTGGTAGTTTTTCTGATGACCGATGATTATTTTTTACTGTATTTGCTATGCGATCGCGTTCACCCAATGAAAATGCCGTTGTAATAATCAGGCACGTTTCCTAAAAATGTTTTGTTACGCTGAATATTGTTTTCAATAAATGTTATTTGTTAACTTTTATTTAGTGAGTTGTTGTCATGTTTTGTAGGATAATGTGCAATGTTCATAATGCAAGGCGCAAAGTGCCACACATTTCAGATGCATTTAAAATACGATTTGGTTATTGAAGAATGTGATTAAGGGTTTCAAATGGCTCTTATAATATACGCAATATTTTTTCGGACAATGTTTACCTTTATAGATTAAATTGTGCTCAATTTTGACTGTTTTCTAATCATCCAATTGTGGGATGGACTAGCGTTTATTTTAGCATGCTAACAGCGTTAGCTGGCATGCCAACAGGGTTACCCATTGTTAGCTAGCAAGCCAACAAGGTTAGCTAGCATACCAACGTTAGATTATGTTAGATGTATTTTGAAGTAGCTAGCTAGATTAGTCTTTTACTGAAATGAATTCATGTTGGTATAGCAACTACATTCCAAGCATTACGATGACGTGCCCGGACACATTTTGGCGATGTGCCCGACACATTTTGGCGATTCTGAGGTAAAAGCAAGTGCGAGCTCGTCACAATGCTATCGCGTCACAATGCTCGCGTGTCTGTTGATCACGTCACGATGCTCGCGTGTCTGTTGGCATAGCAACGACATTCCAAGCATTCCAATGACATGACCAGACACATTTTGGAACTGTCAGGCCAAAATGTGTCCGGGTGCCAAAATGTGTCCGGGCAAGGCATCGGAATGCTTGGAATGTCGTTGCTATGCCAACAGACACGCGAGCATTGTGACGCGATCAACAGACACGCGAGCATTGTGACGCGATAGCATTGTGACGAGCTCGCACTTGCTTTGACCTCAGAATCTCCGGGTGACAAGTTCGCACTTGCTTTTACCTCAGAATCGCCGGAGATCGTCGGACGGAGATAGATCACTACATCACTCAAATAACCATCACTATCACTCAGATAACCTTTATAATTTCCCTTTGTATAGGCTACTAAGCTTTATATTGTTAATTGTTTTCAATTTTAGATTGTGTTGGTGATTCATTTCACCTCAGAATCGCCGGAGATAGACAGATCTATATCAGATAACCTTTATAATTTCCTTTTGTACAGGCTACTGTGCTTTATATTGTTAATTGTTTTCGATTTTAGATTGTGTTAGCTAGTGATTCATTTTGAAGTAGATAGTCTTTTACTGAAACTAACTAGCTAGCAATACTACATAGTATTAGCCAACTTATAGCTAGTGTTAGCTGGTTAGTTAGCTAGTCAACTTAGCCAACCATTTATTGATTGCATAGCTCTAACATATAACTTTGATATGGCATCCCTCAGTGACATCTTTTTCTATCTTTCCAGAGAAGAGAAGTACCCAGAGGGTGTCTCTGAGGGGAAGAAGCGTTCTATCCGGAGAGGGGCAGAGAAATACATGCTTCAGGGTAAGATTTGTTAAAGAAAGATCGACAGATAGATAAATAGATATATATATATGGGCCATTCTACCGAATTGGATCAAAGTCAGGTTGGAAATATTTTGAAATTTTGTATGTTTTTTCCCCAAAACTTTGTCCATATATATTTTGTACCATATCTAAATTACACATATCTAGTAAAAGAACCGTACATTTTTATATCGTATTTTCAGACTGTATTGGAATGTTCTTCCTCTCCCAAAAATTGTCACTACCGAAACATAGTAAATACACTGTAGTAAAAAAGTATTATATTAACCTGTTCAGATTGTTTTACCTTCCCTTCTGTAAATAGTATTTAAACAAATATTTCTTGAAGGTTTTCACAATTAAATCAATAAAAGTGAATTTTTAATCAAATTTCAAAGTTCAATTTATACAATTCATCAAAATCTTAATGCAATCTTTCTTTGTAAAATTCATAATACTGATCATATTGATTCCAGAGTTGATGATTGTTGAAATTGAACATACAATAAACCAATCGGTATCATATCATTTTAGTTGATAACTCAATATACTTTATTTTTTACAAAACATCCAGTGTTTCGGTAGTGACTGCACTGTTTCGGTAGTGACCACAGTATTTTGTTCTCAAGGTTGTATCATATTCCCTCAACCTTATTGCTTAATCTTAACTCATTACATGCCTTATGTTGGAAAAATTACAAACACAAATGTTTTGGAGTCAATAGAATCATTTTATTTTTGAAGACGTAACAATTGTTCATCCATAACCATTTAAAGTACACAGAAAATAATTACCCAGGTGGGTTCAATAAAAGAGAAGAACATTGACATATAATTGATATTATGCTGTTGCTGTCAGGCTTCTGAACGCTAACCAATGTATCCCTGAAAGGTTTGTAACAAATAGATTCAACATCTAAAAGAAAAATACACAAGAAAGTGATATGCAGTAGAATCTGAATGAATGAACTGATCATGAACACACATTTCATTAAGCCCACAATAAATCTAAACATTCCAACTTCTGTTTGAACGTAATCATAAAGATCTTCTAAATACACCATCGAACAAAATAAAAAAAAATGTTTTAAGTGTTATTTACAGAAATTGAAATTTAGATGTCAGGGTTTGGGACAGCTACTTCCCAATAAAAAGTACCCTATAAATGATGTTTTTGTGTATATTAAGCTTATCACTATCTAATTTAATGCCTTGTGTTTAAATAGACCATAACATATTCTTAGTAAATATCTATGTCTGAAGACTTAATTGTTTTGTTAAATCGTTTTTCTTGTTGTGGGACCGCACTTTGTACTAATTCGGTAGAATGCCCCATATATATTTTATTGATCCCTGAAGGGAAATTCGGTGTTCCAGCAGCAAAAGGCACAAAATAGACACACAATAAAAGGCAAAAAAATACCCATAAAGCAAGCTTTGGTCATTGTTCTCAGTCTATAATCCTTTTAATATTCTAGACGGTTGCATGTATTTGAGACCCAAGGATGGAAAGCCACCAAAGAGGGTCATCCTGTCGGAGGAGGAAAAGGAGGCAGTACTGACCGAGGTCCACGCCGGCCACTTCGGAGTGAAGCGCATGCTGGGGAAGATCAACCAGCGCTTCTTCTGGCATGGCATCGTGAATGATGTGGAAAACTGGGCAAGCAAAACTATTTTGTGTTTAGTTTTTTTTTTCTTCTTTTAGAAACTGTAGCAAGATCATATTTTACACACAGCTAAAGACCACACATTTCATTTCTTTTCAACTTACACTTCAATGTTCGTTTCAAGGTCCGTATCTGCGTGCCTTGCCAGAAGTTTGAGAAGGTGAAGACCGAGGCACCTGAGCTGAAGAGCATCAAGCCTGTTTCACCTTGGTACATGATTGGTGAGTTCTACAATTGAGTTCTACAAATACATTACCATATCTGCTAAGCGGACGGATCAAGATAGTACTATTTGACTGTATGCTAGGTGTGGGCCTCATCGGACCGTTCAAGGCCTCGTCCAGGAATGGCAATCGCTACTGCCTCACAGCGACTGATTTCTTCACCAAGTGGGTGGAGGCCATTCCCATCCAGGTGTGTTATATCTGTGTGTTTAGTGTTGATCTCTGATATAAACTGATCATGATCATGCTTTTTTTAAATGTACTTGATTTATTTGTCCAGTTCATCAACCGCATGTATCTCGATTTTCATCTTGAAAATTAACATAAGCATTAATATAATAGTACCATATACTGTGTCTATACACTGCTAGGACAAGACGGCAGCTGCAACATCCCAGGCCCTGATGGACATCTTCCACACCCATGGTGCACCGGAGGTCATCCTGACGGACCAGGGCAGAGAGTTCTGGAACAAGGTCAAGTACTTGCTAAAACATTTGATCTCTTAACCGTTATGGCTATACTTGTACAGACAAAATTAATGACTTGTCTTATTTTCTTTTTTAGGTTAACCAGATCTTGTTTGAGAAGTGGGGGACCAAGCACCGCATCACCTCTGCCTACCATCCCCAGACCAACGGACTGGATGAGCGAACCAACCAGACGCTGAAGAGGGCCATCGGCAAGTCTCTGGATGGGCACCAAGAACGGTGGGAGGACAACCTGAAGGTAATTCTTTTTGCCCATAACACCAGTGTCCAGGCCTCCACGAAGTACTCGCCCTACCGCCTGATGTACGGTCGGGAGCCACGGTTGTCCACAGAGGTATGTAAACTCTTGATATTATTCTTCTTATATCATTTTTGTTTCACAATAATAATTAAAAAATACTAACTATGAAAATGTTTGTCTATTGTGTTTTCTCTATTTGCCATGTCATTTCAGATCACAGGCGACCTTCCTCCTCTTGTGGAGGTTGACGGGATCAACGAGGACACTGTTGCAGACTACCTCCAGGCCAGGGCTGAGAAGGATGAGGAGGTCTTTGACAAGGTGAAAGATATTACACTTTCACTGTTTACTGAACAACCACCTAAAAACTAGTGGCTTTAAAATCGTAGCCTACTCCCCTGACAATGTCCACAGTGTCTACACCAATCAAATAAATGGGGATGAAATTAAATGAATGTGTATGCCAATTGCATCTTCACATATTCCATTAGCCTTGTAAATAAATAATTTTGCAACGAAAACGTGACCATAAATGAAGTTTGTCAAAAACCTGACGTTGGTGAATAATGAGTGCCCCGCGGAATGCGGTCTTAGGAGGCGGAGCTCCGATGAGGATTGTGCGCTTAAGCCCTGTAGTCATGCTAAGTACTGTAACTGCTAAAGCAATAACAATGCATCAGTAATATACAAAGTTATACAGCGCAATAGAGAATATAAATCTCTGCTGCTGCGTTTTTCCTTGAACGATCAAGGTGCGACTCAACGTGGAGAAGGCCCAGGAGAAACAGCGCGAGACCTACCGGAGGAGGATCAAGAAGGGAACCAAGCGTTTCAAGATCGTCCCGGACATGGAGGTGCTGAAGAAGGACGAGAGGAAGCGTGGGAGACCTGGTCGCACGATGGATCCAGACTGGCCAACTCAGTACCGGTAAGTTGGGCTTGTAAGAGTAATTAAGGTGAGAGGGTGATGATATCCAATTTTGCCATTACAGATCATTATTACATGTCTTTCTTAGGGTAACTGAGGTCGGGGACAACAACCTGGTGCAGTTGGAGACCTTGGATGGCCACCAGCTGAAGACCCAGACACCCTATGCCTCAGTGAAGCCTCTGCGGAAATGTAAGTTTAACATGAAGTCCACATCAATGTTGTGAGAGTCATGTGTTAATTTATTTTTCACTAAAGGACAGTATGCTAAATATGGTTTCATTTAATCATTTTGTTACTCTTGGATTGACTTAAGGATCACAAGCTTGCCCCCCCACCGAGGAAGCTGTCTCCCATCGGCCTGAGCTGGTCTGTTCGGATGAGCCTGAACTGCTGTGCTCTGAGCCAGAGGGGGACACATTTCAGGTACGCTTACAAATTCTTGCTTGGGAATTTTTTTTTATCCTTCAACGATTCAAATCCCATTGAACAATTGACATGCCCTGTAACTAACATAAGTCTATGTGATAGGTGACGTGCTGGACTCCAGGACTCCGAGGAAGCCGCGTCCCATCCGCCCGAGCCAGTTAGTTCAGATGACCCTGAACCACTGTGCTCTGTGCTGGAGGGGGACACACTTCAGGTACGCTTCAGATTCTTGCTGCCACTTCTCAACATTAAGAAATAATGTTTCAATCCTGCTTATAGCAGTTTGTGTGTTTGTACAGATGTTCAAATGCATCCTATTAATCAATTATATCTTCTCTTCTAGGATGATGTTGTCATCACAGGTGTCCAGCGGGGGCAGGCCTACCCCGCTTCACTGAGCAGGGTGGAGGACCTTAGGAGAACAGTCCTTACCCCAAACTGTTGGCTAGATGATCTTGTCATTGACCATTCTCAGGCTCTCTTGCAGGCACAACATCCCCATGTAGGAGGCCTCTACGCCACCACATCCCTCGCCCTCCTGTCCTCCGTGCCTGCACCAACCCAGGTACGGGTTGTCCAGATTTTAAATTTAGATTTTGTGGCAACCACTGGGTTACGGTAAGTAACATCGACTGCCAGGTAGGTACTGTTAATGTTTATGACTCCTTTGGTCACAGAACGACCGAGGAGTTCATTTCACAGATAACACGCGGAACCAGGTCCGCTTGCAGTGGCCGGATGTCCAGCAGCAGAGGGGCGGCTCAGATTGTGGGCTGTTTGCTATTATAAACAGTCTTACTCTCTGCAGAGGTGAGGATCCATCCATGGTGCAGTATCATCAGGCAGCTATGCGACGTCACCTCTTTTTCTGCTTTCAGGTTAGGCGTCTGACACCATTCCCCAGCTCCACACGGTGTCCCACGACCAGGCCTGCATACACTATGGAGGTCAGCGTCCGGGAGGGAGAAGAGCCTCTGCTATCTTGCAGCCCCCTCTGGCGCCCCTGGAAACGGTAGGTAGTTCAGTGTCTCAGCCCGGTCTTGAACCAGCGACCCTTCAGTTACTGGTCAGGCGCACTAACCCACTGCGCCACCCACCGCTGATTTGGTAAGTATTGATTTATTCTTTAAGTTGTATATGTATACATATTTTTTGTACCCAAATTGACTTCACAAAATGTATTGTAAAGTGAACCAAGCCATGGTACACTTTTTTAATTGACTGTACCTGGCTAATGTCCAAGTTTCTAACTGACCCTTAGCACCTTCCTACTGTACTTGGCCCCTTCCTACTTGGCCCCTGTTCTCAAGTTCAATGAAAACCCAAGGTTCCATTGGGTACTGTTTTATTGTACAAGGAAGGTTCTAGGGGACGAGATGAAACCGGGGCAATACAATTTAACAACTGTATTGTATATTGTACATATTTTGTACAAATTGACTTGACAAAATGTATTGTAAAGTAAGTATTAAACCAAGCCATGGTACACATTTTTTAAATTGACTGTACCTGGCTAATGTCCCAGTTTCTAACTGGCCCTTAGCACCTTCCTACTGTACTTGGCCTGTTCCTACTTGTTTGGCCCCTGTTCTCAAGTTCAATGAAAACCCAAGGTTCAACTGGGTACTGTTTTATTGTACAAAGAAGATTCTAGGGGACGAGATGAAACTGGGGCAATCCAAATTTATTAACCCTCTCTAGGCCTGTACCTTGCCGTGGTGAGGGGGCTTTTCACTAAAGCAGGCCATTGTTTTGCCCACTGACAGCTTTCTCTCATAGTGTCTACTTCTTTCCCCACCCGCTCTCTGTCTTTTCCTTTCTCTGTCCCGTTTTCCAGGCTGCAGCAGGTAGTTGGTGTGGCCCTAAAGAAGACTGAAAAGGCGAATGTTAATGATGCTGCATGGATGTCATTAGATGTACTCACCCACCTACCATAGACTACAAATTTAAGAAAATGATCCTGTACTATTGCTGTGTGAACACAAATAAATTGTGAACCAAGAAAAATAATATGGTTGTCTTTGTTGTTTTCAAAGCAGAGGTTTAGAGGCTTGTAAGACCATAGCCATCATTACTCCTATGGCAAACTTAGAAGTTATAATAATGAATGTAAATGGTGCTTAGTGAGTTGTGATTACTAGCTATATCTGACAGCATCCACAGCTTGATATCCACAACCATGGACTTGGAGACACACTACCCTAAACTACAGGTATAGAGCATGACAGGTACTGTGAGACAGCATAACAGATTAAGAAACATGGAGGGGGGCTGTGACATGAAGATGGGACAGGTAGCAGGTAGGTTACAAAGCAATGAGTATTAGACATTGTATTGTACATTGTATACAACAACAAATAGCACTGCAAGGTTTAAAATGATTGTGTGTATGAAAGAAATCTAATCATCCAATTGTGGGATGGACTAGCTTGCTACTGTATGTATACAACAACAAATAACACTGCAAGGTTTAAAATGATTGTGTGTATGAAAGAAATCTAATCATCCAATTGTGGAATGGACTAGCTTGCTACTGTATGTATACAACAACAAATAACACTGCAAGGTTTAAAATGATTGTGTGTATTAAAGAAATCTGATTATCCAATTGTGGAATGGACTAGCTTGCTACTGTATGTATACAACAACAAATAACACTGCAAGGTTTAAAATGATTGTGTGTATGAAAGAAATCTAATCATCCAATTGTGGGATGGAGTAAACGTTGCTACCCTCGCTAGTCGGCACCAGAAATACTAGTCGGTTAAACGTATAATCTTATTAATGTACACATTTAAATTACATATTGACATAATTTGCACTGAAATGTCATGTTTTCCTGGTCAAATGTTGCTTCATAAAAAAACGAGCATCCGTTACTAATGTTAACAACGCCGGATTAAAAAAAAAAAAAAAAACGAAGGAAAAAAACTAAACACATTTATAGCCTGTTCGTCCTGCAAGTTAAACCAGCGAGGTGGAAAGAGTAAGTAGGCCTATCGCGTTGTTGAATAGCCCAATAAAACTAATCTACTGTCACCTCGATCAGTCGGCCTAATTGTTATTTTTTTGTGGGCCTATTATTGGTAGCTTTTCTGATGACCGATTATTATTTTTTTACTGTATTTGCTATGCGATCGCGTTCACCCAATGAAAATGGCGTTGTAATAATCAGGCACGTTTCCTAAAAATGTTTTGTTACGTTGAATATTGTTTTCAATAAATGTTATTTGTTAACTTTTATTTAGTGAGTTGTTGTCATGTTTTGTAGGATAAAAGCAAGTGCGAGCTTGTCACCCGGCGATTCTGAGGTCAAAGCAATTGCGAGCTCGTCACAATGCTATCGCGTCACAATGCTTGTGTGTCTGTTGGCATAGCAACGACATTCCAAGCATTCCGATGACGTGCCCGGACACATTTTGGCTCCCGGACGCATTTTGGCCTGACAGAACCCGGACACATTTTGGCCTGACAGCTCCACCACATGAAAGATGCCAACGTGCGGATCACCCGTTGGTATCTGGCGTTACAGCCGTTTAATTTTAAGGTGATCCATAGGCCGGGGGCGCAGGTGGCGGAGGCGGACTTCCTCTCTCGCCGCGGATGGGGGGGGGGTTTGTCATTGGCCGGATGGCTCCCCGGCCTAAGTCGGGAGGTGGGGGTAAGTGGTTAGCCTCTGCTTGCAGAGAGAGAGTGGGCGTGTTCGGCTAGAGCCGATTTACATCATATCTGCGTCGGCCTGCATCGGAAACTGTCCGAGATGGCGAGTAGCAGGCACGTGCACACATAGACCTCAAAGGGGGCTTGAGCACCTGCCGTTTGGCCTGCTATAGAGAAGTGCCCTTTTTCAGTAAAATAAAAAATATATATAAATAAATAAATAAATAAATAAATAAATTCCTGTTTGCGCACAGCCTGCCCTGCCGAACATATATATTGATTGAATCAAAATATCAGGTCGGGAGAGTGGTGCTCCCCGGCGATGCCCTCTACCCTCCCTGTTGGTTTCCGCCACAGCGGCGAGCACTGTGTGGGCACCGAGCGTTTCTATGGTGAAAGAACGCACGCACGCACGCACGCAAAATTGCATGCATACGCATGCATAGGCACTCGACAGTCGTGAGTCAGTCAGTGTGATGAGTTACTTTGAGGCAGACATCAGGTATGTGGCCAAACAAAGTATAAATATACTGTTAATTTTTGTTTTATATTGATATTAATGCGCTTTAGAAATTGCTTGACACTATTTGGCAGCTCAAAATGGGCCAACTAGCTATCGTTAGCGTTGATACCTTTTGCTAGTAATGTGGGAATCAGTGGAATATGGTCGAGTTCTTGTGTCTCATCCACTGAACTTAAAAGAACGGTCCCATTTTACCACAGTAGTTTTAATGTTGTCTTATTGTCTCGATAGTTAGCTAATGTAATACGTTACATGTGAGAATAATTTATTGAAATACATAATTTATTTCTTTGCATGTATCATTAATTAACTGTCATGTAGCAGTGTTTGAACCAACCTCAGTCATGGGCTTGTTTTAAATAAATTATTTCACGGACCGCCAAAGGGAAATCGCGACTGCCAAAATGACAATAATTGAGAAAACAGCAAATAAATTCATATCCAAATGAATTACATTTTTTGGGTGCAATATGGTCTTTCGGCTAGCGGATGGCGATGTATACTGTACTAGTCGCCTTCAAGATTTCAGTACTAGGAAATGAGTAGAACAAGCAGAACCATAGACTGTATAGAAATGAGGCTCAGCTATTCTGTGGCAGAGTGCAACCTAAATCTTTGAGGCGACTCAGTAGAAAGACATAACGTACGCAGCGAGTTGGATGGAACACGCTCCAATTTTGAATTAGGCTACCTGTTATGTTCTGTACATCTGTTTGTATTATTATTTGATATTTATTCTGGATTTATTATTTTTCATTTCATCATTGCATTCCCCTCTGTTCGTGGGTTGTCCGAGTCTCATCTGTGTGTTTGTTTACTCAGTCTCGTGCATGCACGATTCGGGTGACTTCGGGATTTTCGAGTAGGGTATAGCTGCAGCCTGCAGACTCCAAGAAACGCCCTCCAAGAAACGCCCCTCACTCCAAGAAACGCCCCCAACCAACTACGGTGGCCTTGGGGGTCCTGTTGGTTCGCTGCTGTTAATCCGCAGCAAAATTATGCACAATAATATAAATGGGTATATACTGAAAGTATTTAAATGTATGTAAGCCAGCTAAACAGTCCGTTCTATCCATATCCATTCTATCCATTGTTACCACTCATATTTCTGTCATGAGCCAAATGAATTACGTTAGAGTGCTATATATTTTTACAATACAAGCTAGTGAAAATTAACATGGCCAGGGATATTGAAGAAGTCAGTAGTTTGTATTGAAATGGTCTGTTATAGCTCGCTAAAAGTAGGCTGATATTTGTGGAGAGGTGAAGTGCCGGAATAGATCAACTTTCAGAATTACTCGATTGCTTTCGGCCGCTTAAGCGGCCCACAGCGTTCACTTTTTTCAATGGAATAATATGGTGCTGTGTCTGAAGATATTCATATCGAAAGCAATTTTTTACATTGTTATTTCGTTGTATTGAAGACAAAAGTAGAATATTTTATGAATGAAACTCATTCGTTAATGCAATTTAGAACTGTTCAATGAACCTATGTGTTACCTAATTGTAATTTTGAATTGTTATTTTGTATTTCTGAATCATTATTGTTTAATCATTGGGCAGGTTATCGTTCGAGCAAGCTTGTTACCACCAGCTGTGCCAGCCGTTTCATTTTGTTCATTATTAAACCCTCCAGAATAAAACAGAACAACCCCTCTTTTTTAAATGTCACTCCTAAGTCCACTCTGAGATTCTTTAGTGCAACAGTAGCATTTTAATGGGCTGTATTGGCCTATTGGAATAGGAAAACGACTTCCAGCATAATACATTTTATAGCCTTTTCTTAAACCTAACTTGGAAAAAAAAAAAAAAATGCACATATTGACAGACATGATTGTTTACGTCAATTTGTTGGCCTAACTAATGGGCAGGTTGGAGTTACATATACAGCTCTGGGAAAAATTAAGAGACCACTGCAAAATTATCAGTTGTCTCGTTATTTCGGTTCCGTACTCTAGCACTTTGAGTTTGAAAGGATACAATGACAATGAGGTTGAAGTGCAGACTGTCAGCTGTAATTTGAGGGTATTTCCATCCATATCGGATTAACGGTTTAGAAATTATAAAACCTTTTCTAGGTGGCATCCTATGACAGTGCCATGTTTAAAGTCACTAAGCTCTTCAGTACGACCCATTCTAATGCCAATGTTTATCTATGGAGATTTCATGGCTATGTGCTTGATTTTATGTACCTCTTAGCAGTGGGGGAGGCTGAAACACCTGAACTCAATACTTAGTAGGGGTGTCCACATACTTTTGCCCATATAGTATATATATATATATACACTGCTTAAAGAAATTAAGGGAACACTTAATCAACTCCTCATGTAATATCTCCTCCACGCTCTTGAGACTGGGAGCTGGGAGACATTAGGTAACCTAATTCTCGGGGTTAATAGTAAATATCACTGTACTGTTTTAAGGCTGATGTTCCGTGAAACAAATATATATATATATATTTCTTATTTCGTCCTAAAACCGTCATTAAATAACGTTATTTACACAATGAGAAATTTGCAGAATGGGTGTAGCTAACGTTAATCTAAAATGTAGGCTATTGCCTGGTGGATTATAAATTAATAATTTTAATTGAAAATCTTACTCTTAGTTTAACTAACCAGGAATGTCATTATTGTAGTGTAGTTGGCCTATATCACATCATGAAAAGTAAAGCTATTTCTGATTATTTGCGCCATGCTTCTATCAATAATACAAATGGGCATTCTGATAAGGTCTGGGGTAATTTGGGGTACCCCTCTCCGCAGGGAAGAACAAGTTTTGATTGGCAGACGGTGTCTGACTGATAGCACAACATTCTTTAGTTTGACACATCACTTTAGTAGCTAGTTTCAGCACTGGATTAAACGTGTTTCTGAGCAAACTTTGTATTTCATAATAATTGCAAGTATAAGTGGCATTGCTGAAAATGAACGAATAGGCTGGTAACGGCATACTTTACGTCGTCTAATGACCTCAGTCGACTGAGCCAGATTTAGCTCATTATGCCGCTTACAAAAATACACAATTCCACACAGATAGGCCTACAGCATGACATCATTTAACATTAACGTTGCCCTGCATTGCTCTATGACAATAAGCAGCTGAAGTAACTACGTCAGTTCCCTTCTGGAACTGAATGTGCTATACCTAGCTAGTTACATGGATGTTCACTTGCTAGATAAACTAAAGAGAGTCAGCAAACTAACTTACGTCAACACACGTTAACACGTTGCTATGATAACGTAGGCTAAATTCCCTCGGTTTTGTTTTTTTTGACGTTCAACTACGTTCACATGGCTAATTAGCTGAAGGGGCGTTTCTTGGAGGGGCGTTTCTTGGAGTCTGCAGCTGCAGCTATGTATACTTGGGGATTTTCCGTGGGTTAACGCTGTATTTCCGAAGTCTCGTTTTCTGCTACTTCCTGCTTTCGTTCCCGTGTATAATTGTGTATATTACTAACTCGCGCTAACAATCACTCGGGTGCTTTATTAGTTACGTGCACTTTACTAAACCAATTAACATAAATGTATACTAACAACTAACTGTATGTCTTATATACTCCTCAAAAAAAGTTTGGAAACGTTATTTCGGTCGATTATTCCTCCCCTTTAATAATACCAATTGGTATTGTATTTTATATCGTTGGAAAGCCTGATTAGTCACCTTTACAACGAGGTACAACTTGTAAGGATCATGCATTCGTGGAATGAGCAACACAGCTAACCGTGTGGGTAGCGGCCCAAAAAAATGTGCCAAAATCCCCTGCAATATTCTTCTGTTGGTATTCACTCTCGTTTTGAGCTTCAAGTGCTGGCAGGTGTATGCCAGTCACAGGTGTGTGACTGGCACCTGATTGGCACCGAGGAATGGGATGCCATCCCACAGCAGTGTGTGACCAGGCTGGTGACCAGCATGAGGAGGAGGTGCCAAGCTGTTGTGGCTGCGTATGGATCTTCCACACGCTACTGAGGTCCCTGACAGTGTAAAATGAATAAAGTGTAAAAATGGCCAATATGTGTTGTTTTTTCCTTATTACTGTGGGAGAGTGCAATCATCCAGTCCACCAAGCAACTCAAAATGAGAGTGAATACCAACAGAAGAATATTGCAGGGGATTTTGGCAATTTTTTTTGGGCCGCTACCCACACGGTTAGCTGTGTTGCTCATTCCACGAATGCACGATCCTTACAAGTTGTACCTCGTTGTAAAGGTGACTAATCAGGCTTTCCAACGATATAAAATACAATACCAATTGGTATTATTAAAGGGGAGGAATAATCGACCGAAATAACGTTTCCAAACTTTTTTTGAGGAGTGTAGTTAGATACTAACATTTAACCAGCTTCTCCGCTTTATCTTTGTTACTCAACTGATACATTTCTAACTGGTCCTGAGCTATCTCTGTAATTTGCTCCAGCTGTTTGTACTTAGACTTCACCTCTCTTGATTACTGTGCACACTCCGCTCCTATTCGAGCCCGTTGTTTGTTATGCATGTTTCGGAGTCCCTTCCATGTTTTCGTTATGTTCTCATGATTTAATTATTGTTTACCGAATGTGTTAACCATTTCCTATGTGTATATAAGACCCACAAATCTGTTTCTTCCCAGTCAGTGTTTGAGTGTTCTTTATTTATTTTTCTATTTGCGCGCTATCAAAATATCATAATTGGTATAATATTCAATTACCTTCAAAAACCTAACTCCTGAACACAACCCTACTGGTACTTTACAACCATAGCCTACATATATACTCCAAAAACTGTATTTACGCTAAATTTTATAGAACAGAAATTTTCTGCGTGCGCTCGCATAGCCTACGTACTGCCAGAAACCATATTCTCTGCCAGGAAAAATCCTGAATACATACATTTTAATATTCCTTCATTCCAAGCATATATTTATTTAATTATTTGCAAAAATCGCCGGCATGCCCTTTTATGAGTTTGGGCCCCTGCCCCTCTAACATCCTCTGCACGTGCCTGGCGAGTAGGGTATAGCTGCAGCCTGCAGACTCCAAGAAACGCTCCTCCAAGAAACGGCCCTCACTCCAAGAAACGCCCCTCACTCCAAGAAACGCCCCTTCAGCTAATTAGCTATGTGAACGTAGTTGAACGTCAAAAAAAAAAAAAAAAAACGAGGGAATTTCATCACCTTGAGTTGGCAGAACTTGGCACTTGGCAACCTTACAGCTGAACACATAATAGTAAGTCAATAAATAATTAAAAATGACAGATACGGACTGAGATAGTGGATGGAACTTTCACAACAGCCGTAGCCTACGTTATCATAGCAATGTGTTAACGTGTGTTAACGTAAGTTAGTTTGCTGACTCTCTTTAGTTTATCTAGCAAGTGATCATCCATGTAACTTGCTAGGTATAGCACATTCAGTTCCAGAAGGGAACTAACTGACGTTAGTTACTTCAGCTGCTTATTGTCAGAGAGCAATGCAGGGCAACGTTAATGTTAAATGATGTCATGCTGTAGGCCTATCTGTGTGGAATTGTGTATTTTTGTAAGCGGCGTAATGAGCGAAATCTGGCTCAGTCGACTGAGGTCATTAGACTACGTAAAGTATGCCGTTACCAGCCTATTCGTTTATTTTCAGCAATGCCACTTATACTTGCAATTATTATGAAATACAAAGTTTGTTCATAAACACGTCTAATCCAGTGCTGAAACTAGCTACTAAAGTGATGTGTCAAACTAAAGAATGTTGTGCTATCAGTCAGACACCATCTGCCAATCACAACTTGTTCTTCCCTGCGGAGAGGGGTACCCCAAATTACCCCAGACCTTATCAGAATGCCCATTTGTATTATTGATAGAAGCATGGTGCAAATAATCAGAAATAGCTTTACTTTTCATGATGTGATATAGGCCAACTACACTACAATAATGACATTCCTGGTTAGTTAAACTAAGAGTAAGAAGAAAAAAAAAAAATTTGTAATTTATAATCCACCAGGCAATAGCCTACATTTTAGATTAACGTTAGCTACATACATTCTGCAAATTTCTCATTGTGTAGATAACGTTATTTAATGACGGTTTTAGGACGAAATAAGAAATAAATATATATATATACAGGTGGTTACCGCAATTTTCTGGGAAGCCTCTCAGTATTGGGTTACCGCAGATTTTACAGTAGTGGTCAGCATCTGATTTGGATCAAAGCCATTCATGTTAATGATTAAGATAACAATAAATCAAGAGATTAATAAGTAATTGACGTTGTTAATTTTATATTCCATTACATAATAAATAGTAACCGTTTCTGACCACTAGCTTTCTGCTATATTGACCCACACTTTACTGTTGGTTGCCAGTAGCTTCAGATCCAGTAGGCTACAAATTCCATATTAATAATGATTAATCTGTACAGGAAAAAAATAACCATCGCCATATTCACTGAGAATGCATTAAATAGTATTAAAAAAACAATACTCCAAGCCACAGCTTATTACAACTTGTCAAACATGGAGAACTGATTTCATATACTGTTTGTTGGGGTGGGTTTAGAGGGATCTGTGGTGGGTGTTGATAGTTTAGTTGGCTTCGTCATATCTTAATCATTAACAGGAACGTTTTTTTCTTTGTTTTTTTATTATTCACAATCATTTTTTATTATTCACCAACAGATGCATAACACCATTATGCCAGAAGGAGTCTGGCCACAACTAAAAAGACTTGATGAAAATACTTTTGGCTGTCCCTTTTGTAACAAGTCAGGGGAATACCCAGGCCTCATTGCTCACTTACAGAGCCATCAGAGGTCAATAGTCACATATGGAGGTAAGTTTGCAAAATTGAATGTGATGCTGCCATATCCTTACTTTTACTTTATCCTTACTTATTGATTCTCTCTTTTTTTCAGGATATCAAGTTTACAAATGCCACTTTCAGTGTGAAAAAAATTACCACTGTGGCTTTTGCCCTCGGATCATAGTACGAAATAAATTATTTGTAGATCATTTCAAGTGCTGTGCAATAAAGTCAAGCATTGGGGGTGACACTACTCAAGTACCTTCCGAGATACCGGGCCATGGCACTGTAGCAGCCCATGCCACAGCAGTAAAGGCTGCAATGTCAACAGCTTCTGCAATTACTGCTGGTATGGTAACAAGGCCCACAGATATTAACACAGCGATGACACCAAGAGCTGTGCTCATACCAGCACACTCAGAGACAGCCTCTGGCGCAGAGCCCACTCCTGATTCGGTGACAGCCGCAAATGCATTCCCCTTTCCTGGTTCAGCTTCAGCCACAAATCCAGTACCCATTCATTGTTCAGCTAAAGCAATGCCTCCTGAAGCAGCAACCATTCCCATAAAGAAAATACTTCAATTAAGGCCCAAAAAAACAACATGTTGTTTTTGTAACCTCAAGCTCCAGAAGAAAAACATCAGGGTTCATATACAGAGGCACCACACATCCAGAAAATCGGATATTACTGCCAATCACCATCTAATGTCAGTGTGTGTTGACCAAAAAAGGGGAATTTTTGCCGTAGCCAAAGCCTTTACGGGGCCTGTGTACCCGATCCATGTGCAGAAATGTACCTGGAGTAATAATAATCAGGTCATCTGTCAATCAGAATTGTGTAACAAGGCATATCGGTATGCACAGAGAAGCGGGCTGGTTGGTTTTGACTGCATACATATAAGGTCCATAGTTTACACACCTGCTGTCGACAGTGCGTCAGATCTTCTTGATCTCGATGAAGAGGTTCTCTCAGGAATGGTAGAGAACAGATGGATGAGTAAGAAAACAGAGCTGGCCTGTTTGAGACGACAGGTGGCTGCCGAAACCGAAGGAGCACCGCTGAGTGTGGTGTTAAAGTGGGGCCAAGAAGAGTCTCAGATATTTTTTTCAGTGTTGGAATCACATATCTCCTACTATTCCAGATTAGGAAGGGTCATAGTGCACTATGACGTAAGGAATAACACATGGCATTGTCCATGTTCAAAGCCAAGAAGATCATGTCCACACAAATCAGTAGCCAAGTGGCACTTGTTACAGTCAAGACCTGACCTGTTCAGGACAATTAATTGCACTGATCAAGAAGACGCATCTGAGACTAGGGATGTTCTTAACGACTAATTTCCCTGACGTTTAAACGGAAGTTTAAACTTAGACTAGTCGACTAGTCTAAAAGTAATAAAACACTCAGAAAACAGTCAAAATTGAGCACAATTTAATCTATAAGGTTAAACATTGTCCGAAAAAATATTGCGTATATTATAAGAGCCATTTGAAACCGTTAATCACATTCTTCAATAACCAAATCGTATTTTAAATGCCGCTGAAATGTGTGGCACTTTGCGCCTTGCATTATGAACATTGTACATTATTCTACAAAACATGACAACAACTCACTAAATAAAATTTAACAAATAACATTTATTGAAAACAATATTCAACGTAACAAAACATTTTTAGGAAACGTGCCTGATTATTACAACGGCATTTTCATTGGGTGAACGCGATCGCATAGCAAATACAGTAAAAAATTATAATCGGTCATCAGAAAAACTACCAATAATAGGCCCACAAAAAAATAACAATTAGGCCTACTGATCGACGTGACATTAGATTAGTTTTATTGGGCTATTCAACAACGCGATAGGCCGACTTACTCTTTCCACCTCGCTGGTTTAACTTGCAGGGCGAACAGGCTAATGCGTTCTGTTTTTTTCCTTTGTTTTTTTATTTTTAATCCGGCGTTGTTAACATTATTAACGGATGCTCGTTTTTTTATAAAGCAACATTTGACCAGGAAAACATGACATTTCAGTGCAAATTATGTCAATATGTAATTTAAATGTGTACATTAATAAAATAATAAGTTTAACCGACTAGTATTTCTGGTGCCGACTAGCGAGGGTAGCAACGTTTAATCGACTAGTCGACTAAACGCGCACATCCCTATCTGAGACCCTGTCCTCCGAGGTGGCACCAGTAGGGGATGGAGAAAAACATAATGAAGACACTCCTTTTTATCCCCCTCAAGGGGAGGCATTAGTGGATATAGTCGATTACCTCATAGCTTTTAAAGCCATACCATCACACCTCCCAAATAACCTCTTAACTGCAAAGTTGCCAGAAGACTTTTCAATGCACTTGTTTCCACAGGAGAGCCATTGCCACAAGTGCTCTGGCAAAGTTCCTCTCTCTGAGCCAATTGTCATCACAAAAAGAGCCAAGATTGTCACAATTACCGGTGTTGTGGAGGGTAAGTATGATTTTTATTACAGGATAGTTATTGCTGAATTTGCAACTTACTGTAAGTAACCCTGTGACAGAACTCGTCTAATATACTTTTCGCCAGTTTTTAATTGTTAGACACTTAAATATCTGTTTTTAGGCATTTCAACCTATTGCAAATGCTGTGCCATATGTGGCACATTTTACCGTTATCAGGAGTGGTCAGAGGGACTACACAACTTCAACGATCATGTTGTTTTGACCCTACATTTCTGTCACTTTCTGAGGAACTCCGTGCAGGTAGTGAAGGTTTTGCTATTTTTGGTTCATTAGACTGTCTCTTTGCATTTATTCTGTTTAGTTTAAAACTACCCTTTTTACTCAATATCCATCCACAGAATCACACAGCGGTGGGAAGGGTATTGGGAGCTTTTCAAGCCACCAATAATCACAAATACCCACCCCATGAGTCCATTCTGCATGGTTACCTCCACTTTGAAGCCCTTTGTGCACATGATTACAACTTCTCATGTGTCAACTGTGGAGATCATCCTCCAGTTGGATTTGCATATAATGGATTTGCACAAAAAGGGAGTCTTCGGCATTCCAGGTCAGTGTACATTTATTATTGTCCTTTTTTTGTGGTAAGCTTCAATGACAGACTAGTGTCCTTTTAACTGAGATTGTTTATCTTTCAGTAAGTGACCTCCAACAATCACCGCCAGAATTCAATGGAGAAATTGACATAGAAAACTCCTGGAATTCCATTAGTCAATCAATACTGAGTCAAGGCTTCATAAACAGTAAGTGATTTTCATATTTAGGATTTGAAAGGGACGGATCTGAAGCCATCTGTGTTTAACGATGACATTGATTATATGCGTTTGCTTTTTCCTATAGTGGTGTTTGTATGGTATGATTGGTATCTACAGTATATGCCCGTTTTTAGAATGTTGGTCACCATTTCTCTATTTGCTTGTGGCCAAGTAAGCTTTAAGGAGTAACAGTGTTTCTGCAACTGTTTTGCTGT
>CM040395.1:105266650-105320368 GCA_022702515.1 Ilyophis sp. 1 JC-2022
CGAGCTCCTGATCATGATTCCAACTCGCCCCGGGCCTTTCTGTGCGCAGCGATTCTCTCCGAGCCCCTCCCCCACCTGGAAGCAGCCGCCAATTGCCGCTCCCACAGGGCACCGGCCATGCTCTGATCTGGCAGGACCGGGGCGCGAACCCCAATTCTCGGAGTACAACTACACCGACTGAAAGCGGCCTGGAACGCAAATCTATCGCATAATGTAACCTGCAGTGTTTCCGGTCAGTCGTCTCTCTCATTCTATCTCTCGTCATATCCCAGGGTCTACAGGGGTGCAGGCCATCAGTATCCATGGTTGTAGAAACTAGGCTATATGTGGCCCTTTTAAAAAATAAAAACAATAAATTAAATTAAAATCTCTTTTAAAGACATTTAATAACTCTGATGGCTACTTTCTGTAAGTGGGCTTCCACTTTCTCTGTACTTGTTCAATACTGCCAGGTTTTTAAGATAAGTATAGTTTTGCTTGCAATGACCAAGTAAATAATAACCATTTTAGGCTAGTAGCTTTTGATCTGGGTGCTTTTTAACAATCATTGCTGCGATCGTCGTATTCATAATTTTCAATTACGGAAATAAAAAAACCTAATATAAAAAAGCAGCTCTGCCGAAATGACAATTTATTTAAAGAGTGCGCTATATTCTCAACTTAATATGATAGAGGGGGACAATGACAATGGGTAAAACGTTTGGGTAAAAAAAGTTCTCAACTGTAGCTCGCTGACTGACTTTGCGCTACTGCTCGAAAGTTGCTATCTATTGCTGTGTAACACCGAGTTCACACCATCTACTAGCGACAAAACGATTCCATTCAAAGTCTCTGGGTAACGGCAACAAACAGCGGGAGCGGTGGAGTCAGGACACAGCGAGAAATAACCCGTATGTTTGTCCCTGAAACATTGGCTATTGTGTCGCACTGTCAGCCAATCGGGAACGATTTTTTTTTTTATTATTATTAAAAAATGTCCTTCGTGCTTGCATTCTTTTGTCTTTCTGAAAAGAAGCTCATCATCGTGGTCTCAAACCACCCAATTCTATACAATAACAGTCTGTACGATTATAGGGATTTTAGAAACTTTGCAGCTTGGAAAAGAATTGTAGAGACCATCATCATGTTAGATGGGTGTGTTGTACTTAGCAAGTGTTTGCAGTCGGTAATGCTTTACAACACCCCTTTGTTGCTGCATGTGTATCCCTATTCATGCAGCACGCTACGGGATGATAGTGACAACTTGAAATACATCTCCCAGAATGCAGGCAATTGTGTGTCTGAGAGGATCAATTGTGTTGAGTCCTGCAGATTTAACATTAATATCCTAATGATAAAACTGAATTGAACCAAATAACTTGTCCCACGGGTGCGATATGTTTGCACATTTTTTTAATCACAAATTTCACATTGTCGCACTTGACAGCCCTGTCCCAAGGCTTGAAACCCCTGCTATATGCCTGCATGATTCCCAAAATTAATTCCGTGCAGGAGTATTACATCTGTTGCACAAATGTTACTACTTTAAAATGACTACCCCGTCTCTCTCCCTCTTTTCCTCTAGGGTGATCAGATGCGACTGGCTTCAGTTCTAGAAGAGGCCTTCACAAAGTTCTATAGCCGCAATGGTTCTCTGAACCCGGTCACTGTGTCATCCTAGCAGAACTGCATCTAACCCCACCCTAAACATAGTGGCCAGGTCCTTCTGCCCGCCCCTCATGTGTCAGGGCAGGCTATCACAGAGGATGGTGGGATAGGTTAAGTATCAATGTGGGGCAGAAACCTTGACCTGCTCCCAGCTGATTATCTTCCTGTCCTCCTGAAGGGGGCCTCCAGCCTCTAGCTGTTTTTTGTTCTCAGTGTAGCGTTAGACTTCCGCATCTGTTTTGGAAAAAAAAGCGAAACCAACACCATTCTAATTAATGTCAGTATTACCAGCTCTATTTAAAAGTTGTTTTCTGACTTGTGAGATGGATTAGTAACTGTTTGTTCTTGATCACACCCTTTTTGTTGTCACCAACGATACGCATGGTATCTCTGTTCAATTCTCTTCACACTATCAAACTTTGTGAGGTGTGCAATTAAGCTTTGTGTTCTTTTCCCCCCCTCACTTAGTTTACAGTTATCACTGCCCTCATTCTCATGAATCTCTTCCCTTTTGAAAAGTCATGTTATAAAGGTGTCATTTTTTTTTATCTACTGTATTTTGTATGAATAAAAAAACTTTACTGTTGGTCATATACCCAATGAGTCTGAGACAAGATTGGAAAATGGGAGATAAGCACAGGCTGAGTTCATAAATTAATAATCATCTGTTCAGTCTGTCTATAATCCATATCTGATGGCTGGAGGGTTTTCTCTTTCTCTGAATGTAGGATTTAATTTGCTGAACAATTTACAATTTACCTGAATTTTTTGGAACAAAAACTTACCTTGGCCAATGTCTCTTAGGTTTTTAAAAATGTATTTATCCTTTGCAGAATATCTATATATCGTTCTTTTAAATATGATTGTGTGGCATCTCATTCTTGATATATTTTTTTGAGGGGTTGCCTGTTAAACACTTTTAGAACATATAAGATTTTTCAAATAATTGACTTGTTTGTAACACGTCAGTATGTTTAAAATAGCATCAACCTGATTGTAAAGGCCAAATTTTGACTTTACCGTGATATGTAATCTGTTTGAAATTGGATATATTCTCTTCAAAGACGCCGGTGATGGAAAGTGCTTTTTCAGGAAAAACCACAGGAACAACAGCGATGTTGTGCATTCCAAAGAGACCAATCAGCCACAGTAGCCTGCCTTATGGTTATTTAAGTATTTTGCTGGGAGATGGCAAAACACAAACGTGTTTATCCAACTTACTGCTATTGGCAACTTACTGTAAGTGTAACCGTAACTTATTGTAAGCAATGATGACACCCAGTGACTCTACTTGTGCTTTTGTCTGATGGAAGGTCCCACTTGCTGCTAGTTTTTATTACTATGGTATTTCCCTTTTAGTACTTTTACTTCTTTCTTCAAGAAGAACTCGTTCAGTAAGGTCTGCCAAAAGGTGGATTTCAAGGATACAGTGGATGGACGTGTATTTTGTCCACTGCCTGTCCCGCTGGGTTATTTGTCGATTGGCACATAAGATGGTTGTGATTCACCAGGCTTCTCTTGTAACTGCTTCTGCAGCACAACTGTCTTGTTCTTTTTTTGTATCCTGTCTTGAAATAAATAATGTACTGCAGCTTTCAACAGCCATGTATGTCCATGTTTATTTTTTAACTGAAATTATATTGAGATGTCAGCAAACTAAATTCCTCGTTGTCGGCTGGTGGGGCATGCCCTGTCAGGGAGACCAACTGCTTAGTTCTAGCTGATGGGGCATGTCCTCTACATTGTTTACAATATGACAACCTATGAAAATTGTATAACTGAATAGAGGTAGACACAGAGCATACAAGCATCCCTCATAACTTCAGCTTTGGGGGTGGGGGGGTCAGCATGTCAGCAGACTGAGAATGCCCTTTCCACTTCAATAGATGAAGGCTGTATCATAGCGAAAGCTTTTTGGCTATTTTCAAGGTTTTTGGTCATCTTAAATTATCTAAATTCCTTCAAAACATTTTCTGTAAATCATACTGATGCTCTTTAGAGGGCCTTACCCTAGTGTGATAAAAAAATTAGGCTTTTTTTTGACTGAACAAGGCGGGATTCGACTATGATAGACAAGCAGGGCTATAAGGCACATGGACCAGCCCCCCTCCCCCCCTGACCACCCTGAGTAACAAATACCCTATATCAGTAATCAATGATCTTCATTCCTGGTCCTGGAGGACCACAGGGTCTGCTGTTTTTTTTCTTTTTTGCCTTAATATCAGAAACTAATTCAGACCCAAGAAAGGTGAGATGAGTAATGTACCTTTTAACCACAGCTTGTCAGTGTGTTTCAATGGAGTTCAATAGGGCAAGTAGTTAGCCCTTCAAAAACTGGTAAATCTCCTTTTAGAACCGTCAATTCACATCTGATTTCATCCAAGTTAAACCTATCCCCTGGGGCTGACTAATGTGAATGGGTAGGTATCACTTCTCTCTAGGTTTAGAAAAAAATCTTTATTTCCCAAGTTACCCCTTATGAGGGGGTATGCCATTCAGTGTACTGCAGCCTTTAAGTAGGAAGAATTTGGTCCCTCTTGTGTTGAAGACACCCAATGTTTGGGTCCCCATTTTTTTTTAAATGGTGAATTAGAGGTCTGACATTCCTCCTCTCTGAAGGGTTAATTACCACCCCTGTAAGTGATAGATCCTTCACACCAACATGACTTATTCAGATGGAAACTTCCTAGTTACAGAAAAACGAGACTAAAGGGAGGGAGGCTAAAAAATGGTGACAGACATTTATAATGTGCGTGTTTGGATTCTTCCAATCAACTCCAAGAAGGGAATGTCCACCTTTGATTACTACCATGAGACTACAGTCCATTGTTTTTGGAATATTTTATAATCTAAATTATGAGGAATACGACAATTGTTTAACCAAAAAAACCACAAAAAACTAAATTAAGACCAAAATACTGCGAGGTACTTAAAGAATATAAATTCAACTTTTAAATGAAAAAAGCAAGCTCACTACAACAAAATTCTTGGAGACATTGAAGAGTATTTAAACGAAAACCAGTTCTCTGAAAAATGGAACAATCTGAACTATAAACAATCCCAGGAACTAGCCATTCAAAATGGAGACATTTGGAAAAAATAAGTTGAAAACCTTTAAAAATAAATACTGCCAGAACACTTCTTATCTAAACAAAAACATGTACAAACCCCAATTACAAAAAAGTTGGGAAAGTATGTAAAATGCACTTAAGGCGTCCCTGGCACTGAGTGAGTTAAAAACATGGCATGGTCATGAGAAGTTTGAGCTGAAGCCTAATACTTTTCATTCACACTCCAAGAAACAAGCAAAAGATTGGTCCCAAAGTTAATGCTAATGAATCGATATTACAAGTATTTTGAAACACAGTAGTATCTCTTCAGCAGTGATACTCAAGCTACTCCTAGTCACAGTTCCATCCTTGTTAGATCTAACGCTGCCACCTGGTGGATACCCTGTGAAGGGAAGTGGGAATCTCTAGTATCCCGTTTCAAATTCTGAATCTCGATTGAGGCTACAGCATTCCAGAATAACCCAGGGTGTTTACACTGGCTTTTTCACATCATACATGTATCGTCTCCCAAAAGAGTAAAGCAACAAGCTTGCCTGTTTTAACTATTCTTCTCTCTATGGAGCACTGTTCATCAGGAGAGGATTGTTTTCATCACAACTGTGTGACTTGTGTTGTCAGGTGTGTATTGATATGAATTCCTCTTCTTATATAAACTATTCATATCAATAGACAAATGCCCACCTGAACTGTGGATGTAAATGGACATAACATAAGCTAATTGAATAAGAATTTACTTTTCACTCATTTATCCTCTCTGGATTCTGGAAATTTAATATGGATGCTTTTGGGCCCTGAGGACTGCAGATGTTGGACCTGCATGTTCTGTACAGGAGAGACTTTGGGAGGACTCCAATATTACTCTCAATATACAGAAGCATTTTATTTGCAGGATTGACTGCAGTCTGGGATTCTGCCCAAATGTATTTGCTTAGACAATCTAGACATACTTTATGTAATTTTTGTTTTGCGCATCTTCTCTTCTAAACATACTTAACATGTTATTTATTTGGTATGCTTTGGCCCATTTATATATAGGCTACCTGTCACTGTTAAACTGGCCACGACTGACATGGAAAGGGTAAAGTGCAGGACTTCTTTAAAAAATAAATAATAAATGTATGTAGCGATACACCAACCAGAAAATTCTCATGACTATTTTATTGCACATAAATGGATTGAACTATTTACATATTAACAAGTCATGTGAAGATTATGCAATAGTGAGCAATGGCAGGTTATCCTCTGTACAGAACAATGGGGTGTTCAGTGCTCTTCATTCACACTGCTGAGGAAGAAGAAAAAAAACATCAGAGCTCATCCAGGCACTCACTCTGTTTCACTGGGATTAAAGAGGCCTGTATGTCTGAACATGTGAAACAAGAATTGACTAAATGCTTAAATACTTATTTTTTAACTTAATATTTGTGAGGTAAAGAACTGCATTTTCTGTAGCCCCCGTCACCAGTAATGCTCCACAAACACACCTGATGAGGCTCACGCCTATCTCAGGGGTGTAGTAAGTGTTGCTCCAGGTGACACAGGATCACGACCCACAGATCCCTGACGCACAGCTGTGGAATCCTGGGACCTCAAATGGGTGGACAGGCCTGCAGTGCCGCCTTCTTACAGATGTGCTACCTTTGGGAAACGCTACACACTGCGCCCCACATGGTCACACAGTCAAATGCACTGACTGACACGTTCTTGCCTGAGGAGGGAGACCAGGAGAAGGTTAGCTTTACAGGACCGACAGCAGCTCTGCCTAGACTCTCTTTACAGACGAGACAGGCAAGCCCCTTTTCTCTCCTTCCACAGGTCCCTGTTCTACATGTGTGGAATCCTGGGGGACCTTTTAGGCATAGAAAGACACCTGCACACCAGACCATGTGGACGTGTCTTTTCAGGAGCAGCTGCACAGCTTTTAGGTACCTTCTATATAATTTGGAATGACCCGAATCCGCTCTATAAATCAAGTGTTCAATTTTGAATTTGTGTTACGAAGATATATTAGCCTGGAATTAATTAACGATGGCCAATAGGAACACACTATATGCTAAACTGACTGCGCAGTTCTGCTGACCTGCAGAGGGAAAGCTGGCATAGTGGGAGCGTACAAAGTCGCTCAAGTAAAAAATAAAGGCAATGTGTGTGTGCACGGGGCCTGTGTTTGTGTGATGGCGGTACCTGTGCCATGTTGGTCATAAGCACCAATGGAACTCTTGCGAAAGAAAAGTGCCTTTGCATTAACTAGGCTAGAGCTTAGCTGCACTGTGGCTTCTCTCCACTGGTCAGTTATCCTGCACAGCTTCCCTGGCTTGGTGGGACTGCAGCACAGAAACGCCTTCAATCACCTGGAACAGCAGGAAGTCAGAACTGCTGCAAGGGGCACCACAAATCTCTCCTGAGGGAGCGTCACCAAAGGGCCCGAAACCAAACTGCAAGATGCCTGGTGCCTGGCACGTCCTCAGGCTTTATTACTTTAATTGTAGGTCCCTCTATGAATATTTGAACTTGAAATGTACAGTATACTTTATTAAGACTTACAAAGGTGTGGTCCACAAGCTTTCCTGCAGCATGGCGACCTGCGTGTGTGGTTGCAGACTGCACTGGGGCACACCATGCACCTGGGCACTTACTGCACCTGCTGAAGCTGAAGGGGGTGGGGCTAAAATAGGGTTAAGGCAGACTGGGAGGGGGGTGGGGGATAAAATGGGGTTGAAGCAGACTCTGATGTATCCATGTGTCGGTGCCAAAACCGAAAGTAACAGCAATGAAAAGAGATTGAGCTGCTGAGTTTCCTTTTGGCACCGACACATGGATACATCACAGTCTGCCTCAACGCTATTTTATCAACCCCTCAAGGACGTTGGGTTCACAGTCCTGAAGGTCTTCACCGAGGCACAGGAGTGCATCCTCTGGCCCATATTCTGTAAATCTGGAGCAAAAGAAATGGAATAAGGTTTAAGGTCTATATCTGATCCCTAAACACTGATCCCCATGTATCAAATCACCATGTTACACGACACAATGGATGAAGATAGATCTGATGGACACATGACTTGGGGGTGCTACAATAACTAAACTTGATGCAATCATATCTGGACAGAAATATCAGTATATCTAGATGCACAATTGGTCTAATCAGGATTCAGTGACATACTACCCACCAGGGGTCATCATCATACCTTTATTTAAACAGGGAAGGGCCATTGAGAGCAAGCTCTCTTTTACAAGGACGCCCTGTTTACAATACAAAAATAACAACAGTATAGAAAATATTAAAACAGAACAGCAGCATATAATATTACAGTATAAAAACTAAAATATTAATAAATAACAACATAAAAGCACTATTTAGGCGCAACAATGGTTCAGCGAAAACACACACATTCACACTGCTCTATGTCAATCAATAGAGATTTAAATTGATTAAAAGGGATTAGCTTGTCTAATTTTGTGTGTTTTTGTATATTATTCCATTTGTTTGGAGCATAGTACATAAAAGCCAATTTCCCGATCTCCGTGCGGACACGACAATTTTCTAGAGCCAAAAAGTCTTGGGACCTAGTGCAGTGTGACGATGATTTCACATTAAGAAGACATGTGAGGTATGCAGGCAGTTCACCAAGAAGTGCTTTGTAGATAAATAGAATACAGTGTTGTTTTCTCCTAACTGCCAAGGACTGCCACCCAACTTTCTCATACAGTATACAATGATGTGTTCTAAAAACATCCCCGGTTATAAATCTGAGGGCGGAATGATAGACTGCATCGAGAGGTTTAAGAGTGGAGGTGGGAGAGTTCATATAAATCACATCACCATAGTCTATCACAGATAAAAATGTTGACTGTATAATTTGTTTTTTGCAGTATTGAGTAAAACATGACTTATTTCTATAAAAGAATGCTAGTTTTGCTTTTAAAGATTTCGACAATTCAGTAATGTGTATTTTGAAGCATAGTTTGTCATCCAACCAAAAACCAAGGTACTTATAGCTGGATACTCTCTCAACCAATGTCCCATTAAGGGTGGAAATATTCACTTCTGTGGAACTGCTATTCTTTTTATTTGAAAACAACATGCATTTTGTTTTATCCGAATTTAAAACTAATTTAAGATCAAGTAAAATTTTCTGTATAGCACAGAAGTCAGACTGTAGGTTTTGAACCGCCTGGGCAGCAGAGGGCGCCATTGTATATAGAATGGCGTCGTCCGCATAAAGATGAATTGAGCTGTATCTGAGGTATTTTCCTAGCTCATTTATGTAAATACCAAATAAAGTTGGCCCTAAAATAGAACCCTGTGGCACACCTTTATTAACATTCTCAAAGCTGGATTGATAGCCATCAGCCATGACAGCTTGCGTTCTACCATTTAGGTAGTTCGTAAACCAGTTAAGCGATTTTTTATCAAATCCAATGGAATCCAAATGTTCCAAAAGAATTTGATGATCGACAGTGTCGAAAGCCTTAGATAAATCGATAAAAATAGCAAGGCAATCCTGTTTTTTATCTAAGGCAATAGCAACGTCATTCAAAACATTTGATGTTGCTGTCACAGTACTATAACCGGGTCTAAATCCTGATTGATATGGGTTTAAAATGGAGAATTGGTCTAAAAATGTTCTTACCTGATCGTTTACCAGTTTCTCTAAAACTTTAGCTAGGCATGAAAGTTTAGAGATTGGTCGATAATTATTTAGCTCATTGAGCTGACCTCCTTTATGTAAGGGAAGGACGAAAGCTGTCTTCCAGAGATCAGGGATTGTATCTGATGCCACAGTCAGATTAAAAATGTGTGTTATGCTATTATATATTAATGGAGCTGCTAATAATAAAATTCTAGGCTCTAACTGATCCGCCCCGGTGGACTTTTTTGGATCGATTGAGCGAAGGGCTTTAAATACCTCAGTATTTGAAATCAGTTTTAAAGAAAAGGTCTGAGTGCTTAATTTATTTTCCCATGGTGTGCTAGAGTCAGACACTATGGAGGGATATCTGGCATTTTCAAATAAATAACCTGATGAAATAAAATGTTTATTAAATGCATCACAAATTTTCCTTCCGTCTGAGATAGTGGTATCACCTTGAACAATTTCATTTGGAAAGTTAGAGGTTAGACTGTGCGATAATGATTTAACCGTTTTCCAAAATTTAGCTGGGTTTCCTTGACTTTCGGACAATGCAGAGACATAAAATGACGATTTGGCATTTCGAATAGTAGCAAGACACCTATTTCGAAGTTGACGAAAATATTGCCAATCAGAGGGTGATTTAGATGCTCGTGCTTTGCGCCAGGCAACATCTCTGTTACGTAGCATTTCAGCGATTTCGGAACAAAACCAGGGATTGTTCCTTTTTTTTACTCTGAATTTCTTAAAAGGTGCGAGGTTATCTAAAATAGAATTGAATGTTTTCGCAAAATAATCCAAAGCCAGGTTTGGATCAGGGATTTCCGTGGTTAACCCAATATCACTGTGGTACAACTCTAACATAAATGCTTGTTCAGAGAAATGCTTAAAATTTCTTTTGACGGTAAAACGAGCTTTAACACCTTTTAATTTAGTGTCACGAATACACGCTATTGGGCAGTGGTCGCTGAAGTCGAGAGGAAAAACACCACTAGTTTTGTAATGATGCGGTCTAACCTTAGGGGTAACCTTATCATAGGGGAACTCACGCTAAGGCCCCAGGCTCTGAGTAGCTCAGCAGCATGGAAGGTGTGTCAGCTGGCTGGGTGGATGGAGGGCCTGAGGAAGATCACAAAAAAAAAGAACCTGGTTCACACACAGTACACTGACCGCACAGACCACTCTCACCGTACACAATGATGTTGTGGCAGCGCATGAAATCAGACCTGTGGATTGACAGCTGTAGTACATCCACAGGGAGGAGCAGGAGCAGAATTGTTCACTGATTTGGGCTTGGCTCAGATCCTCTGACGGCCCTAGTGTCAGAGGCGAGCAGCGTGCTCCTTGCTGCTCACGGCCAAGGACAGGGGCCCAGCGACCATGTTGAGTCTGGTCCTCTCCTTCACTGCCTTGGCCTTCTCCTCCAGGAGAGTGTAATGGCAGAAGCTGAAGCTGTTTCAGCAGACTCCCTCCATCTTGATCTGGGGAACAGGTGCCTTGTTAATCTACAAAACTACAGCTGCCCTCCTCTCTCCTTACAGGCTGCTCTCATACAAGCAGCATTGCACTGAGGGCTACAAGTAGGCCATTTAGGCTTCAGGGCTCCCCAGTATTGTATCTTGACTTTGGTATTATAGCACAATAAAGCAATGAAAAGTCTCGCTGTACGTGCAGTAGAGCCTAATTCCCTCTCATGAAGAACGCTACTGTGAGCCTTACCTTTCCGGGGGCGCTTTGCAGGTGTGGTCTTGCTGTAGGGGCCAAGGTTCTTTCCCAGCACCACTGCCTGCTCTCTCCACTCCATCTTCCTCTTCACCCCAATCTTCAGGTGTTTCTCTGGGGCTGAGAGATCACAGTTTGAGACCTCCAGCCTTTCTCATTCTATTCAAAAGTCAAAATCAAGAAACATCCTACCGTTCATAAGGCAGTTTTTCCGCATTTTCTGTATTTTTCCACGCCTCACGCCTGTCTGCTCGTTCGTAACTCTCCTCTCTGAGGCTAATACAGATTACACACAGGGAAAAGGACCGACTGTTTGAGACCAGTAATGTTTTTCTTTGTCAACATCACTTTTCTGTAGAATAGAACATCACATTTCAATGCTATATAACTTCTGTTTTTCAACATATGCTGTGTAGATAATGCCTAAACACAACTGCATTTTTTCCCCCCAATTTCTAATCTTTAAATCTCTGTATTCTCTATTAAAATAAATAGAGGGCTTCTGGTTACAGAAACCCTCACTTAAAATATTTTCCCCATTTTTGGCGATATGTTGCAAAAGCTCCCTAAATTGATGATGCAGTAGCACATGATAGGTCAGACCTGTGGACTGACAGCTGTAGTATGTCCACAGAGAGGAGCAGGCAGATAAGAATTGTTGAAGCTCATCCTCTGACGGCTCTGGTTTCGGAGGCGAGCGGCATGCTCCTCGCTGCTCATGGCCAAGGCTGAGGACAGGGGCCAGACAGTCATGTTGACTCATGTCCTCTCCTTCAAAGCCTTGGCCTTCTCCAGCAGGAAAGTGTAATACTAGAAGGTGCCCTCCATCTTGATCTGGGGAACAAGATGCATTATTAATTAAGGTTTTATAGCACAATAAAGTGATGAAGAATCTCAGTCCGGATATTAATGTGCTTCAGCTGTACGTGTAATAGAGCCTAATTCCCTCTCATGGAGAACGTTGTTGTGACCCTAACCTTTCCGAGGGCACTTTGCAGGAATGAGAGAGCTAGAAGGGCTCCTGTCCTGCTTCTGCTCTCCATCTTCCTCACTCTTCCTCTTCCTCTTCCTGAATCCCACTGAAAGAGATCACACCATCAGATCACCTGGTGCAATAAAACCAGCCTGTTTACCTGTGAACTTAAGCTGTGAACTAAGCTTAAGAGTAAATAAAGGGCACAATTCTCAGCACAAAGAGGCCCTCGGTTCAACCAGTTATGAGGCTACCTTGTGCTAAGCAGGTGGGCTGGAGCCACGGGTGACGTTGGAGCTGCTCTAACGTCGCTCGTTCTTCCACCACCGGTGCCAAGCACCTGCTCATAAAGTCCTTGATTTCTGTAGATGGCAGATGGCCATGTGATTGGACAGAGCAGATAGAAGGAGTGTAAAATCTATGACATCACACACACAGCCCGACGTCTTCTATTTGATTCCTCTTACCTGAGGACAGCTCATCAAGGTAATGGACTCGACTCATGCTCTCATGGTCATCACACGGTTTAAATGGTACGTAGCCACATGTGATGGCAAACAATGTGACCCCAAGGGACCACACTGTGGCAGGCCCAGCCTGGTACAGCCTTTTCGCAAACCACTCTGGAGGTGTAAATTCAGTGGTGCCTGAGGAGACAAGACACGCTATGGAGACCAGAAAGAGTGAACATCACTGTTCAATACACAGGAGGAAACTTGCTGTATCAGAATGGTCAGTATTTACTCCCCCAAGTTCCAATCACTGATTAAAATGTGTAAACCAGCCTTCTCTCACTGACCTGCGAAGGTACTGAAAGGCGTGTCCCTCCAGAGATCTCCACACCCAAAATCAATAAGGATGACACGCAGGGTTTCCGTGTTTATTAGGATGTTCGTTGGTTTCACATCCAGATGAAACACGCCTGCATGTTGGCAGTGCAGGAGGGCATGAAGTAGCTGGTCTATCACTGCCCGCGCCTGGTGTTCACCCATCGGTTTGAATTGGGCAGAAATCTACGAAGTCCATCCAGGGGTCGGGCAGCTCCAGCACCATCACGTAGTGGTCTGGTGCATCAAACCATTCATAGAGCCGCAGGACATTGGGATGGCTCATGTTCTGATTCACCAGGCCCATGAGCCCCACCTCCCGAGGTGTTCCAACTTCCTGTCCAGGCTGTAGAAAGAGGAAGTGAAGAGTGGTAACGGGCAGCTTGTGTAGCGACAGGCACAACAGTGAATAATGAGGCCTGATACTGCAGGTTATCCTCAGAGACAGCTTCATCATCCATCATCATCCATCAACCAGCTTATTCCTATTCAGGGTCACGGGGGGTGCTGGAGCCTATCCCAGCATGCATTTGGCGAGAGGCAGGAATACACCCTGGACAGGCCGCCAATCCATCACAGAGCACTCACACCATTCACTCACTCATTCATACCTATGGGAAATTTAGAGTCTCCAATTAGCCTAACCTGCATGTTTTTGGACTGTGGGAGGAAACCGGTGTACCCGGAGGAAACCCACGCTGACACGGGGAGAACATGCAAACTCCACACAGAAAGGCCCTCGGCCGGGATTCGAACTAACACGAATCGAACACGGTGGTGCTAACTACTGCACCACCGTGCCGCCTATAGAGACAGCTTGTTCAAGCAAAATTAAGGACTGAACCATCGATATTAAAAAGATTATTAGGTGACATGCAATGTATTTAAAAGGATGGTGGAGAGCCAACAGAAGTCAAAGAAGCTTTAGTTTTGTTACTCACAATAAGCAGCTCAGCTTCTTTCATTTTCGCTGCATATTTTAGGGCGACCTGGGGAAATCATAACAATTGAGAGATACAATGCAATCCTGCTTCATACTTTTACTGAACAAAATCATATCATACAAACAACTGAAAAGATAGCAGGTATATTGATATTTTTCATGTACCAGCTTGCAGTTGAATAAATGTAGCTATGGAAAATTTGCAAGTAATGCCTTATGAAATAAGCTAATACAAAGTATGCATAAGAAACAACGATATAGCCTAGTTGATGGGAGTCAGTATTGTCCCATTGTAGGATGTGTCGAGACGTATTGGAGAAGTTCATCTTACTGGCAGTCCATCAGAAATGCGAATCCCAGCGTAGACTGATCCACATCCTGTTAATTCCTGACTGTTAAATCATCATGGTTGCTCAAAACTTCAAATGTGTATACAAGTGGCTCAAGCTTTGAATGTTTATACAAGTGGTGCATGTGTGTTTCTATCAGTGTGAGAGGCCTATTTCAACTCCAAATCCTACAGTACACAGTGAGTTATTAGTGGCAAATAAGTGGCAATAACATAAATGCCAGTACACAGTGACTTAGTGCATAATATAAGTGCCAGTACACATTACCAATACGCAAGTAAGTGCCAATACACATTGCCAATACACAGGTAAGTGCCAATACACAGTGATTTATAAATGGCTAATATAACACCATCATTTCTGCTTTTCATACGTGGCCCCTTTTCAGTGTTTCCTTTGTGCCTTTTTACTCTGTGCTGATTATATCTAAATGTGCAGTAGTGTTATACAGGTTATAATGATAGTATAATGAAATTATACAACAACAGTACAAAGAAAAGATATTTCATGTTTTACCTTATCAACTTTATAGATTTTTGTAAATGTACGCTAATTCCGAATTTCATGCCTGCAACACGTTCCCAAAATTTTGGGATGGGCAAAAAAAAAAGACTGGGAAGTTAAAAAAACAACTGTTTGGAACAATCAACAGGTAAACAGGTGATGCTATCATGACTGGGTATAAAAGGATATCAATAGACTCTTGATATCTTATTTTTAGGTACTCAGAGAGCGATACTATAACCTCTCTGCATTTTAATGGATCTCTATGGGAATTGGCTGTAAGTCATCATGGGGGGAGGGGGGGGGGGGGGGGGAATGACTCCTGATAAGGAATGACTCCTGATATTTCTTAAAAGCAATACATTCAGAGCAATCCGCCCCTATACATTTGGGATTACCAGTTTAGGCTGGCACATGTCGGGTAAGTGAGGATTAAGTAAAAATGTGACAATTTTCCGAATCCAGCAGTTTTAACAGGCACTCTGAATACAGAACACAAGTGGCATCAACGGTTTAAAACTCCTCACTTATCCAACACCTAAAATGTATTTATTTGATTTAATTTCTTAATTATTATCAAAGATATCAATTATCAATTAAATTGCCAAATTCATTGATAGGCAGAGCAGCCTGTTGAATCAACCTTTATCAGAATGTACACTCACAAGCAGATTAAAGTTAAGATTTATTAAGTCACAAAGTACTCAATGCCTTATTTGAATGCTGCATAGAAAAGTTACAATCACAAAAGAAATTAATGAAAGATACCAGACACCAGTTTGTGTCTCCCAAGGTAATTCCCAGAATGCGCTGAGATCAAAGTCCAAAAACCAACAGACTAAGAATATTCAAAAACCAGGGATAAAATAAAAAATTCCAGATTAGCAGTAAAGCCAAGAAAGTAAGGCCCCACACGAGACCAAACACCACAGACGCCACGCTACATACAAGACTCCGATGCCAACTGAAAAGTGAAGACAAGCCCATATTTTAAGTGGTTGAAAGAGGGGGAGGCGGGTCTCTCCCCTTTCTCCATGCACACTATCTTTTTAAGGTGATAAGGAAATGAACCCTCTGCTGGTGAGCATTTTTAGTTTTTTTTTTGGGAGGTACAGCTTTGGCTCTTATTGAAATGTTTGCACCAATTACCATCTTATTGACATTTTGGCACCAATTACCAAGCCACTTAGCAGATCAACTCATCTCCTCGATATCTCAACATAAAACAAATATAGGAAAGATTTGTTCAGTCATTTTCATATAGTTAAGTAATTTTAAAAATGTGCATTTAGATTAAGACTTCCAACAACCTAGCTCAAATTGTACAACTCTACAAATTGATAAAGTAGACACAGCAATATGCCGGGCATGACATGGACTAATGCTTTTGATGGGTCAAATTTCTGTTTATTATATATTGTTCTGTTTTTAAATTCCACGATACAAGAAATGTATTAGCCATTGACTTAACATAGGGGCATCAATTTTGTAGCCACATGATGCTAAATTAACATTCAAATGACCGATGAATAACAAACTCCTGCATGCACGATTTCTCCAGAGTCAAATTTTACTCGCTCTGCCTCTGACGCTCTCATTAACCTGCCGCAGCACAGAAACAGTTAGCCTACTAAATGTTACCTATTTTTAACCTAAAAGCGACTTTTTAATTTTACGGTATGTTTTAACATTTCTCTGAATCACAAGATACACTCGAGAGCAAGGTGGATATTTTGCTTTTGCTAGTGACTAAACTAGAAAAAATACAGCTAGGCTACTATCTACCTTCGCTAGCTAGATAAAAACATGTATGTTAGCTACTAACGTTCCTCAATATTATCAATAATGAAGCTACAAGCGCCACACCATGTGCACTAGGGGTGGGACGATTCAATCCCATAACGATTCGATTACGATTCTTTAGGCAAAGGCTCGATGCATCATAACATCTTACATTTGACCACGATTCGATTCGGTTCGATTAATTTTGATACTTTTAAAAAATGTAATAGGTATGCTAATGTGATTTGATACCGATAGCAGTAATTAAATATTCAATTTGAACCTTACGCCAAGTTCACAGAATTATGTTTATTGTTAAGGCATGCCATACATTTTGCAGCTGTCTGCAGCAAATAATGCAGCAATAAACATGACTAACAGTGTATTTTCTAAAGTTGCCCTATTGAGGTTATCGTTTTTCCAAACAGTGTCAGACATGGTACCCTAATACCTTTCCTTTATTCACTAAAATGTTTTCTGTATGGTGTATCTAGGTTCCACGACATTCATTAAGTGACTAAATCCCTCTTCTTCTACCGTACTGTATGGTCTTAAGGTCTTTGCAGATGAACGTGGCTATAGCAGATGTCACCTCTTTTGCCCGTTTAGAACTGTTTTTTTAAATTTTATTTTAGTTTTTGTCTGTGTGATATGGAGGGGAAAGGGGAGGGGGAGGGGGATAATTAATTGAACGTAAGACATTGGAAATAATCTTACTATTTTTAGTTTTTTGTCTCTAACGTCTACTTGATTTTGAATAGAAAATGGTTTAAATTAAAATATCAGAAAGCACTTTACAATTAACTGTCTGGACACGGTATGTGGGAAAAAATCTTGAAAGGAACCTGGCTAGAACGCTGTTATCATCTATATTATTTTCTGTGTTTAGAGGCCTATATTATGTACAGAAGCTCCTCACTCTTATTATGAACTGAGGCCTTGGGAACCAGGGGAACTCCCCTGACATTTGTTGGGTAGCCTTTTGTGTTTTTCTCAAGTGGTGTAAAATAAACTGTTTTTGTGATACCTCAGCTTTTGTATTTCTTGACTCCTGTGCAAATAAATGTAAATGCGGTCTCAGTCCTTGAATACTCTTCCGGGTCAGGCTACTATGTAGGTGGGAGTGGTGTAGTAGACAATACCACAATAAATCTCTTCCGTCGCTAGGTGTTTAGGGCCACACCAGACATAGATCCAGCATGCAACCGCTGTAAAAATGACCCCAGCCTCCCATGTGCACACATTTTGGAAATGCTCCAGGCTAACAAACTATTGGACCTTGGTCTTTGACACACTTTCGGAAATACTTGGAGTGACTATAGACCCTTGCCCTATTATAGCACTAGAGTATTCTCTAATGTCCAATCATGTGAAACAGGTTGAAACAAAATGTAAAAAAGTACTGAATCTCATGAGATCAGTTTCTGGTTATGAATGGGGAGCAGATAAACAATCACTACTGGATATTTATAGGGCCTTAATACGATCTTGTATTGATTATGGGTGTATGGTATATGGAGCAGCAGCCAAGAGTATTTTGGAAAAACTATAGAATACAGTTCAGAGCTCTAAGACTCAGTATTGGTGCAGTTAAACAACTCCTACTAATACACTACTGGTGGAAGCTGAAGAATTACCACTATATTTAAGACGTTCAAAGATATCACTGGCATATTGGGTTAAGTTAAAGGGATCTGGAAAGGAACCTGCAACAAAGGTGCTGTGTTATTGTTGGGTTTATTTACAACAACGTAAAGCTAAAGGATTTGGTTGGAATATTAATACAGTAGCAGAAGAATATGGATTAAATAGGTTAGATTATGGGCCTAATACTGTGGGGTAATGTTCCTCCATGGATATTTCCAGTGCCCAATGTATGCTTGCAAATTGTGGAGCAGAAGAGAGAATGGATTGAAAGGAATGTGGATAACATTGGATGTTTGGTTCAAGATTATGTGAAGAGGAATTATTATAACTATATGCCAATATTTACTGATGGATCTAAAGATCCAGGGAGTGGACATGTAGGAACAGGAGTGTGCATACCTGAGTTTGATGTAGTCATATGCAAAATAATTAATGATAGATTATCTGTATTTACAGCAGAAATAGTCGCTATAATTTTAGGATTACAATGGATAGAAGAAGGCCTGAGAGAGTTGTCATTTTTTCAGACTCTACTGCAGCTCTTAATAGTTTGAACTCAAAAGAAACAATAAGAGATGATTTATTGATGGAAATATTTAATATTTAAATATTTAAAAAGTTGGAATGAATGTACAATTTTTTTGGGTTCCTGCTCGTGTTGGTGTAGGGCCCTGGTATTCAAATCATGGTCCTCGAGGTCCGAGACCTGCCTCCCTTTACCTGGAAGTCAGGTGTGAAGACAGTCTGGCCAATCAGAAGACGAGGGCTGGATTTGGATTCAAGGTCCAGATTTGAATATCCATGGTGTAGAGGGTAATGTAAAAGCAGACGAGATTGCAAAAAGAGAATTGAAATTAAGTGATGATGAAATAATGAAAGTTCCCTTTGGAAAAGGTGAGGCCAAATCGTTAATAAGAAAGGCAGTAAGGGATTTGTGGCAGAAGAAGTGGGACACAAGTATTCTCAAAGGGAGAGAATATTACAGCATACAGAAATCAATTAAGGTGAAGGCTTTCAAAGGGAAGTGCAGAAGAGAGGAAGTGGTTTTTTCAAGATTAAGATTTGAACATACTGGATTAAAATCAACTCTTTATTTAATGGCAAAGTGCATATCAGATAAATGTGATGTTTGTGATGTTCCTGAAAATGTTGAGCATGTCATTATGAGGTGTAGTAAATCTTGCATGATAAAATATATGAGCTAGGACGGGGATGGATTTTAGGGATGGGTGAGAAAATGAGGGAGTGCTGCAAGGCTCTTTTTATTCTTCTTAAATACATGTTTTCTGTTGCATAAAAGCTAAGTGACTGCAAGTTCTGTGTTAAGCTTATGACTAGACAAAGGAAAGGGGCGATATATTGAAATAACATTTGGTTATTTTAAACATGCTTCCTTCTGCATGCATGGCTGCATGCTGCAGCTGCCAGACTAAACTACCTGCGCTGATCTCTATATTCCACTATTCCCTTTTAACTCAGACGCTCTAACCACAACAAGTAGTCTAGCTAATAGCCGTCGCCCACCCCGGACAGAGGAATGGGCGATACATTCAAATCGTGCAGGCTGTGGCTATTTAAAGCGTGCGTCCTGTTGTGTAACCCGGACCGCCTTGATTATTTTATTCAAAATCTTACAACCGGTGGTTGCTAGCTAACATTAACATACTATCTTGGTTTTAGAGGCATTCAAAAATGCACGTTGGCGTTTATATGATCTCTGGGCTGGTCATGTTTGCATACTATACTATAGTCGCTGACTTGCTCTGGAAGTGAGCGACCAGAGGGATTTTGATGCATTGTGGACGTTGGTTCGACTAGGCTATTCGTTGAGCTGACTTCTGATACGAGAGGTTCGTGGCAGTTCACGGGTGCTGATACGTAAGTTGTGACTAATATTTTTGACATAATGATTAGCCTACATGTTTCACGTTTTAACGTCACTGCTAGTGCTGGGACGATAATAAAATTTTGTGTCACGATAATTGTGTGAAAAATGATCACAATAATAGTTTTTGGACGATAATCACATTTTAAGCAAAATACCACTTAAAATATATTTTTTAAATACCATGGACACATTTGAAATGTAAACAACTGTATTTAATGTTGAAAATACATTAGAATTGTTTTTGGTTGACTAGCTCAGTCAAAATGATAGATTAAGGGTGGCACTCTGCTGACTGATAAATGATAAAATATTTGTCAGCTACATTGATTATGAAATAGTATTATATTGAGGTGGCCACTCACTAAGGGCAATTAGCACGTTTTAACTAGTTATAATTCACGGCGATCTCCCATGTTTATATGCGCATCATGGGCATTATGTTCTGTTCTCCCTACCTGTTGGTAGGTTGCATTTAACTACATTTCCCATGTACCCCTAACACGACTGCTTGATTTGTACAAAGAAATCACCGCGGATACTATTATGGTCGCGTCTCTCAGTAACGTTAATAATGATAATGACGATAAAAAACGAAAATGTAAAAAAACGTTATCGTCATTATTTTCGAAGACGTTATTTACAATAATATGTCTTTATCGATAATCTTGCCAACACTACCCTGCTAACAAAATTACGTTGGTACAACGTTCTGGCAACGTCATGTTTTCGTTGCCACACGTTGCATCATTACGTTGTGACAACGTAAAAGTGTAATTCCCAGATACGTTGTCACAACATTATAATGCGACTTTGTGGCAGTGTTGTGGCAACGTTGGACAAGTTGTAACAAAGTTGTATAAATACGTTGTGACAATGTTATAGTTTGCACTTATTGACAACATTTTTATGTATGCAATTTTAAAAAACATTTTGTGGTATGGTGACAGTTCTTATGTTACTATATCTACATTGTGGCCTACTAATACAAAAATTAAGTAACATGGGAAAAATACGTTTTATAATAAACAATAATTTATAAACTGTCGGTAGTAGTTTAATTTCGTCCAATACTTAAATATTTTTTTAAAGAAAGACAGAAATAGCCTACACAAAATGCTGTTTCTTGGTAGAAATCCACACTGGAATATGTATCCTTATCTGGAACCCAGTAGCCTAAAATGCAATTGTAGGAGCCTAAATGCAATTTTAGTTAATTAATATTTGGACAATAATTTAAGTTCATGGTGATTTATGTTTACTCTGTTAAAAATGACTATTTACAGTGTTTACAGATTTAAATATTTACAATTCATATTTACAGCAAGTAATAGAGTAATATTTAATTCATTGCACTTAAAATGTGTGTGGATAATTCAGATTGTTTAAGAGTTTATCTGTATTCCTTTTGTGGCATTTTGTAGCGCCCCATGTGGTTTTATAGTGGTTGTTCATGTTTAATTGCAGACAAGCCCGGACATGTCTGTGTAGGAGTGGCTACCTGGTCAGAGTCAGTCAGACAGCATGGAGTGGAGCCACACAGTTTTTTGACCTCTCTCTCTTACTCTCTCTCTTTTTCTATCGCTTATCTTTTTTATTTTCTCATTGTGGAAACTGTTTGTACCAATCATTGTTTTATTTTTTGAAGTAAACAATTTAACTGAATCCAGAGGATCCTGTGGAGTTATTTTCTGGTCGTTGACATGGATGACAACGAGGGAATGATTAGAGCGTCAAGCTAAGGCTTCACTAAGAAGGAAACTACAGCAATATTACAGAATACCAAATACATCCACAATGGGGTGCACAACTCAAGACCGATTGCTCTGACAATAGCTTACCAGTTTGAGATACGAACGCGGCACGCCTACCCTGAGTAGCTATTGCTCTCTATTGGCAAGATAAAAAGTCGTAGGCTACATTTATGGTCATTTTTTATATATAAAAATAAATAAATACAACTCAGACTTTAATTAACAACAGGGAATATATATTTTATTTCCAAAAAATTTCCCAACTCAGATAAAAAAAAGCTAGGAATATGCTAACAACGATGAACTGGCGTAACAACAAATTTTCATGGTAAAATAATGAATGTTTTTTTAAATCTCAAAAAAGCATAGCTAAATGTCTTGTCCGTGGTCTCTTTACCGATGTCATTGTCGCCATCTTCTTGCTGGACGCGTTTATTCTGAAAACAAACGTGCAATTGTTATTGTTATAGGACATTGTAAGTAGGCTAGAATGGTTACGTTAGCTATCCATTTAGGCTCGACTCGACAAAACAAGAAATGTGTATGAATATATGGCATAGCCTAAATACTACAGCAGTCACTTAGGCCTGCAAAATGGAAAAAGTCTAGCTTAATTAACAATTACAGTTGTCACAACGTCGCCCAATCATGTCAGAAATTACAAAGATACCAATGATTTGTACAACGTTATTACAATGTTGTCATAACGTCACCTTGACACCAACAAATCCACAATTTTAACACAACGTCACAACGTCGTCATATGGTAATGTCACGACCAACCTTGTCACAACCTTCTGGCAACGTTGTCACAATGTTGTGTGTTTGTAGGGTAGTCACCGCTGTTCCAACTATTATCGCAACCAGTTCAGTGTGAGTAATTGGTAAATTATGTGAAGACTAGGCCTACCATTGACCGGCGGAACTATTTTATATTCCATATCTTACACGTTATTGCATTGGCCTGATCTGTATCCTGCATGGTATTTTTGCATTTATCGCGACATAATTTCTCTTGTAGGCCTACTGCATTTGCGTAGCCTACTCAGATAGCTAGCTAATCAGGTTTAATTTTGGTTACGTGTTGTAGCCGATTCCTACATTATTACTGTTAATTTGTATCATTTTGTAGGCTACATTAGCCTAGCCTACTACTGATTGCAGAGAACCATATTTCACATTGTAACCTTACGTGTGTAGCTTTATGTGGATACTACTACCATTAACGAGTGTAGTATAGCTGATTAGATAGATAGTTAATGAGTTATCGCAAGATCTAGAGTGGGTATATAAGGTGAGGAGACATGAGAAGGGGAGACCTAGAACAAGAGGGAACTAAGATGGTGCTGTATTATTATTGTATTAGGCTATGTACAGTTATGAAGCAGATTTTATATATTTTACAAATAATAATTATACACGCTTCACAAATCAGCCATGAACATTAATGTAATGTTAAAGGATTATTCGGCAGTATAATGAATGTATATATCGGTGTTAAATGATTTATAAATGTATATTTTTTTGTTGTATCTTGCTAACTTAGCTATAACATTACAATAATGTTCGCAAACTAATGTTAATGGAATTTAGCTTGAAGGTAATTGGTGGTTTCCTTTCTGTAGTTGAACTGCTGCCATTGAAAAATCACTGAGAATGTATTTTAATTCAGGTACATGTTTTTTGTTTTTCTTTTCCTTTTTACAATTCTATAAAGGCTATCATACTGTAATAACTTGGTTCCCAGTCCGTGAATGCCATCTAACCATTGAACTGCTGCGGTCATTGAGAGATCCCTGAGATTGTTTTCTATGTGTTTTAATTCAGGTGTTTGAATTCAGCAACAATAAACGGTAACATTTGACAGACTTAGGCATCTTCATTACCCACACAACACAACACAGACAAGATACGATCAGTTACACAAGGCCTAGAATAGAATAACTTTTATTTTCCTGTTAGGAAACTTCGGTTATAGCCACCAGCAACAACAAAAAAATATGTAGACAGTTGGGCAGACCTACAACACACAAACAAACATATCAAATAAAGATTGCATTAATCAAACTAATTAAGTTAAATAAAGTGGAATACAGCCATGATTAAAAATAGCCTCCGCTGTCCCGAGATGTCCAGTGTCATTAACCCCTTCGCGCAGAGAGCAAATTTGGTCAATTCTCATCTATTTAGGGGGTGCTCTATTTAAGGCTTTATAACTCCAGGTGGTAAATGGCTTAAATGGAACAAGACAGGTGTACCATTTACAGTATGAACTTAGATTTGTTTATTTTCATAATTTAAGTCAAAATAAAGTGCCACAAATACAAAGATTTTTTTTTTTTTAGTTTGCAACAAAATACTGAAAGCTACATAAGTGAAACAGGTAAATATATACATTTCCTGGATCATGAACTCCATGTTAACAAGTTTGCAAAATCTGAGGATGATATGCAGAACTACTGAAGGTCTATGATGCAAAATATAGGCAGTGTACGCTGTTGTCCATTAGTGTCTCCAAATCTATCCAAATGGCTAAATTGTGTACTGCTCTAAATAAAATAAAAATATATATATTTAACTACAAATCAACAGTTTTGGCTCATAAAACTCACTTTTGCATCATTTTCAAGTGGGAATGATTATATTTTCATTAGTATAGGGGGGTAGATATCTATGGGTCCAAAACCCCTATGCAAAACATGTCATAAAATGTATAAAATTTGTTTTGTCCATTATAATGAATAGACATTTGCTTTTTCTGATGGATTAAGATAAAATATTGATATCACAGTGTTACATACACCTAAATATGTAGCCTAATCATTCACTCTTGTATCTCAATAAAACATCACTTTTCCCTGTACTCTACAGCAGGGGTCGGCAACAGGCGTCCCGCGGGCCATTGTTGGCCCGCCAGCAATAATATTTGGCCCGCCAGATAATTTTGAGATTTGAAAAAATAAAATAAAAAAATCTTTAAAAAAAAAAAAATATATATATATTTTTTACAATATCGAACCGACAGTCCCACGTATAGGCTATAATGTCCGAATAGATAATCTACCCACACCTGAAGAATGCTTATTGTACTTTTATCCATGTTGAGAGTGAATGACACGCACAGACAATCAGGCAGCAGGCTGCACTGACGCTGAACCCCTAGTAGTGAATCAAAATAAGTCGGTGGACAACGCGTGGTGCTGAAATAGCCAACATGCGGTGTGTGATTTGAAAAAAATAACACCAGCTCAGTAAATCATTCAAACTTAATGTTTACTTATATGTGACTGCACCACACATGTAAACAGTAACAAAGCAAATTCAGTTTAATTTTATGAAAAACATCAAAAACAACAAAATCGGCGCAAAGAAAAGCTTGCGCTTTTCAAGCAGATGCTTGATCATGGAGTGCGAGGGGTGGTGGTGCATAGGCCTATGCTCCTGAAACGACAGAGCAAACACGCTACATTAGGGATAATAATTAAATGAGCCATTCATTAAAAATATAAAAAATACAATTAGGCTATTAAATGCAATAACGACAGGCTTAGTACTCACTTAATGTGAAAACTGGCATCGGTCACTATTCGTTGGATATCTGGTGATATGGACGTCACTTTAATCCGCAGGCAGTTTTCAAGGTTTTTATGCGTCAATCGATTCCTCTCGTGCGTCTTTGTGACACTGATATTTAATTGATACAACTGCTGTCCGCTGTCGGGCGTTTTGCACGTAAAGTTTTTCACTCTCTGATTACACCTGTGTAAACTATGAAGTGACAATAAAATAACTTGAACTTGCTTTGGTACTCATATGTATGGGGGTAGATTGTATTTATCATCCACACACACACAAATCTCAATTTGTGTTTCGTAAAAATAATCCACAATCGTATTTACCATCCACACACACACACCTCTCAATTTGTGTTTCGTAAAAATAATCCACAATCGTATTTACCATCCACACACACACCTCTCAATTTGTGTTTCGTAACACTGGCGAATCTACATTTGCCGATCGAAGGACACGCTTGATGTGCTTGGATTTACGGACAGAATTTTGAGACAAATATTCCGCTGTTTTTCACCGTGTCGTTTCACGCTCGCTTAACTTGCGATTCGTAAACTAAACTTCTTCTTCTTTGGTGCTACATAACACGGCGGTGGGTCTGTTCGGCTCATCAGCGCCACTTTTAGAACAAGTGGCCAAAATTGCACATTATCTTTAATAAGTGGATTCATGGTACATTTAATTAAAACAACCGAGTTTTGAGTTTATTTAGGTTGTAAAGTTAACCCCACGCTAATCTTGCGATGGCAAGTTTTTTAAACAGTCATTGCACAAAACTCCTATCAGATTGCATGTAGCTAGCTAGCTAGATTACATTACACAGGGGTAGGTCCGTACATTGAGAGGAACTAGGAAGGACAACACTATGAGCTAAAATAAGGAGAGCACTCCATGCAATTTGAATTATCATGTTAATTTATGTGTCTTATCTACTAGCTAGCTAGCTGAACAAATAAAAGATTTCATAGGAGACATCGGTATCGGTGAGAATAGCTGTCAAATTAATTTAATTGGCTATAATACTTCACATGGTTGAGTTTGTTTTACATAATCTTTCCCATGAGGGGCGAAAGAGTTATGTAGCTACTGCGTACGGACCTACCCCGTTTATATCTGACTGCTATTTACCCTTAACTTTACAACCTAAATAAACTCAAAACTCGGTTGTTTTAATTAAATTTACCATGAATCCACTTCTTAAAGATAATGTGCAATTTTGGCCACTTGTTCTAAAAGTGGCGCTGATGAGCCGAACAGACCCACCACCGTGTTATGTAGCACCAAAGAAGAAGGAATTTAGTTTACGAATCGCAAGTTAAGCGAGCGTGAAACGACACGGTGAAAAACAGCGGAATATTTGTCTCAAAATTCTGTCCGTAAATCCAAGCACATCAAGCGTGTCCTTCGATCGGCAAATGTAGATTCGCCAGTGTTACGAAACACAAATTGAGAGGTGTGTGTGTGTGGATGGTAAATACGATTGTGGATTATTTTTACGAAACACAAATTGAGAGGTGTGTGTGTGTGGATGGTAAATACGATTGTGGATTATTTTTACGAAACACAAATTGAGAGGTGTGTGTGTGTGGATGATAAATACAATTGTGGATTATACTTTTGTGCTTGGTAATTTTTGATAGAAATCTACCTCCATACATATCGGACTTTTCTTTGGAAACACGGAACTACGTTTCAACGTTGTTGAGAATCACAACACAAACTCGCTAGTCAAGCCAAAATACTGAAGTGCAGTGGATTCGGTGAGTAATCCCCACTGCTACCTAGTTAAGAAATGTATTCACATTTTTCGAAAAGAAAAGTCAGATCATTACACCAGATCCCGATATGAGGACCAAAGCATTAGAACGTGTCACATTTTTTAACGATCAATTACTTAAATTAGCCTTTTATTATGTTCTAGCCCGCCACCTAGTGGCTCAGAAAAAATTTGGCCCGAGGCCAAATTTACTTGCCGACCCCTGCTCTACAGTATGTATACTTTTGCCCCGGGATTGCATTTTTCTGTTGTTTTTTTATATTCCTAGTCATTTTGAATCCAAGGAAAATCTTTACCTTAATCTACCACATACAACGGGGGAAATAAGTATTGGACACGTCAACAATTTTATTATCAATCATATTTCCAATGTAGCTATTCACATGAGATTTTGACCAGACATTGGTATTAATTCAATAAAATTACACAGCTAAAGAAATTGTCACGTTCCAATTTTTTTTTTTAAGTTATGTGCAATAAAGTGAAATGACACAGGAAAAAAGTATTGAACACGTTAAATTAAATGTGGTAGAAAAGCCATATTTTTTATATTTGGTTGCATATCCTTTGCATGCCATGACTTTAGGATGTCTGTGACCCAACAACATCAAAAGGCTCTTGATATCTTATTTGCTGGTAGTCTTACAAGCGATACTATAACAGCTCTGCATTTGAATGGATCTCTATGGGAATTGGGGGGTGAGACAAGATTTAGCTGTAAATTACACTGGAACAATATACATCGTTGGCTAAGTGGCTCTAAGTCATCAAGGGTCTGATGTATTAAACAAGCCTTTAACCATCACTCTGCTGCCAGAAATACAGTAGATATGGAAGGATCACTTTAAGGGTTGTTTCTCCTGACAGATTTTTCATTTCATTTATTTCATTTAATTATTTATTTCGATCATATTTCACAGTACATCAACTAGAGATAAAGATCTCTAGACATCATTGATCACATAAGAATGACCGAAAAGGTTAAGGCTGAAGCTAAGTAGCTTATAATTGCCTAACCTTTGTACGTTGCAATGTTTTCTACACAAAAAAATAAAATAAACCATGTTGCTAAGAACATAAAAGATCCAAACAAAGAAAAAAGCAAACAAACACCCAAGGGAGAATTAAACATAAACAAATAAATTTTTAGGTCTTATCATTCAATCCAGTCTATATTTCTGACAAATAAAGTGCTTTAACTTTTTTTTAAAGTGTCCGACATTTTTACTTTGTTTAATAACCTCAGGCAAACTATTCCACAGCTTCACCCCACAGACAGAAATACACATGCTTTTCAGAGTGGTATGTACACTAGGTTGTTTTAAGTTAAAGTTGCCCCTCAAGTCATACCCTCCTTCTCTATCCCTGAACATTTTTTTGTATGTTGCCAGGAAGTAAATTATTTCTTGCTTTGTACATTATTTGTGCTGTTTTAAATTCTACTAAGTCCATGAACTTCAATGTCTGTAACTTTAAAAACAGTGCATTTGTGTGATCATGATAACCTACATTATTTACTACTCGTATTGCTCTTTTTTGCATTGTGCATAATGTCTGTAGAGTGCTTTTGTAAGTGTTTCCCCACACCTCCACACAATAAGTCAGATAAGGTAGTAAAAGAGTACAGTACAGAGTGTAGAGTGATTTATGGTTCAGGATGTGCCTTGTTTTACCTAGGACTCCAATACTTTTTGCTAACTTAGATCGAACATAATTTATATGGGGTTTCCAGCTGAAATTGTGGTCTATGATCACTCCCAAAAAAAGATTCTCATATACTCTTTCTAATCTTGCATTGTCAATCATTATCTCAACTTGTGTGTTCAAATTTATTTTCCGTTTACCAAACACTATGAATTTGTTTTTTTTAAGATTTAGTGATAATTTGTTCGCGTCAAACCACAATTTAAGCTTACCCAATTCTGCTGAGACAACCTCCAACAGCTGCTGTAGATTCTCCCCAGAATAAAATATATTAGTGTCATCTGCAAAAACCACCAATTTCACAATACTGGAAACATTACATATATCATTGATATATAAAATAAATAATTTTGGTCCCAATATCGAACCTTGCGGCACACCACAGGAAATGTCTAGACTAGTTGATCTATATTCACCCATTTGTACAAACTGTTGCCTGTTACCAATGTAGCTTTTTAACCAATCGTACCCCACCCCTCTAATACCATACCTTTCCATCTTTTGCAGTAGAATATCATGATCAATTGTATCAAACGCTTTCTTTAAATCTATAAAAACCCCTACTGCATATTTCTTATTGTCAAGTGAACTTGTTAATTCTTCTACTAATTCCATTAAGGCCATTGAAGTTGATCGGTTTGTTCTAAATCCATACTGGCTGTCCATCAGTAACTGATGCTTTTCAATGAAGCTGTCCAAACGTGCAACAAATAGCTTTTCAAGAATTTTCGAGAACTGAGAAAGCAAGGAAACTGGCCTGTAATTGGTGAAATGATGTTTGTCTCCTGCTTTGTATAATGGGATCACCTTAGCAGTTTTCATTTTGCTCGGAAACGAGCCCAATTTGAAAGATATGTTACAAATGTATGTTAAAGGATCTGCAATAGCACTAATTACTTTCTTAATAACCGTCATATCAATATCATTCCAATCTGTTGATGTCTTATTCTTGAACATGTGGACAATATTAATTATTTCGTTTCTGTCAGTATTTCTCAAAAAAATTGTAGCTGGATTTCTTTCACCAAAATATTCTGTAACACCTCCCCCTTGTGGAGGGTTTAATTCTCTTGCTAGTCCGGGTCCCACATTCACAAAGAAATTGTTAAACCCCTCAACCACATCATTCATGTTGGTAATTGACTTTTCATTGTCAGTAAAATGGTCTGTGTAGATAGAGTTAGTTGTTCTATTTCTAATGATTTTATTTAATATATTCCATGTACCCTTAATGTTATTTTTGTTCTTTTCTAATATATTATTATAATAATCTTTCTTACATTTCCTAATAATAGCAGTTAATTTATTTTTATATATTTTATATTTAGTTTCTTTGTCTCTAGTTCTATATTTCATAAATTCTCTATATAGGGTATTCTTTTTTTTACAGGCATTTGACAATCCCTTTGAGATCCAAGGCTTATCCAGACACTTTAATTTCTTCCTGCATTGTTGCAATGGACAGTTTTTGTCATATAATAATAGGAATGTGTTTAAAAAAGCATCATATGCTGAGTCAACATCCTCTGCTTCATACACATTTTTCCAGTCATGGGATATCAATTCACTTCTAAATGCATTTAGTGCTTCTTCCGTTCTTACTCTCATGTAACTAGTAATGTTTTCATCCTTCTTCATCCTATAATCACAGTTATAAATCAAAAATACTGGCAAATGGTCACTGATATCATTCATTAGTAATCCGCTCACTATATTGTTTTCCATGTTATTAGTAAATATATTATCAATTTTCCTATTGAACTCTATGGAAAAGTAAGTCAGGAGAAGAAACCCTTCAAGTGATCCATCCATATCTACTGTATTTCTGGTTAAAGGCTTGTTTAATACATCAGACCCTTGATGACTTAGAGCCACTTATCCAACCATGTGTTCTATACTGTTCCAGTGTAATTTACAGCTAAATCTTGTCTCACCCCCCAATTCCTATAGAGATCCATTCAAATGCAGAGCTGTAGTATCGCTTGTAAGAGTACCAGCAAATAAGATATCAAGAGCCTTTTGATGTTGTTGGGTCACAGACATCATAAAGTCATGGCATGCAAAGGATATGCAACCAAATATAAAAAATATGGCTTTTGTACCAAGTATTAAATACATTTAATTTAGCGTGTTCAATACTTTTTTCCTGTGTCATTTCACTTTATTGCACATAACTTTTTTAAAGAATTGGGACGTTACAATTTCTTTAGCTGTGTAGTTTTATTGAGTTAATACCAATGTCTGGTCAAAATCTCATGTGAATAGCTACATTGGAAATATGTTTGATAATAAAATTGTTGATGTGTCTAATACTTATTTCCCCATTGTATCAGTGCACAGTAAATTGGAATTAACGATTGCACTACAGTATGTGAAATGCTCTCAAAATGCGAAAATAAAAATGGGCCTATCAATCATATGGGAAAGACTTATGAACTTATATATGTAGCCAGAGAGACCAACCACATTTTAGACGCAAATCTTTAAAAATATCGGTAAAGGGAAAATCCCCTCCCTAATGCGTTATTTATAAAGCTTGCGTAATATGAGACCGTGAAAAAGGAAAACTGCCGTTACGCTGGCCTGTAGTAAATTGTTTAAAGCACTCCAGAAGACATGGGATATGCCGTTGCTAAGGTTATAATGTACTCTATTGGATAAAAGAGCCGACAATTCAACCAAAATTAACTGTAATGAATGAGACAGGCTTGCAGTGCATGGGGGGTATTACGAGTTGACGTTTCAGATAGTGTAATAGCGGTATAAAGTGTTGTATATTTCTCAAACCGATTGTACCAGACAATAAATGACCATTGCATTTTGAAAGAAACATCTCGATGTGTAAAACCAATGGTAGGATTGTATACTTCATATTTAGTAGCATATATTGCTAGTAGAATACATGATAGAATGAGAAAATACTTTCACATGTTTATTTTGCATTTGAGAGAGCAGGGCTTTTCACGGCTTTTCTGGCATACGATCAGGCGATTGTTGGGTTTATCTTGACGGAATTCTAATTTTATATGATGAATAAATGTATTTATGAACTCAAACATAGATGCTATTGTATACTATGTCACGCATGGGTAGGTATAGACTGGGTGGAGAGGTGCTTGTTAAATGGACTTGCTACGGGAAAATAATGACACTTAGAAACTACGCATTGGGCATAAATCGTCATGAATCGTCTACCAATAAAGTTAAAACACAGAGTTTGTGATTTCCACTAATAGTTTGGCTGCAGGAGTAACGAATGTCTCAGTTGCGCAAAACGCATTTGCACAAATATGTTAAGCAGTCCAACACACAAACTCCACCTCCACGACTTTCCTCCATACACGCAGTGTTGCGGTCTCTGTACACGGAGCACCGAACTGCGTCAACCCCAGTCGTCGCCTCACTCCTCCCCCGCATTATCTACACCTTCCCGTCCCTGGTTGCCTTTTGAAGATTGCCTGCACTCCCGGATCAGTCCCGACATCTTCAACTCCAGTGAAGAGCGATGGTAAACTTTGTTGCTGCAGATCCAACGGACATTCCCAAGCATATGTTGCGAATGCGTCTCCATGGTGACGACCACAAACAAAATTATCCTGACTAGACAATTTGTCAATATTATGAAAACAAGCAGCAGGAGTGCCCTGAAAAATCTTCAGCCTGCTTCCCTGTCCCACAACAGACACACAGCACATTAAAAAAAAATACACAACAAAATGCATTCAAATTATCAAACACGAACACGAGAGACAGCTGGACTACATGTCGCCATTACAGCACCACATGACGCTATATAAAAATATTTCTCCCTGGGATATAAATGCATAGGCTACAGAACATACAAAGTTAACTCTTATCAGAAAACTTGAGAGATGTAGCATAGTTGGTATCTGTGAGGAGATTGGCGGTAAGAGCAGTAGCTATAGTGCAATGGAGCTGTTATGTAGGCTAACGACCAAACAATGCCCAATGCCATGCTGTTCTGGTGATGAAACCATAGAACATTTTTTACTCTAATGTCCCTGGTGAAAAATAGTCTGGATAGCAATGTTTGGTATTGCACTGAAAACAGAGACAACTTTTGCATATGGAATATTTGAAGGCAATAGCCATGTAGCTATGTAGGCTATTGTTAAAATTAAATAGTTTAAAACTTTACATCAGGTTATTCATCTTGCTTTTATGTGTATTGTCCCTCAAACCGACAAGTCGCTTCCTCACAACGGCGAGTCGCTGTCAAGCCGACGAGTTGCTTCTCCACAATGGTGAGTCGCTCTCAAACCGATGAGTTGCTTCTCCACAACGGCGAGTCGCTCTCAAACCGATGAGTCGCTTGTTCAGAACGGCAAGTCATTCTCAAACCGACGAGTCGCCTCTCCACAACGGCGACTCGGAATAACATGATGCATGATGATAGTGGAGGGGAGACATGCTTGCATGGGTATGTCAGATACCTCTGCGCAGTCTGCGGGACTTCAGGGGGCTGCAGGCTTTGACTGGTTGGTGACACTGGTGACTTGCTGGCTAGCTAGCTAACTGTTATTTAAAGCAAGGTAAAGCTTGTTGACTGTAGGCTCATTTTAAGCTGTGCTAGGCTGGTTTAAAATAAAAACAATGTGAAAAAATAAAGCACTGCTTGTATGACTTTCATAATTAATGGGTCTAATCAGATCAGAACAACATCATTTGCAATGGCATCTGAAGTAAACTATACTGTAGCACGGTGCACCACCTACAGTGCCCTCCATAATGTTGGACAAAGACATATCTTTTACTGATTTGGTTCTGTACTGCACAATTGTAGATTTGTAATGAAACAATTTACATGTGGTTAAGTGCAGATTCTCAGGCTATTATTAAGCTATACATTTTGTTTTGTAGGCTGGCACACACCTCCTCCCCTCTTAACACTTGTGTTGTCATCCTTGAAAATAAATTACATCTGTCAGAGAAATAGACATGTTCATTTTTTTACGGTCTTGAGTTAGCTTGCTGTTAGCAAAATATTGTTTGTTTTGCTGCTCTAGTCCATCTTCTTGCATATAACTGGGATGAATAAGGTGAGACTGTGCCATCTCATGGTCAAATTAATGAATTGCATGCTGTGCCATCTAGCTCTGCCCATTATGATAGCACAACAGTGGTGGCAAACTGGTGGTAGTGGTGACTGTTCTGGGATGCGATTTGGGATTGAAAATAATCAGCCGTTCTGGACAAGCGACTCGCGGTTTGAGAGCGACTCACCGTTCTGGACAAGCGGCGCGCCCCCGTTGTGGAGAAACGCCTCGTCGGTTTGAGGAAGCGACTGATTTGACTAGTTTGATACTGACTTGTCATTGTGGAGAAGCGGCCAATGTAGCACGAAACCATCACTGTTTGTGTATTAAGCTCTCGAAAAAGATTGGGCATATAGCCTACGTTAGCTAACCTATATCATTTGTGAGGGGTGACACTAATAAAAGAAGCCCAAACAACTAGGTTAGCTGTCTCTGCCCATATGCAAAAGGTCTGTAAAAATCCTATAAAAACCACATATGCCATATAGGCTACAATAGCCTACTTACAAAATAAATATGTGGTAGAGAACTAGCATACCCTACATGTCTTACTAAATTATAGAATATAGTTCCCTACATGGTAGCCTACATTGAGAGATTGTAGCCTATACTAATTGTACACAAATAGGCTATATAGCCTAATATAACGCTAATCAACATGATTTTTATAAAACCTCACAAGTATGATCATATATGATTTTTACAGACCGTCTCATTTCAAAGTTAAAAGTTACCGTTCGCACATATGTTCACTAAACTACACGAATAAAAGAAGCCCAAACACCTAAGTTAGCTGTCTCTGTATCTCATTTCAAAACAATGCAAAACAAAGCCAGCCATATTTTAATATCGTCACCTTCTTAAAATAATCGCCTAAGTCATTTTTTGAGGAACATGAGATTTTTGCTTAAATCAGCTCTTCATGATGCTGGCCACCTCTGGTAAAGTTGCCTAGATACTTTACCAGAGGTGGCCAGCATCATGAAGAGCTGATTTAAGCAAAAATCTCATGTTCCTCAAAAAATGACTTAGGCGATTATTTTAAGAAGGTGACGATATGTTAATTTATGCCCTGGCAAAACGGCGAACGTCGATACAACAGCGACGTCGTCGGTCAACAAGGCGCCTAGTCACTTCCTGCCATCGACGTCGGTTTTGAAGCCAGGGAGGTATACTACAAAAGAAGCTTAACATCGCCAGGGTTTCTTTGCGTTAGCTGGCTTCAGAAAGCCTAAACACCGCAATCTGGCTTAACCAGTACTACGAACATGGTTATCAACTTGCTAAGTGAACACAAGCTTTATTAATGAAGGTAAGTGCGCGTTCCCATAAAAGGGGCGGCGTCTGCAACAATGAGCCTATAGCGGTGCAGCATGGGCTGTACTAGAGCAATGTACTATGGCAAGCCGTTTTAACATTTATTCCTCAAGACTTACTAGTAACTATTCTAAAGTTACTAGTACTTATTTTTTAGTTACTAGCCTCTAATCCAATAGCGACTAGTATCTATTTCAGCTTTACTAGTAACTATTCATTAGATACTAGTACTTATTCTTTATTTACTAGTAACTATTCCAATCGTTACTATTATCTATTTCAGTTTTACTAGTAACTTTTCATTAGATACTAGTAATTATTCTTTAGTGACTAGTAATTATTCTTTAGTGACAAGTAACTATTCCATTTTTACTAGTTTTTAGATACTAGTACTTATATTTTAGTTACTAGTAACTGTTCGGAAAGATATCCCCAACCCAGTAAGTACTAGGAAGATTGATAACGTGATATCTACGTGGCATGCAAATTGGCTGCCAAGTATGAATGAGGACCACACTACACTAAAAACATTAATCGGCAAGCCGTTTTAACATTTATTCCTCAAGACTTACTAGTAACTATTCTAAAGTTACTAGTACTTATTCTTTAGTTGCTAGTCACTAATCCAAATAGGCTATAGAAAAAAGTATTTTGTGTTATGTTTTTAGCTGTTTGCCCTGCTAAAAAAATCCTCATCCCACCGTCCAATTGCCGGACCCTGCTGTGTGCTGAGTCGACCACCGGATGGCTTCTCGCTTGCAATTCAATAAAATTTGACAGTACACCTAGCCTATTTAAAAAAATCCATTATAAAATAGCCTACAATCAGTGGCGGGCCGTCAGGGCCAGCAAGGCCTTCTCTGCTGGCCTAAACATCATCAGAATATAAATTTAATTTTGATATATTTTTTCCACAAATATGTATTAAATTATTCCCCATAGTCTATTCTCCTCATTTCATAGCTTTCCTCTTGGTTGCGCTGCTTCCAGCCTCAGATCGAGATTTGGAGGGCTGGCCTTTATGTTAGAGCTTTTATCCAATCATATCAGCCATAATGTGTTGCCAGGGTCCAAGAAATCTGCCCTTAGGCCTTCTGAATCAACAGTGCGGGCGCCTGTAGCTTACAGTGAACGGAAACAAACCTGTGGTGTTAACCAATCAGATTTCGAGTTGGCGACACCGGGGCCAGCTAGCAGGCGTATGATAACGTCAGCACGTGCACGTCTTTTGATTGGATACGCACTATTGAGAGGCAGAGCTATGCAGAGATAGCAAACGGAACTTGAATGAGCTCATTTGTGTAGATTTCTACAAGCTGTTTTTTTTCAACCCACAATGGCTGAAGGAGGAGAAGAGATCGATTTGGTCGCAGATATAATTACAACGCCATTTTCAAGACGAACTTTTCAAGAAAAGCTAGACATCGTCAGAAGAGAACGGCCAACCCCGACGCTAGCGAGCCGACGCTAGCGAGTCAAAGTGGACATTCAAGGCTAGGAATACACTTTCACCACTGTCGCAAATATATCCTCATTAACAAATGCAAATGATTTGTTTGTTTTCTTTTATTTTCAGTGAATAGTTTATGTGTCTTTATCGTCACGTTTCTTAAATGAAACTGCTTTAGGTGCGACAATGCGCTGTTTAGTGAACAAACTTGTTAAAGCTCACATACTTTTGGTGGACTTAATAAAACTTTGTAGACTAATCCCTTAAAAGCGCCTTTTATTTTAAAGTTTTGACAGTATCCAAGCGATCTTAAAGCTGGTAGTTTAACACTCTTAATTGTAAATGCGGATTTATTGATTATAAATTCTTCTGAAATATTAATATAACTCTGTTGTACTTGACTATGTTAAGGTGATGCAACGCCCGGTTATACTGTGTTTCTGTCTAAATGTATAGTTTCTAGAGCCATGGCGTCATAATGATGGTATTAAGAGGTGGAATAATTCAGGTAGGACTGTGTAGGACATCACTGAAGGCCTAGGTGTGAAATGCACGGCCCGCCACTGCCTACAATAGACGAATGCACTGGAATATTATATTACCAACAAAAAGGCCTAAAAACTACATCTTTATCTTATATTAGACTAATAAACACAACACGGTGATAATCAATCATGTTAGTCTGATTACAACATTAAGATAGCCTAATTATAAGGCTGTAGGGAAATAACTTTAACGAAAAGCAACCTACAACTTTATTCAGCCAACGATGGATCCACAGTTAATGTACAACATAACACTTGCATTCTTCAAGGATTTGGATAAATAAATAAATGGGCAATAATATTAGTAATATAATAATAATAATGAAAAAATTGGCTACAGATCGTAAATTAGCCTACGCACGACAAATTGTAGCCGACAAAATAGCCTGAAATTGAAAACCAATAGGCAAAAAACTAAGTCGATGAAACTAAAACCATGAGCCTTTATTTGCGATAGAATACGAAAAAATATTTTTTCCATAGTTCTAATAAAAATAAACTAAGACAATCGTCTGGCCTGGTGGGATCTGTTGAGAACGGCCTCTGCCAGTAGCCTATGAGAAACAGTATGAAAGATGAAAGACAATAAGCATGTGCTGCTCATCGCTTGTTACATTTCATCAAAGATGCGATAGCAGACAATATGGTTTCTTTTTTAAATATTACAATATTACAGAATATAATATCGGGTCGGGTCTCGGGTATTCGGGTTCGGGTGGAACCGTGAAGACCTCTAATTCGCGTAACCATAACGCCCTCTACTGACGAGAATGAGAACATTTCTCTGATAGCCCACAATTAGCCTACATTAAAAGAGTTTGTAGAGGAGCTGTATTTAATGTCTATTACACTTTTCCTAACTGTTCTCTCTCTTTCTTTTTCTACATTCCGCCGGCGGGGCTCATGCCCCGCATCTCGAGAGTTGCTGTCCAGCTTCCTGTCCGTCGCCGCTTGCCCCTCCCTCCCCACCACCGCTGCCATCGGCACCCGGTTTCCCACCATCATTGCCGCCACATCTGGACTGTCATCTAGCTGCTGCAATTTCTACTATCATGGATATTGGCAGTCAGTTTTGACCATGCTGGTCATTAAGATCTAGACCCTGAGCCGACCTGAGGAGAATGGGTTTCCCTCTTGAGTCTGGTTCCTCCCAAGGTTTCTTCCATGTTCGGAGGCTATTGTAATTTTTTTAAAGTGACTAACCATGACACATATATGTTTGGGGAATTGGAAGTTTATAAATCCAATCTCTTCAGGTATTGCAGCTTATAGTAGGCTATCATCAATTCTTAATGTATTATCGTATATTCTTAATTGTCCTAGTAATTAATTTTATGGTGACATTGTGTTATGTGTGAAAAAGATAATCTGAACAGAGCTGAAGAGAAGAAATAAATGAAGACATAATAAAGAAATGTTGGCCGGCGAGTGTTGAAGGTTTGTTCCACAGTGAGTCAGACATGACCGCAAGAACACAGCAGGCTCCACACAGACAAAATGTTTTGTTGGCATTTGTGTGAGATTAACACATGTAACCAATGGCACAGTTATTTATAGATTTTTTTTTTTTTTACATTAATGCAACAACGCGATGTTAACCAGATGACATTCTGCGTTAAAACTTTTTTCTTTGCTTGACAAATGGCCATGGGATACCTGTTCCCATAACGTAGCTAGCCTGCATTCTGCCGTGGTGTCCAGTGACTGTATTGTTTCACGTGATGTCAGTGTCCGTCTGACTTTCAGCATTTCGCTGTAGTACAAGTGAAACATTGAACAGTTAATATTTTAAACGTCTTTTGCCTTTGCAATAAAAATATGTTTCTTAATGTGAAAATAATAACAGTGTAATAAATCAAAAGTATTTAACAGTTGCACATTGTTTTTGTCGAAATATAGCCATATATTGATTTTATTGGCGGTTGGCAAACCGGAGAGCATGCTGGATGTCTGCCTCATGTTTATACATTGAGCCATTTGAATGAAGATATCTCCAAATGAAGATATCTCCAAATAGCTTTTTACTAGTTGTTATTCAAGTTGAGGATATCTCCAATTTAATAGATACTAGTCGTTATTCTGATCTAAGATATCAACTATTTGCTTCTGACAAGTAACTATTCCAATAGTGACTAGTATCTATTTCAGTTTTACTAGTAACTGTGGCAAGTGCGAGTGCCACCTCTCGGGAATAACGTTAGTCCACACAGAAGCGTTTTGGAAAACCCGCTCAGCTCTTTATTTTTTCTTTTGTTTTCTTTAGCGGGCTATGGTTTCCTGGAGTTTTCTACTTCCTCCGTCTCCAGCCAGCCCCGTTCAAGCCTCTCCCTTTTCAAGCTCAGGCTCACTGTCATAGCAATCAGAAACAATTAAACCATTATTCAATCACGCTTTACCGTGATGCTGATTAACATATGACAGCTGTGGCTCAGGGTCCGAGAGCCGCTCAGCTCACTGGGCGTGTTCAAGTAGACATCGGTGAGCAGTTGGCTTACCTGCCTCAGGCGGAAATGAAAATCGCCTGAGCAGATCCAACTGGGACAGTTTCGGACGTTTCTGAAACCGGCTGGGAGAAAAACAACATGGAGGAATTAGCCGTGTTGTTTGTGGTTGCGGAGGACTTGGAGGCGACACAGATGTCCTTTTTACTTCAAAATCTTGAAGAAATGGAGGAGAACGAATGAAGGTTGTTTTAATACTGCCTTACATTATTTCATGACTTGTATTGTTCGGGTAGTCAATATTTATCTTTTGCTACGCGACTTTGGCTATCACCCTGAATTGTGCCACAGTGAAACTCCAGTTAAAGTTCTTGAATAAATACGTATCATTTCCATTGGAATTAAAGCGCTGGGTGCCCTTTCATTGTCGAATAACTAAATTATTTAGCTAAGCTGTCATCTGTTATGGTAACATACCTGTAAACATTAGGCTGCTTATGTTCTATTGCTCATATTCAGCTGTTTCTTGTCTGTCAATTCATGAGATGGCCTAAACTACACCTGTCATCTCTGTTTAGACTTGCAAACATGGTAGACATGTAATTTTAGTTCATCTAAACCCAGAAGACATCGTAGCCATCGGTAGTCATACATTGTAATGTGAGAATTTATGTAGCTATGTTAAGTATCATAACTTACATGCATGTTTTCATAGACCTTTGAGTGGTGGTTCTAAAGCATATTTTATTGCAGAATATCTGTACCAATATAAATGAGAAATGTCTCTTTCACGGGACTTTTTCAGTTGTACAGTTAATGCATTGAATATATTCCTTGTGACATAAGGGGAAAGTGTATTAATCCTAATCATTAATTATGTTGCTATGAAAGAATAATACTTGGTGGTTGCATGTCCTTTGCATGCAAGGACTGCCTGAAGTCTGCGAGCTGTAGAAATCATCAGATGCTGGGTATCTTCACTGGTGATGCTATGCCAGGCCTGTACTCCAGCCTTCTTCAGTTACAATATGGATGAGAATGCCCTCAAATTAAAGCTTACAGTCTGTACTTTAGCCTCACAGTTGTTGTATCATTTCACATCAAAAGTGCTGGAGTACAGAGCCAAAACATAGGGGAAAATTAGGTGATTCAGCTACTCATAATGTCAGTGTTCATGATTTATTCAAATTACATGACAGCACGTGGTCCCTTTGGACCCTGACAATGAACGTATTGAATTGAATGCCATTCAATGTCTTTAACAAGATAAATTGAGTTTATATGAATGAATAACTAATATAGTACATATAGGGACATTGGGATACTGGGAGTTGTTATGTGTTTTGAGGGAACAATGTCAAGAAAGATGACATTTTCCTTGCCAGTTATGGTAACGTATGGATAAATAGAATTGTATTTGCATAAGATGTATTCCAATATCAACATGTTGTCTTCCTTTTACCTGTCACCAATCATTGTTCGTATATTTCTGATTTGACAATAAACATACAAAATGACAGAAAGAACCCGGTGTCGTTGTGGCTTGAATGGTGGTGGAGGGGAATAGTCCTACAGTTTATTTACCTTTTGTGAATGTCACCATATTGTGTGAAATAAATATTCTGAAAATGTGGTCTTAATTGCTAGTATAATTTATCGGTTTTGTTTTGGAGACCAGAACACCCACATCTAATGAACCGTGTTAGATCTTTAATCTCAATCATTAATCTTTCAACAATTTGCAAAGTGGATGTACAGCACAGTAGCGCCAGGATGTGTTACATAATATTGTTTAATTCGTCCTTCCCTTCATGTTATTATGGAATTAGCTTATTTGTATGTGGTCCCCTCTGCTGGAATGTGACAGGCAGAGGTCTGCCTATACACTGTCCCATCTGGAGATAGGGAAAACTCCACTTCTCAACAGAAGAACATCAGCAGAACATCCCTTCAGATCCAAATGAGTTGTCTTACTGATAACAAGGATGGTGAAGAGAAATATAAATTAGGTAACTTCCCAAATACTTTGACAAAAATTAATGTGTTATCATTTGGTGGTCCTACCTTATTGTTCTATATGCTCACACCAAATGTTCTGAAGAGGACAATTTTTTGGACAACAGTTCAATTAGGATTTTACTCTTAAACCAGCTGTTATACAAATGCAAAATACAAAACACTCATAACAAAGTTGCATCTTTAATTTTATATAAAATATGTTAATCCAATATAGTTACATTATTTATTTATTTTTAAAATTAGTTTTTCTGATTTTTTCCCCATTTTCTCCCAATTTAGTAGCCAATTGAACCCCTATTCTAATTCAATTCCCCCCATGTAGCAACCGCTAGAGAACCACCGCTATACAACCCCGTCAGCCGGTAGTAGGAAACTCAGGGCGCGACTCCCCAAGCTCCTGACCGTGATTCCAACTCGCCCGGGGCCTTATTTTGCGTAGCGATTCTCTTCCGAGCCCTCCCCCCACCCGGAAGCAGCCGCCAATTGCTGCTCCCACAGGGCGCCGGCCATGCTCGGAAAATGGCAGGTCCGGGGCGCGAACCCCGATCCTCGGAGTACAACTGCGCTCTTACCGTTGTACTACCGCGGCTGCCTTATAGTTACATTATTGAACAAAACATTAAGTTACCTATATTTGGCCAGGCCTTTTTTTGTGGTTATTTCTTGACACTTCTAGGTTCAGACAACATATTTTATAAAGTTAGAGGTAGGCCTACAGTTGGATTACAGAAGCAGTCAAGAATGAGAATTGGCATTTGTTAGTGTAACATTACCAATATTGTACTTTTCACATCCATATTGGTAATCTCAAGAAAGTACATGTAAGGTACAGTATATAATAACCACAGTAGTGACCGTATGTGCTACAATCCCAAACTCCCAAAACGCATATTTATTTATTTATTTATGTATTATTTGTATGAATAAAAAATAAATTCAAGTACACAAAAGTAATGTACAGAAATGTGTTCGATAGGTTGGGCTTATACTAGATCCTCACATTATGAAACAAAATCGCATTAAATGAAGTACAAAAAAAGGATTGTATTAAATAATATATATTTTTTAAATAAGAGCAATAAGAAAAACAACAAAATAAATATTAATTGTGAAATTAGATCAGAAAGAGGGGGGAAATAGACTACTGCTGTTACATTGTAAGATTGACTAAATAACTCTTATAGCCTACCTGTGTTTGAACACTATTAGGGAGGGGTACATTTCATTTAGATTTTTTTTGAGTAGAATCAATACGCCGAGATAGGTGGCGATATTATGAAATTATCCGCGTTTGTCGTGAGGAAACACCACTCTCTCCTCGCTCTCTAACTAATTCTGTCGTTGGTTAGTTTGAAGGCGCGGCGATGTTGTTGAAGGCGCCCGAGAGCAACTGCACCGCTGCTAACGCCCCATCCCCACCAGACGCGCGAGCGCAAGCGCACGCACACGCGCACTGGTGCGCTTCACTTCCGCTCCCATGTTAATGAATTGCCGTGGTCCTCACTGGCCGCGCGCGCACGGCTGGCGGGCGGACGGCTCGCGGACGTAGAGCGGATTTTTCCGCTCGGGGCGGAATTTTCTGGGCGTCCGCAAGCGCAATCTCATAGAAATACATTGTATATGCACAATATCTGCATCATATGACCACATATTAATGTTTTTCAACCTACTAATAGTTTTACTATTGTTATTCATTATTGTAATACATATTATATTTTAATATAGGCTCTAATGAAAAAGGGGACAGAGACAATCACCATTGTGGGATGAATGAAGTTATATGAAATTATAAATTTAGCATGTAACCAGTTATTCCCGTTTTTGTAATGCTTTTTCTTTATTATAGGATACATATTTGTTCAATTAATTAAGACTATGCTTATGTTGGGAATTCCATTGGTTAATCTCCTATAAACTGATATGTATTGCTTATATTGAAATATGTATTGGAATATATCATGTGACAATCATATAAACTGATATGTATTACTTATATTGAAATATGTATTGGAATATATCATGTGACAATCCTATAAACTGATATGTATTACTTATATTGAAATATGCATTGGAATATATCATGTGACAATATATATTGATTGTATCTGAATATGTATCTATGAAATGTATCATGTGCACCAAAACACAATAAAATATATAAGGTGTAATGTTAGAAACACATAATACACTTTCACAGCAGGTATAATGTGAGCACAAAAGCACATAATGTTAGATCAAATGGAAGGTTTTGACGTATCATGAAAACGGGAAAATAACTGAAAGACATATACACGAAGAAGGTTGTGAATTGGTAAAAAATAATAAGTATATAATAGAAAGAAAAATCAAAGGAGAAATAGAACTTGCATTTGAAATTAGGAGAAGTGAGTGGCATGAAGCTAAATTAACGGCAATGTTACACGGATGGTTTGTGCAAAAATTTGAAGTAATAGAGAGTTATAAAAATTAATAAAGAAAAAGAAAATAGTAGAACAAATTAATAAGTTAATCTGTTGTGTGGATAAAATTGGGGAAATAAGGTGCATGATAAAAAGTGATAAGCTAATAAACGGGAAAAACTAGAACTTGTATAGGGAAAATACACAGCGTGAGTAGCACGCAGAAAAATTGAAGGCTATATTACAAGGAAAGCTTGTTCAGAAAATTAGAATAACAGAGTGATAAAGAATAATAAGGAATAAATAAGGTAAAAAGAATAAATGGGATAATATGAACATTTATTTGATATCTGAACAAACATATGGTGTCTGAATAAGAAAAGTATTTTAAGCATTTCAAGTGTGTTAAAAAAGAACTCGGATAATTTGGAAAAAGTTGCGCGAATGAATACGTGAAATAGAATATAAAAAATAAAATAAGAAAGTGATAAAATACTGCATTTACATTAGTGCGAGTGAGAAATAATTTAGGAAATAATCTAAGTGATAAAAGAAAGTAAAACAATAAAATAAGTAACAACGGAACAAATATACAAAAGGTATAATCATTTATAGAATAAGTAGAATAAGAATTATCGGTTGCCTGAACAAAACATATGGTGTTTAAATAAGTAGGAAAAAGTGTTAACAATAGTTTAAAGTAAATTTTAAAAGATTGAAAGAATTCTAGAAATAAAACTGTGACTAAAGTATGAGAATTAAAATATAAAAGAAGCATAGATCTAAGTGTTAAAGATAAATAACGAAGTGAGGAATAAAAATTATATGAACTAGTTGAAGTTAAAAAGACAAGAGTAATTAAAAGAAACGAGGAATGATAACTATAAATACGCATTGGTTAATAGAAAGAAGAGGTGGTTTATTTTGTGAGAAACACTCAATACGCTGGGAGTTAAAAACGGACCACGAATTACCGAGTAATGAGAATGCAGTAAGAGACCAGTGGATGGTGCGAACAATAAACAGTTATACTGAGTTCAGAAGAACTCTGAAAGTATACACTGAATATAAATTAAACCAAGAAAAGTGGGAGGAATTTCGAGCTAAATATTGGAGCAGGATAGTAAAAGAAGAAGATTAAGAATCCTGTAATAAATTGTTAAAAGGCTGAATAGAAATAAAAATAAAATAATGGGTACACCAGTAGAGAAACTGGGGAAGCGTTGTCCAGCCCTAGAAAAAGATATAGTAAAAGTATCTGCAAAATGGGAAAAAAGAACTAAAAAAGGAATCACACGTTGGCCAAAAGAAGGAACATTTGATCTGGCAGTGTGTGAAGAAATGATTGGGATGGTGATGAATTACAGAGCAAAATATAAGTCAAAGAAGAGGACTGAAAAAAGAAAGAAAGAATTGGAAGTGTTGAAAATGTTTAAAGATGCAGGAATGGAGCTGTGCCGAGCCTACAGGGGAAAAGGAGGAAAGACAACGACCCAGACCAAGCTGCCCCTGGAAGATCCAAACCAGCCACCGCCATATTCAGGAAGAGACAACCAGCAAAAGGAGGAAAAAGGTATTTACCCAATAATAAAAGGAGTACTGACTGTAGCAGGGCCATTGGAATTAGAACCAACAGAAGACGAGAAAAAAGAGAAAGCAAATAAAAAGAAAGAGAAAGATGAAATGTGGAAACAGGCAGATGAAATGGTGGAAAGGGAAAGAATAATAAATGAAAGGGAACAGAGGGTAGAGACTGGTATGGAGACGGAGAGGGAAAGAATAAACAAGCAGCGGAAAGACATAGAAAGAGATGAAGAACAGAGACAGAGAATGTGGCTGAATATGGAAAAAGAAAAACAGAAAAGAGAACAGGAAATAAAAGACGAACGAAAGGAGATGATAAAACAGGCACGACAGAGAGAAGCAGATCTCAAGTTAAGAGAAGAGCAGGTGGAAGAAAGGGAGAGATTAGGGCCAATAGAAAGGGAGGATGAGGAAAGGAGCTATGAGAGGAAAAAAGAAGCAGAGAAAAGGAGAAAGTGGCAGGCAATCAGGCAGTATAGGGAAAGAAGAGGAGAGGAGGTAGGATACTCCTGGACAATACCTGTGCAGATAGATTTAGATGATGAAGAAGAGAAAGGTGAGGAAGAAGAAGGAGAGGGAGTGCAAGAGAGGAGGCAGCGAGAGGAGGAAGAAGAGGAAGGAATAAGACAGATAGAGGAGGAAGAATTAATACGGATACAAGAGGGAGAAATACTGCAGCCGCGTAGAAGTGAGAGGGAAAGAAAGCAGACAAAGAAATATGGAGCGTGGAAAATAAATCCACTGTTGGTTAAGGGACAGCAGCGACAATATATTCCCTGGGGTTCTCAAGACCTCCAAAATCTGATCACATCCCTGCCAGAAATACAGGATGGAGCGGCCATTTGGATAAGGAAGCTGGAGGAGGAAATGGTGGGAAAGATGTTGGCGCTGGGAGATGTAAAGGCCCTACTCGGAAAGGTAGTGGGGAGAGAAAAAATGCTGGATATAATGCAGCAGGCAGGATTTCATGTGCAAGGGGCCAGAGGAGTGGGACTCGCTGGTGTGGATGGAAATCCATTCGACCCATACAGAAAACAGGTGTGGGATGCCCTGAGGAAGGCCTACCCCACAAGACCGAGCACAGCAATGCTGAAGGGAGTGGCCATGACAGAGGGGGAGTCTCCAGCAGCCTATGTGGAGAACCAATACAGAAACTGGAGAATGACACTGGATAAAGACATTCAGGGAGATCCCATTATGACAGCAATGTTTCGCACAGCTATCCTAGAAGGGCTGCCACAACATGCCAAAAGCCGCCTGGAGGAGGTAGTGGGACTGCCTTCCATGCAGCACAGAGAGTTTGTGGACCATGTGATCCATGCGGTGGAAAGATGTCGCCTGGAAGAAAAGAAACAAAGTAACCAGGAACGAGAGGTGCAGAGAAAACTTTTCCAGATGCAGCTGGAAGATCTGAAAAGCAGAGAAAAGAGCAGGAATAAAGAAAAAGAAAAAGACAAAGACACAAAGAAAATAGCACCAATCATGGCAGACTTCACATGGGAAGAGCCAGAACCCCCATTCTCTGAAAGAGGAAGAGGCCCGAGCGGACCCCAGCCGACCGTCATCTATAATTTCGCTGGAGTTCCTCCGCCAGCATTCCCGACACCAATGTGCGTTCAAGGAGCAATACAGGGAGCCCCGCCACAGAATTGGGGGCAGGGGAACAAAGGAGGAACTGGACAGAACTCAGGGAATAAAGGACAAGGGAATCAGAATAGAGGACAAGGTCAAGGAGGTTATGTGCAGAATCAGCAGGGACCCCCTCAGGGTCCACCAGTGTGCTGGGGGTGTGGGCAAGCAGGGCATCTAAAGAGAAACTGCCGTAATGGCCCCCCACAGCAACATTATCAGCAACAGCCACAACAGCAGTATTTTCAGGCAGGACCAAGTCAGCAGCTGCCACAGCAGCAGGTACGGCAGTATCAGGGAGGACTCCAAGGGCCTTGGATTCCAGCACAAGCGCAGGGTCCTGTAAATTATGTAGGTAACCAATAGGGGTGCCCAGAGAACCCAGGTAAAGTGGGACAGCATGTGTTGATAACTAATAATGCAGATCAGGAACCCATGATAAATGTAGAAATAGCAGGTAGAATAGTACCCATGATGATAGATACAGGGGCTAGGCAGGGGACTAGGCCCCCCGAACCTAGCCGCTAACAGGCGGCGGCGGAACTGCAAAGTTCCGAGGGCACGTTAAAAACTATCTATAGTGCAGGGGAGAAGACTGAAGGCCCCCGTGTCTGATGAAGTATGAATAGACATACTGCCGTGGTACCGTCTAGTCGGCGTGGCTGTCGCATGTAAGTGTGCAGGCAGTACGTGGTACGTGGATGACAGTCCACACCTAGCAGAGGGGCGTAAGAGACGACCTCTGTGAACAGGCAAGGCTGGTGAAAACGGTCAAAGTTTCTATACCCATAGCAAGGTGGGATAGGGATCAGACCATCGGTTCCTAACTGGGTGGTTAACAGCTACTACGGGGTCCTGATTAGATGCAGGACTGGGGATCGCTATCGACTGGGTCACCGGCCGGTCGGGTCGCATACAGCAGTAAGACCAAGAGTGGCTTCCCTGTGGTGGAGCACCTGGGTGGCTTCCCTGTGGTGGAGCGCCTGAGTGGCTTCCCTGTGGTGGAGCGCCTGAGTGGCTTCCCTGTGGTGGAGCACCTGGGTTGCATCCCTGTAGTGGAGCACCTGAGTGGCTTCCCTGTAGTGGAGCACCTGGGTGACTTCCCTGTAGTGGAGCACATGGGTTGCATCCCTGTAGTGGAGCACCTGGGTGATGTCCCTGTAGTGGAGCCCATGGCCACTGCGCTCGGCTCAATGTACAGTCAGGCCACTATAAGCTGAAACCGAATGAGTTAGTAAGCGAGTAGTGCTTTCTGTGATCAGTGTTTTTGAAAAGAAAGCATTGGGAAGCAGGAAAGCTGAATTTCCTTTCACTCAGGAGTTTGGGGAAAGGAATTCAGCGGAAAGGGATCTAGCCTGGAGCTGCGCCCCAGACAGCGGGAGGCTCGAAGGATCTAAGTGTACTGTTACTTGTATTCAAAGAAAATATGCAACCCACTTACCACTGTCAGGCCAATATGTAAAGACTGTAGGGTTCTCGGGGAAAACACAATTAATTCCATTGACAGTACCAGTGCCAGTAAAAATAGGTAAGAAAGAGACTACTATACCATTAGTAGTATGTACTAACACTCCAGTGAATTTATTAGGTAGAGATGCTATTTTAGATTTAGAGCTGCAAATACACTGCGGAAAAAAAGGAATTAATCTAACAGGGATGTATGGAGTGCAGAAAGAAGAAGATAACGAGTGGGCAAATGTCTACTGGTTGGGAGAGATAGAAGAGCAAGTGAGGGCACAGGCCTGGAAGAAATGGGGAAAGTATGTAGAAGTGCAAATACCTGAAGCAACATGGCCTGAATTAAAAATGCATTGTACTATGAGATTTGATCCCACTCATGATACTAAATTAGAACAGAAATGGGCCTTGGAAAAAGGAGATGAACAATGTATTAGGTCCACAGCACTTATCATTGGACCCGAGGGAGCTGCCCTAAGGGTGGAGGAAACAGAATGGACACAAATGTGGTTTAACATAAAAGGAGCAGTACCCCATGTGACATTAAAAGTAAATCCTGACTACAGATCAAAAGACTTAGGAATAATGGTAAAAAGAGCAGAAAACATGCAGTTCTATCGCACAGAAAACATGAGAATTTGGATGTCTGAAGACCAGACGATGATGAAAATAACAACTGAAACACACATGACAGGAAAACCAGAAGAAGTGAAAATTCAAATTAAAGGATCCAAACGATGGGTTCAAGAACAAAAAGAAGAACGGTAAATACACTCCCAGAAAAATTATGGTCACAGCATGACACCGACGTGGGTAGGGTGAGATCAGCTAACCCAGTTGAGATAAAACTTAAAGAGGGATGTAGGGGTCCATATAGACCCCAGTATCCCTTAAAAAAGGAAGCAATAGAAGGAATCAAGGAAACCATTGAAGGTTTGTTAGAAGCAGGTGTGTTAAGAAAAACAGTGAGCTCATGTAACACTCCTCTGCTACCAGTACGAAAAGCAGATGGAGTAAAATGGAGATTAGTGCATGACCTAAGAGCAGTGAATGATGCAGTACAGGATACATTGGCAGAAGTGCCAAACCCGCATACGTTATTAACTAATATTCCGACTACAGCGAAATGGTTTACTGTGATAGATCTGTGTTCAGCGTTCTTTAGTGTGCCGTTAGAAGCAAGAAGTCAGGAGTTATTTGCGTTTACTTATGCAGGACAGCAGTATACATATACTAGGATGCCGCAGGGGTACAAACATTCGCCGCATGTTTTTAATCAAGTATTAAGAGCAGATCTACAGGGTTTAGAACTAAAAAGTGTAGTTCTACAATATGTAGATGACTTATTAGTATGTTCAAATTCACGAGAACAGTGTGAAATAGACAGCTTAAGGCTCTTAGAGAAATTAGCACAGGGAGGACACAAGGTGTCCAGGAAAAAGTTACAATACTGTCAAACAGAAGTAGAATACTTAGGAAGAAAAATAGCATTTGGATGTAAAAGTATAGCTGAAAAACAAGTGGAAGCTATAGTGGCTGTGCCAAAGCCAGAAACAGTAGGCCAAATGATGACATTCCTAGGTATGACTGGATTTAGTGCAGATTGGATAGCAGATTATGCAGAGAAAACACACCCACTGAGGAAAATAATGAAAGAAGTAGGGCAAGACAATTTGAGAAATAAATTAAAGTGGGATGAGGATGCAGACACAGCGTTTGAAAGCATCAAAAAGGAGCTAATACAGGCTCCAGCCCTAGCCTTACCAAACTATGACAAGACATTTGAAATGTATGTGTCAACAAAGACAGGAGGATTTGCTACAGCAATGTTACTGCAGGAAACCTGCAAAGGAAGGAAAAAGCAGCCTATAGCTTATTACAGCACTAAGCTAGATGAGGTGGCATTAGGCTATCCACCCTGCTATCAGGACTTAGCAGGAGTGTGGTGGGCCTATGAAAAGGCAGTAGCAGTAACAATGGGATATCCAATAACAATATATACTCATCATAAGGTAGCAGAAATGATTGAACAAGGTAAATTTGTGCTAACCCCAGCAAGGATTCATAATTACTACATGTTAACGGTATATCCAGACATAACCATAATGAAATGTGATAAAGTAAATCCAGCAGAATACATACCTTTGGCACATGAGGGAACACCTCATGAATGCGTCCTAGAAAGCAAGGAGTTCATGAAACTCAGAGCTGATTTACAATCAGAACCATTGGAAGAGGAGGGAAAGAGAATACTCTTCGTAGATGGATCCTGTTATATGGATCATGAGGGAAATCATGCAGGATATGCAATAATAGAAAAGAGAGGGACAGAGTGGGTAACGTTAGAGGCAGAAAGATGCTCTCAACCATGTTCAGCTCAATTGGCAGAAATAAAGGCTTTAACTAGAGCATGTGAAATAATGGCAGGACAGAAAGCAGACATATATACTGACTCAGCGTACGCACACGGAGTATGTCATTTGTTTGGAGCAGTGTGGACAAATCGTGGCTTTCTAAAAAGTAATGGCAGTGACATACAATACAAGGAACAAATCCTGGAGCTAATAATAGCTATGTTAAAACCAGAAAAATTGGCGATAATAAAGTGCCAGGCACACAAAAAAGGCAATGATTTTGTAATCAAGGGTAATAACAAAGTGGATGAAATAGCAAAACAAGCTTCAGGGTGCAAAATGGCTATTATTGCACCAACACAGACATTAGTGGTACATTCAGCTCCAACTTTGGAGGATGTGAAAGATATGCAGCAGGCTGCTGCTGAAAATGAAAAGGCAGAGTGGGAAAAGAGGGGGGCTAACGAAGGGCAAGATGGCTTTTGGAGAAATACAGAAGGGCTATTAATAGCTCCAACTCCCCTACTAACCCTACTAATAAGTGAAGCTCATGGAGTGGATCACAGCGCGCGAGGTGAAGTAATGCGATCAATTAAAAGAGAAGGATTTTGGTCACCATACTTGCAGAATTTGGTTGATTACCAGCTGAGCATATGTACAGTATGTGCTCAGAACAACATTAGAAAGGGGTTAACAGCACCCATAGGCCATATACCAGTACCAGAAGGACCGTTTAAACATCTGGTGATGGATTATGTGGACATGCTAAAAAACGTGAGAGGAAAGAGATATATGTTGGTAATAATAGACAGATTCAGCAGGTGGGTGGAAGCAGTTCCATCCAAAGACCAGGGAATGGGAACTGCAGTAAAATTTCTGATCAACAAGGTAATTCCTAGATTTGGTATACCTGCTATGATAAGCTCTGATAATGGACCTGCATTTGTGGGAAATGTTATTAAACAGGTAATGCAAGCAATGAGAGTCAAACAAAGGTTTGGATGCGTATATCACCCCCAATCGCAGGGGATAGTGGAGCGCATCAATGGAACTTTGAAAGCCAAGATAAACAAGATTTGTCAGGATACAGGGTTAAATTGGATAGATGCATTACCTTTGGCACTAATGAAGTACAGAATGCAACAGAACAGAGTTACTCACCTTAGTCCACATGAGATGTTGACAGGGCGAACAATGCCAGCACCTACACTAAGGGGGCCCTCAGGAGGTCCTAACTTAGAGGTATTGGAGTTAGAGCTAAGGGAGTACATGAAACAACTAACTGCTATACATCAGACTATATCTGAACAGGAAAGAGCAAACGAGCAGGAGAATCCGGAAGAGGAGCATCACCTGAGACCTGGAGACTTGGTTTACGTCAGGAAATTCAGAAGACGGTGGAACGAACAAAGGAGAGAAGGACCATTCCGAATTACCAGAACATCACCTACAGCTCTACAAGTAGAGGGCAGTAACCTGTGGTATCATTTAAATCATTGTACAAGAGCATTAGGAGGAGAGTTGGATAATGAACAAGAAAGAGCCCAGGGAGATGATGGTGATGACCACCATTCAGAGCAAGAAGGGGAGGAGCCAGGTGCTCAGCAGGGTGGGGAAGATGAGTTACAGGAAAGGGATGACGAGCAGCCTGGGCCTAGTGGGATTACTAATGTACCTCAGCGGGCTAGTAGTGATGATAATGATAGGGGTTCCGAGGGTCAGCTCCCAGGGAATGACGTTGGGGGGGCTGAACCTAAGCGGGCTGAATTGGACCGAGCTGATGCTGTTAGCGCTGAAGGAGGATTGGAACAATTGGACTTCAGCGACCTCGTCACTTTGGACGTTACAAGCATTAATAGCCCAAGAGAAAATGTTTAGTGAGGACATAAATCTGACAGAATGGTTGACGGACAATGACGATAGTGGTAGTGGAAGTGATAGTAAGGAGTATGATGACGATGCAACACCAGACATAGAAGTATTAACGGTGCCAGGGAACCAGAATAGTTCAGAAATAAATCCAGTAGACTTTGATAGCCAATGGATTATATTTGGTGCAATATTGATAATAATAGGGATTACAAGCAGAATGACTTGGCAGAACAGACAAGCACTTGACTGGCTGTTAGCGGAAAAGGGGGGAGTGTGTGTTCTGTTCAAAGATGAATGTTGCACCTTTATTCCAAACAATACTGGTGATGGGGGAACATTTACCCAGGTTATGACTAAATTGAAAGGATTGAGAAAAGAAGTGACGGACAATGCAGGATATGGGCATGAGGTCTGGGACTGGTTAGATAACTGTTTTGGAAAATGGGGAGCATGGTTTGCTAAAGTGGGAGTTATAATTTTAGTAACAATTATTTGTGTGGCATTGTTGTTATGTTGCCTATTACCTGTTTTGAGATCTTTTCTCACCAGGGTTGTGGGAGCGTATCCTCTGGTGATCAAGACAACTCAAACCACAGAGGAATCTCCACTAGTACTATATTCGGTGACAAGGCAACAACTATTTGGCCAAGGAAACAACCACAAAATAGACACTGAGATGACCACGATTAGAATGACACAATATGAAAATGTGCAGTCACCTTACTATGATCAGCCAGAATATTACGCATAGAGTTGTAAGAGAAGTGCGACCTTTTTTGCCTTCCTAGAGAAAAAAGGGGAAG